>JAACNH010000043.1:320415-559075 GCA_019447015.1 Hymenochirus boettgeri | reverse complement strand
GTCCATCTAGTCCAAACCTTTATACCCTACCCATAATGTCTGTAAACAGTTACATAGTAAACATAGTATTGGAGGTTGTATAAAGACAACGTCCATCTAGTCCAACCTTTATACCCTACCCATATGTCTGTATAACAGTTACATAGTAACATAGTATTGGAGGTTGTATAAAGACATACGTCCATTCTAGTCAACCTTTATACCCTACCCATAATGTCTGTTAACAGTTACATAGTAACATAGTATTGGAGGTTGTATAAAGACATACGTCCATCTAGTCCAACCTTTATCCTACCCATAATGTCTGTTAACAGTTACATAGTAACATAGTATTGGAGGTTGTATAAAGACACACGTCCATCTAGTCCAACCTTTATACCCTACCCATAATGTCTGTTAACAGTTACTAGTAACATAGTATTGGAGGTTGTATAAAGACATACGTCCATCTAGTCCAACCTTTATACCCTACCCTAATGTCTGTATAAAGTTACATAGTAACATAGTATTGGAGGTTGATAAAAGACATACTGTCCATCTAGTCCAACCTTTATACCCTACCCATAATGTCTGTATACAGTTACATAGTAACATAGTATTGGAGGTTGTATAAAGCATACTCCATCTATGTCCAACTTTAACCCTACCAAATGTCTGTATAACAGTTACATAGTAACATATGCTTTGAAGGTTCTCATTCATGCGCATGGGGTATATTGAGTATTATTAATCTGACGTCAGTATAATAAATGTATATTTTCAAATTAGATCAACTGACAATGGTATATATTGTATATATAGAAATAGCTCAACCTGGGGGTCTGATATTGTTATATTTCAATTGACTGACTTGCGTCCTCTTAAGATTTGCTTCATCCGACTGGGCTTTCTTAATTCAGAAGACTTGTCACCAGAATCTGTGGCAAATTATGTACCCTGGAAATCCCAATTTCAAGTCCAGTTATCTATGAACTACTAAGATATACCATGACCTGGATGAATGAGAAACCTTCAACAAGCCATTATTTCATCATCTTGGTGGAGTAAAACCCTCAAATTTGTACGGCATATGAAAAGACAGCACGGACAATGCGTGTTTTAAACACCTTACTCTGGCGTTCATAACAACCTCTAGGCCACTATCCAATCACACCCTTTAAAACCTGGCTTGTGTTATATGCTAAGTGGGATTTTCCAGGGTACATAATTGCCACAGATTCTTGTACAAGTCATTCTGAATTAAGAAAGCCAGTCGGATGACTAGCGAAACGTCTTCAAGAACTACATTTCAAGTCCAGTTGATCTAATTGAATACTACAGATATAGTAACATAGTATTGGAGGTTGCATAAAGACATACGTCCATCTAGTCCAACCTTTATACCCTACCCATAATGTCTGTCTAACAGTTACACAATAACATAGTATTGGAGGTTGTATAAAGACATACGTCCATCTAGTCCAACCTTTATACCCTACCCATAATGTCTGTTATAACAGTTACATAGTAACATAGTATTGGAGGTTGTATAAAGACATACGTCCATCTATTCCAATCTTTATACCCTACCCATAATGTCTGTCTAATAGTTACACAATAACATAGTATTGGAGGTTGTATAAAGATATACATCCATCTAGTCCAACCTTTATACCCTACCCATAATGTCTGTATAACAGTTACATAGTAACATAGTACTGAAAAATGTATAAAGACATACGTCCATCTAGTCCAACCTTTATACCCTACCCATAATGTCTGTCTAACAGTTACATAGTAACATAGTATTGGAGGTTGTATAACGATATACATCCATCTAGTCCAACCTTTATACCCTACCCATAATGTCTGTCTTACAGTTACATAGTAACATAGTATTGGAGGTTTTATAAAGATATACCGTATATACTCGAGTATAAGTCGAGGTTTTCAGGCTGTAAAAACAGCCTGAAAACTGAACCTCAACTTATACTCGGGTCAGTCACTCACTTGATGGAGGAATCCGGCTGCCGCATTCACTGATGGTTGCATCCACTGACGTCACTACTTGGCACTGGGAAATGAGACCAGCGCCGAGTACTGACGTCAGTGGATACGACCATCAGTGCATGCGGCAGCCGGATTCCTCCATCACAGTGCATGCGGCAGCCGGATTCCTCCATCAAGTGAGTGATGTCGGGGGCCCAGACTCTCCTTCAACTGTGACAACACCCACTGCAAAAATGGTAAGTCTGCATAAAAAAACTGTACTGTACTGTAGTGGCAGGGAAATAGGGTTTTATTCCTGGGGGTGGGGGGGAGAGTAAGGGAGTCATTTGGGTCAGGGACAGGATAGGTAAGTTAAGGTAAGGCTGCATAAAAAGAACTGTACTGTACTGTAGTGGAAGGGTCATATTTCTACCCTCAACTTATATTCGAGTCAACCAGTTTTTACTAATTTTTAAGGTAAAAATAGGTACCTCGACTTCTACTCGGGTTGACTTCTACTCGAGTATATACGGTACGTCCATCTAGTCCAACCTTTATACCCTACCCATAATGTCTATATAACAGTTACATAGTAACATAGTATTGGAGGTTGTATAAAGACATACGTCCATCTAGTCCAACCTTTATACCCTACGCATAATGTCTGTATAACAGTTACATAGTAACATAGTTTTGGAGGTTGTATAAAGACATACGTCCATCTAGTCCAACCTTTATAACCCCTATCCTATATGTCTGTATCAGTTAACATAGTAACATAGTATTGAGGTTGGTATAAAGATTACGTCCATACTAGTCCAACTCTTTACCCCACCCATAAATGTCCTGTATAACAGTTACATAGTAACAAGTATTGGATGTTGTATAAAGACTACGTCCATCTATCCAACCTTTATACCCTACCCATAATGTCTGTATAACAGTTACTATATACATAGTATTGGAGGTTGTATAAAGACATACGTCCATCTAGTCCAACCTTTATACCCTACCCATAATGTGCTGTATAACAGTTACTAGAACATAGTTATTGGAGGTTGTATAAAGACATACGTCCTTCTAGTCCAACCTTTATACCCTACCCATAATGTCTGTATAACAGTTACTAGTAACAAGTATTGGAGATTGTATAAAGACATAAGTCCATCTAGTCCACCTTTATCCTACCCTAATGTCTGTATAACAGTTTACATATGTACATAGTATTGGAGGTTGTATAAAGATAACATCCATCTAGTCCAACCTTTATACCCTACCCATATGTCTGTCTTACAGTTACATAGTAACAACATGGTATACAGAGGGGGAGAGACAGGGGGAAGTGCAGTTGAATACAGGAAATCACTCAGTGACATCGCTGAGTGACTGTAATAGATTCTCGCAACCTGAACCTTCCCATTCTAAATCCAGAGCCTTATGTATTGTAAACTATATTATGTTAGTCACTTATAAAAGCAGTTAGTACATGTGATAATAGGGGCTGGTTCTGTAATCTTATATCAGACTTCTAATATCCTGATTATTTAAAGTAAAGGGTACAAGACAATGCTAAACACTAATTATATACATGATAACATAGCTAACACTAATTAAAACTGATGACATAGCTAAACAAACACGATTATAAACTGATAACATAACTAAGCACCGATTATAAATGATGACATAGCTAACACTGATTATAACTGATAACCAACTAAGCACCGATTATAACTGATGACATAGCTAAACAACCGATTATAATGATACATAACTAAGCACCGATTATAACTGATGACATAGCTAACACCAATCTATAACTGATAACATAATAGCACCGATTATACATGACGATGACATAGCTAAACATCGATTTAACTGATAACACAACTAAACACTGATTATACTTATAACTAAGCTAAACACTGATATAACTGATGACATAGCTAAACACTGATTATAACTGATAACATAACTAAGCACCGATTATAACTGATGACATAGCTAAACACTATTATAACTGATGGCATAGCTAAACACTGATTATAACTGATGACATAGCTAAACAACTGATTATAACTGACTGGACATAGCTAACACTGATTATAACTGATGGAATAGCTAAGAAACTGTTTAAAGGATTTTATTTACAATTGAGGTTCTCATTTATCCAGTCTGGTATATCTGTTGTATTCATTAGATTCAACTGGACTTGAAGTTTTTGTTCTTGAAGACGTTTCGCTGGTCATCCGACTGGCTTTCTCAATTCAGAATGACTTGTACAAGAATCTGTGGCAATTATGTACCCTGGAAAATACCAATTAGCATATCACAGCCAAGTGTTTCAAAAAACATCGCATCCCTGTCTGCTTTAAACCGAACAACACACTGAGGCAGCAATTGGTACATCCGAAAGACCCAATACCAAAACACAAGAAAAGCGACATCATATACGCAGTGCATGCAGTGAAGAATGCTCTGATTTGTATGTGGGGAGACAAACAGCAACTGCATCAACATATGGCCCACACAGAAGAGCCAATTCCTCGGGTCAGGACTCAGCCTGTACTGCATCTACAAAGGATAAAAGGACATACCTTTGAAGATTGTAATGTTAACATATGGCAAAGGAACGTGACTGGTTCAAGAGAGGTGTTAAGGAGGCCATTTATGTGAAAATAAAGAAACCAAGCCTAAATAGAGGTGGGGGGTTCGACACCAACTGTCTCTGCCATGTACAATGCTGTTTTGACACCTTACTCGGGCGTTCCTATAACACCTCTTAGCCCACTATCAATCACCCCCTTAACACCTGGCTGTGATATGCTAATTGGGATTTTCCAGGGTACATAATTGCCACAGATTCTTGTACAAGTCATTCTGAATTGAGAAAGCCAGTCGGATGACTAGCGAAACGTCTTCAAGAACTAAACTTCAAGTCCAGTTCATCTAATTGAATACAACAGATATAGATTTTATTTACAGTAAATTGGCTGTGGGTTGGATTTCTTTAAAGCGAGTGTATATTGATAACACAAAATAACATTTACTAAAAGAAAGATCTGTATTGTTGTAGGTTGAAGATTACACAACAGAAACAACCAACTTTAACCCTTCAGCCATTGAATTACAACCTCCCTAATCTATGAGGGATTGTGCAGGTATTATGTAAACAATAGGGGGGTATAACTTAAGGGGCAGAGCGCTTGACCACTGCACATTCACCTGATAAAACAAAAACCATGTAGCATTATTTAATCCATTGTAGTACCTGTTCCCTTTTAAAATAAACCTGTATTGTACTTACTAAGTTGTTGAAGGAAGGTTCACTGACGGCAGTGGCTGAGAATGACACTGGAGCTCGAAGTTGTACCCTTGGCTTCCTGTCAGAGTAGCTCCTCCGAACAAAGGGCTGAGGGTTGGCAGCGCTCATTGCAAATCGCCTCTGTGGATCTTCATTTTGGTCGATGGAAAGCAGGTCTGTTACTGTGAGATGCAGCCTCTTTACTAGAAAGCGAAATTGGGGACGGAGGTTTCGTTTCATAAGGACGTAGAGGGGACAAAATATCGACTGGCATTTCCAATCCATTTCGTAGATAACTGTGATTCGTCAGAGCTGCGTCTCGAGCCTTTGTAGGGAAATTACGTGACTCTGTGGAGATGGAGTGCAGTATATGGGGGGACTTGGCTCTTGATAGCTGCTTGGTGGACTTAATATTCTACCTTACTTGTGGACTTGGTTTCTTCGAACTTGAGGAGGACTTGGTAGTTTTTTTTTATGGGGGACAAGAAGGCTTCCATTGAGTAGGAGGGCTTGGAGATTCTGGTGGGATAGAGAACTAGGAGGCTTCTTTTGAGAGCTGGGAGAAATATTATGAGGTGGGGGGCTGGGAAGCTTCCTTTGAAATGCAGGACTGTATGCTTTTTGTAGGCCTGGAGGACTTGGCAGCTTCCTTTGAACAGTTGAGCTTGGGGACTTTTGGTGAGATGAAGGACTTGGCAGCTTCCTTTGAACAGAGGGGCTTGGGACTTTTGGTGAGATGGAGAACTAGGCAGTTTCCTTTGAACAGGGGGCTTGGTGAGTTTTTGGCGGGCAAGGGATGCGGTCTACCAGTGACAAGTGAACATAGTATTGGAGGTTGTATAAAGACATACGCCCCACATCTAGTAAACACTTTACTCCCCTACCATGGGCTTATAACAGTTAATACGGTGAACATAGAAGTATGGAGGTGTTATAAAGACATACGCCCATCTAGTCACAACCTTTATACCCTACCCATAATGTCTGTATAACGTTACATAGTAACATAGTATTGGGAGGTTGTAAATACATACGTCCATCTAGTTCACCCTTTATACCCTACCCATAATGTCTGTATAACAGTTTACATAGTAAACATAGTATTGGAGGTGTTGTATAAGACAATACGTCCATCTAGTCAACCTTTATTACCCAAACCCATAATGTCTGTTTAACAGTTACATAGTAACATAGTATTGGAGGTTGTATAAAGACAACGTCCATCTAGTCCAACCTTATACCCTACCCCATAATGTCTGATAACAGTTTACTAGTAACATAGTATTGGAGGTTGTATAAGACGTTACGCGTCCATCTAGTCCAACTTTATACCCTACCCATAATGTCTGTATAACAGTTTCATAGTAACATAGTATTGGAGGTTGTATAAGACATCGCCCATCTAGTCCAACCTTTATACCTAACCCTAATGTCTGTTAACGTTACATAGTACATATATGGAGGTTGTATAGATACGCCTCATCTAGTCCACCTTTATACCCTACCCATAATGTCTGTATAACAGTTCATAGTAACATAGTATTGGAGGTTGTATAAGACATACGCCCATCTATGCCCTTTACCTACCCTAATTGTCTGTATAACAGTTAATAGTACATAGTATTGGAGGTTGTATAAAGACACGTCCATCTAGTCCAACCTTTATACCCTACCCATAATGTCTGTACTAACAGTTACATATAACATAGTATTGGAGTTGTATAAAGACATACGTCCATCTAGTCCCCCTTTATACCCTACCCATAATGTCTGTATAACATTTACATAGTAACATAGTATTGGAGGTTGTATAAAGACATACGTCCATCTAGTCCACCCTTTATACCCTACCCCAATGTCTGTTAACAGTTACATAGTAACATAGTATTGGAGGTTGTATAAAGACATACGTCCATCTAGTCAACCTTATACCCTACCCATAATGTCTGTTAACAGTTACATAGTAACATAGTATTGGAGGTTGATAAAGACACACGTCCATCTAGTCCAACCTTATACCCTACCCATATGTCTGTACTAACAGTTACATGTAACATAGTATTGGAGGTTGTATAAAACCACTCCACTAGTCCAACCTTTATACCCTACCCATAATGCTGTCTAACAGTTACATAGTAACATAGTATTGGAGGTTGTATAAACATACGTCCATCTAGTCCAACCTTATACCCTACCCATAATGTCTGTATACAGTTACATAGTAACATAGTATTGGAGGTTGTATAAAGACATACCCCATCTAGTAACAACTTTATACCCTACCCATAATGTCTTGTATAAACAGTTACATAGTAACATAGTATTGGAGGTTGTATAAAGACATACGCCCATCTAGTCAACCTTTATCCCTACCCATAATTGTCTGTATAACAGGTTACATAGTACATAGTATTGGAGTTGTATAAAGACATACGTCCATCTAGTCCAGACCTTTATACCCACCCCATAATGTCTGTATAACAGTTACATAGTAACATAGTATTGGAGGTTATAAGACATACGTCCATCTAGTCCAACCTTTATACCCACCCATAATGTCTGTTAACAGTTACATAGTAACATAGTATTGGAGGTTGTATAAAGACATACGTCCATCTAGTCCAACCTTATAACCCTACCCATAATGTCTGTATAACATTTACATAGTAACATAGTATTGGAGGTGTATAAAGACATACGTCCATCTAGTCCAACTTTAACCCTACCCATAATGTCTGTATAACAGTTACATAGTAACATAGTATTGGAGGGTTGTATAAGACTACCGCCATCTAGTCCAACCTTTATACCCTCCCATAATGTCTGTCTAACAGTTACATAGTAACATAGTATTGGAGGTTGTATAAGACATACCCCATCTAGTCCAACCTTTATACCCTACCCATAATGTCTGTATAAGTTACATAGTAACATAGTATTGGAGGTTGTATAAAGACATAACGTCCATCTAGTCCAACCTTTTAACCCTACCCATAATGTCTGTATAACAGTTACATAAACAATGTATGGAGGTTGTATAAGAATACGTCCATCTAGTCCAACCTTTATACCCTACCATAATGTCTGTACAACAGTTACAGTAACATAGTATTGAGGTTGTATAAACATACGTCCATCTAGTCCAACCTTTATACCCTACCCATATGTCTGTATAACAGTTACATAGTAACATAGTCATTGGAGGTTGTATAAAGACATACGTCCATCTAGTCAACCTTTATACCCTACCCTAATGTCTGTATAACAGTTACATAGTAACATAGTATTGGAGGTTGTAAAGACATACGTCCATCTATCAACCTTTATACCCTAACCCATAATGTCTGTCTAACAGTTACATAGTAACATAGTATGGGGTTGTATAAAGACACACGTCCATCTAGTCCAACCTTTATACCCTACCAATATGTCTTATAACAGTTACATAGTAACATAGTATTGGAGGTTGTATAAAGACATCGTCCATCTAGTCCACCTCTTATACCCTACCCATAATGTCTGTCTAACAGTTCATAGTAACATAGTATTGGAGGTTGTATAAAGACATACGCCCATCTAGTCAACCTTTATACCCTACCCATAATGTCTGTTAACGTTACATAGTAAATAGTTTGGAGGTTGTATAAGACATACGTCCATCTAGTCCAACTCTTTATACCCTACCCATAATGTCTGTATAACAGTTACATAGTAACATAGTATTGGAGGTTGTATAAAGACATACGCTCCATCTAGTCCAACCTTTACCCTACCCATATGTCTGTATAACAGTTACATAGTAACATAGATTGGAAGTTGTTAAAGACATACGTCCATCTAGTCCAACCTTTATACCCTACCCATAATGTCTGTATAACAGTTACATAGTAACATAGTATTGGAGGTTGTATAAAGACATACGTCCATCTAGTCCAACCTTTATACCTTACCCATAATGTCTGTATACAGTTACATAGTACATAGTATTGGAGGTTGTATAAAGACACACGTCCATCTAGTCCAACCTTTATACCCTACCCATAATGTCTGTATAACAGTTACATAGTAACATAGTATTGGAGTTGTATAAACATAAGTCCATCTAGTCCAACCTTTATACCCTACCCATGTCTGTCTAACAGTTACATATAACATAGTATTGGAGGTTGTATAAAGACATACTCCATCTAGTCCAACCTTTATACCCTACCCTTATGTCTGTATACAGTTCATAGTAACATAGTAATACAGGGAGGGGCGAGAGACGGGGAGGTGGCAGTTGAAATACAGGAAATCACCTCAGGAGACCATCGCTGAGTGAAGTAATAAGGATTCTCGCAACTAAACCTTCCCATTCTAAATCCAGAGCCTAAGTATTGTAAACTAGTATAGGGTAAGTCACTTAAAAGCAGTTAGTACATTGATATAGGTGATGGTTCTGTAAGATCTGTATATCAGGACTTCTAATATCCTGATATTTTAAAGTAAAGGGTACGGACACAGCGAAACCACTAATTATAATGTAACATTAGCTACACACTATTAAAACTGATGACATAGCTAACACCCGATTTATAACTGATAAACATAATCAAGCCACCATTATAATGATGACATAGCTTAAACACTGAGTTATAACTGAACAACAACTAAGCACCGATATAATGGATGACATAGCTAAACACCGATGTATAATGATACCATAACTAAGCACCGATTATAATGATGACATAGCTAAACCCATATTATAATGATAACATACTAAGCACCGATTGATCAGATGCACATAGTAAACCTGATTAAACTGATAACACAAACTAAACACTGATTATCTACTTAAACATAGCTAAACAATGATTATAACTGATGACATAGCTACACTGAGATAACTGATACATAACTAACACCATTATAATGATGACATCCTAGCTAAACAGTATTAAACTGTGGCATAGCTAACACTGATTTAACTGAATGGACATAGCTAACACACTGATTATAACTGAGGACATAGCTAACACCTTATTATAATGATGAAATAGCTAAGAACTGTTTTAAAGGATTTTATTTCACGTGAAGGTTCTCATTCATCCAGTCATTGGTATATCTGTTGTATTCAATTAGATTGCAAACTGGACTTGAAGTTCTGTTCTTGAAGACGTTTCGCTAGTCATCCGACTGGCTCTCTCAATTGCACTGACTTGTACAAGAATCTTGGTGGCCAATTATGTACCCTGGAACATACCAATTAGCATATCACAGCCAAGTGTTTGCAAAAAACATCGCACCCTGTCTGCTTTAAAACCGAACCAACACACGAGGCAGCAATTGGTACATCCGAAAAGGAACCCAACTACCAAACACAGAAAAGCGACATCATATATGCATGCAGTGCGTGAAGAATGCTCTGATTTGTATGTGGGGGAACCAAACAGCAACTGCACAACGTATGGCCCAGCACAGAAGAGCCATTCCTCGGGTCAGACTCAGCCGTTATGCTGCATCTTAAGGATAAAGGACATACCTTTGAAGATTGTAATGTTAACATTTGGCAAAGGAACGTGACTGTTCAAGAGAGGTGTTAAGGAGGCCATTTTATGTGAAAATAAAAGAACAGCCTAAATAGAGGTGGGGGTTCGACACCAACTGTCTGCCATGTACAAGCTGTTTTAACACCTTACTCTGGGCGTTCCATAACACCTCTTAGCCACTATCTAATCACACCCTTAACACCTGGCTGTGATATGCTAATTGGGATTTTCAGGGTACATAATTGCCACAGATTCTGTACAAGTCATTCTGAATTGAGAAAGCCAGTCGGATGACTTACTAAACCGGATGACTAGCGAAACGTCTTCAAGAACTAAACTTCAAGTCCAGTTCATCTAATTGAATACAACAGATATAGATTTTATTTACAGTAAATTGGCTGTGGGTTGGATTTCTTTAAAGCGAGTGTATATTGATAACACAAAAATAACAATTTACTAAAAGAAAGATCTGTATTGTTGTAGGTATGAAGATTACACAACAGAAACAACCAACTTTAACCCTTCAGCCATTGAATTACAAACTCCCTAATCTATGAGGGATTGTGCAGGGTATTATGTAAACAATAGGGGGGGTATAACTTAAGGCAGAGCAAGCTTGACCACTGCACATTCACCTGATAAACAGAAAACCATGTAGCATTATTTAATCCATTGTAGTACCTGTTCCCTTTTAAAATAAACCTGTATTGTACTTACTTAAGTTGTTGAAGGGAAGGTTCACTGACGGCAGTGGCTGAGAATGACACTGGAGCTCGAAGTTGTACCCTTGGCTTCCTGTCAGAGTAGCTCCTCCGAACAAAGGGCTGAGGGTTGGCAGCGCTCATTGCAAATCGCCTCTGTGGATCTTCATTTTGTCGGATGGAGAAGCTAGGTCTTACGTGAGATGCAGCCTCTTTACTAGAAAGCGAAATTGGGGACGGAGGTTTCGTTTCAAATAAGGACGTAGAGGAAGGACAAAATATCGACTGGGCATTTCCAATCCATTTCGTAGATAACTGTGATTCGTCAGAGCTGCGTCTCGAGCCTTTGTAGGGAAATGACGGTGACTCTGGTGGAGATGGAGTGCAGTATATGGGGGGACTTGGCTCTTGATAGCTGCTTGGTGGACTTAATATTCTACCTTGACTTGGTGGACTTGGTTGTCTTCGAACTTGAGGAGGACTTGGTAGTTTTTTTTGTAATGGGGGACAAGAAGGCTTCCATTGAGTAGGAGGGCTTGGAGAATTCTGGTGGGATAGAGAACTAGGAGGCTTCTTTTGAGAGCTGGGAGAAATATTATGAGGTGGGGGGCTGGGAAGCTTCCTTTGAAATGCAGGACTGTATGGCTTTTGTAGGCCTGGAGGACTTGGCAGCTTCCTTTGAACAGTTGAGCTTGGGGACTTTTGGTGAGATGAAGGACTTGGCAGCTTCCTTTGAACAGAGGGGCTTGGGGACTTTTGGTGAGATGGAGAACTAGGCAGTTTCCTTTGAACAGGGGGGCTTGGTGAGTTTTTGTGGGATGGAGAACTTGGCAGCTTGTATTGTACTGAAGGGCTTGAGATCTTTTGTTGCAATGGAGGGCTAGGAAGCTTCTTTTGAACAGGAGGACTTGGTATTTTAGAAGTAGCAGCAGGGCTAGTGCTTTCAGACAAAGGCTGAACCCTTGTTTGTGGACCGAACTGGGGTTTGAAGTAAGTCCTATTTTCGGCGGGACTTGCCAATACTTGTTTATTTGGAGGTGAAGGATCTCGGACTCTGGTTGGGGAAATTCTTCTGATTCCTGAAGAAAACCTTTCAGTTGATCTCTGTAAAGTAGGGGAAGTTTGTTTTGGTTTAAGTCCTAGACCAACATCACCTCTGGGCTCTGTAATTTCACCATCATTTCCTGTCTCAACCATTTCTCCAGGGTTCCGCAGAGGGATTATTTTGCATGACTGTCTGTACAGATGGGCAGCTTGTTCTACTTCGTGCCTCTTCAAGATTTCGGAATCTCTTTCCAAATCACTACCAGATCCAGAAGAGAATTTTCGAGGAGATATTGTTGGTTCCCGGTTCCTGTTGTTCTTGCCAACCTTCATATAAGACACAGGTGCATTTTTACATGGAAGTAAATCCTTTACATTAAGTGAAGTTTTTATTTTTTGAGAACCAGCAGTTTTTGTGACTGTGCCGGGTACGAATTTGGCACTGGGCGATACACTTTCTAAAATCTTTGTTTCTGTGGCTTTGTTATGTTCTTCGGGTTGTAGAACATTGAAAGAATCATCAAAAAGAATCTCTGGAGGAGGAGGAGGAAAGTTTTCTTCATCTTCAGCCCACAAGTCATTTATATTGATATTATTATCAGATGTTGATGGATTTTGCAATGTGCTCATGTTAGTGCTATCCCCTGCTGGTAGACTTTGTTTATGATGGTTCAATGGTTTCAGTCCTGGATGAACAGGAATAGTAGGGGGCAGGACTGGGACACCAAACTTTTTAACACCTTGCAGGGGTCCCAAAGATTTCACGCTTGTGGAGTCATCCAACGGACTAAACGTTTCGATTAGTTTTCGAACAGATTTTCTAGGGGAAAGTTTTCTGTTGTCAAGCTTCAAAATTCCGTTTTCATTATTTTTTGGGGGGGTTTGTGGCTTCATTGTTGTGGTACACAGCAGGTTTTGTTCAACATCCTTTGATGTACTCTTACTGAATCTTCTCGTAGAGACCCTCTCCTGACTGGGCAAAATATTGAAACTTTTGTCAAGACATGCCTTGAGTTTTCTAGTTGAGTTGACATCAGTTACTGATACATCCACGTTCTTATGAAGAAATGATTTGGCTTTGCCTCTCTGTTGAGTTCCTTTGTTTGAGTTGTCATTAGACGTGTACAACTGTTCCAACTTTCTGTTAAGATCCTTTTGTGTCCGTTTAAGTTCTAATAGCGTTGGGTCCTCCGCTTGACTTCTGAGTGATTCTGCAGATCTAGATCTTCTCTGTTTAGACGTTCTCCTGTTACTCCCATTGGCAGTACTGGGCCTCACCAGGACGTCATGGACTTCCTCCTCTTTGTTCCATACGCAGCTCTTGGAATTCCCAGGGACAAATTTGATTTTCTCACTGATGGCCTCTTTCATTTTTAAGGACATTTCTTCATTGTTAGGATTTTCTAGCCATTTTGTAGAATTCCTAAAGGCCCCTGTTCCAGCAGGTGATGTCAGAGGCCTTGGAGGCAAAGTCACCTGATATATACTGTCTACACCATCCTCAGAATAATCACTGCTGCCACTGGAATCTTCTGATTCTTGGTCATTGGTACTGTCTTGCTCCAAGGTTGTACTGGAGTCCATTGAGTTCATGGAAACACTGTCTGTTTTTTGAAGAACTCTGGGTCGTTTAGAATTGGTTGTGGGTGGGGAATTTAACGTTCCCTTTCTAACCCCATTTGGATCAGATCTATCCATAGGATCAGATGTGCCATTGTTGGCTGCAGGTTCTTGATTTCTTCTTACTATCGATGGCCCCAACGAGTCACAACTTGTCTGTCTGCCTAGTTTGTCAGTTGATCTACCTTCTTTAATGGATTCATTATCTCCTCCAATCCCACTGTCCTCTGAATACAGTGCAGTGTCACTGGGATAGGATTGAGGACATTCCACAGTGGAGTCTTCAAAGAGTTTGAAAGTTTTCATCAAACGCTCATCACATAGTTTCTTGGCGTTAAGTTTTTCTTGCAAGTTGTTAGTGGCTGATTGTAGATAACTGCAAGTTCCTTGTAAGGCGTTTGAGGTAATGGACGAGACAGTCACATTTAATTCCTGCATTTTGTTCACTGTGTAGAGTAGAAGCTGCTGCAACAGATCTGGGTGTTCCGTACCATTTCCTTTAACTGCAGGCCATGCCAGATTCCGCCCTACCTCCTTGAAAAGTTTCTCCCCGTCTTCCGCAATTTCTTCTAAGCACTTGTTGATTTCATCAAACCTCAGAGCCATGAAGCTCACCATCTGCTGCATAATGAGTTGGGTCTGGGTGGCTTGGTTTGCCATAGAGATGATGGCTTCATATTTTGAGAGATTAGGGTTCAAATAGCCATAGGTGTTCTGATGGGCTTTGACCAGAAGTTCTGGAAAATCCACTTTCTTCTCTGTATCTGAAACTACAATTTGTTTCTCTTTTTTCCCTTGTTTTAGAGACCTGTGTTTCTTGGATCTCCTACTTCTCCTTGAGTTAGTCTCCCCAATTCCTACTTCTTGCTCTGAGCCGGTGGAGCTCTGTTTTCTTATCCGGGCCCTTTCAGGAAGACCCTTTGGGTAAGTCAACTTGACCATGGATTCATCTGCAATGTTACTAACTTGCTCCTTTCTCTGCTCCTCTGATAAAGAGGCCATACTTTCAGGTGCTTTGTGGGCCATGGAGGTACTTTTCTCTTGTTGATAGGATCCTTGTCCATGTTCTTGTATTGTCACCCCAGAACCAAATCCACTGCCAGGATCCAGTAAAGAGATTGTGTGATCCTCATTCCTCTGATCAGAAGAAAGGGCAGGTTGACTTTTCTTTAACGGTTTTCCTGCATTTTTTGCAATGCTTTGAATAATCCCACTGTGCGAAGGAGAGCAACCCATCTCCTTCAACTTCCAGCACAGACAAATCTGCTTAGCACATAAACCAGCGCTTACGGTTCTGCTGCTTTAGGGAAGATGAAATCTCTCCATTGGCCATTTCCAAAACTGATATTTGGTCCTTTTCTTCTTTGCTTTTTCTATTAAAAAAAAACAATAAAATAAATGTATCAACCAAACACGGTCTCAGGAACTGCAGCTCAGCACGCCAACTCGGGGACAGAAAGAAAAAGTGTACACGCAGTAACTCCCTGACAGATGTCAGCAGCAAATAGGATTTGAAGCTTATTAGATTAACCGTGTTTTATCCAGGGAGAGCAATTGAGAAACATACGTGAACATAACAGAGAATCCACTTTAATGTGCAAATGACAGATGCCAATTAAAATACAAACACAGGGAAACTTTATCAGGTATACTTACAAATTAATGCTTAAAGGAGAATAAAAGAGTAAAAATAAATTAAGTTCACGTGATTCCCCATATAACGAGGGGCTTAACTGCTATTTTGTTATATATTGGAATTCTAACAAATGTCTTAAAACCATTCCAATCAGTTCCTTTCTTCCTGTTTCCCATGCTCCTCTGCTGCTGGTGATGTAAGCCCCATTGAAGCCTGTAGAGATAGTGCCAAATAAATATTTGGCTTGTGAGAAAAACAAAGGATCTTGGGAAGTGGAGCAGCACCACCAACACACTGAAGTTAAAAATAAAGCATGTAAGGTCTTCATTACACGGGGAATCAATTTAATTTATTATTTTCCTTTTACAGCATATATAATGTTAAAATAGAAATAGAGCATCATTTGAATTGAAGGTGTTACAATTGGATATATTAATAACAAGCAACCAATCATATATTTTATTGATGCCTCTGCACTGATCTGGGTAAAAAATCTAAAGCTGGCCACACACCACACAATTTCCATACAATCTTACTACAGCTGGACAATTTTCATACAATCTTACTACAGCTGGACAATTTTCATACAATCTTACTACAGCTGGACAATTTTCATACAATCTTACTACAGGGGACAATTTTCCATACAATCTACTACAGCTGGACATTTTCATACAATCTTACTACAGCTGGACAATTTTCATACAATCTTACTACAGCTGGACAATTTTCATACAATCTTACTACAGCTGGACAATTTTCATACAATCTTACTACAGCTGGACAATTTTCATACAATCTTACTACAGCTGTGTAATATAAGGGTCAGACAGATTGTATTTTGTGTGAAAAAATAGTAATACATTGCCTAGACAGATTGTGTAATCAGATTGGAATGTGATTGGTCAGTGGGACACCGATAATTTGTCTGAATTATTTTCACTATATAGGAATAAATCATTGATAAAGGCCAAGTTGACAGCATGTGCACTAATGTTTATATTTCCAAATCTTTTGGGCTTGTTTAGTTCCCATTTATTAGGGGTAGTGAAAAATCCCCAAATATACATCTACTGTCCTTCCCTATACTGTAGTTTAATTCCCCCACGAGAAATCAATTAGCCTCACTCAACATGTTTAGCAAATAGAGATATTGGCTGCTCTGTGCACACATGGTCAGATCCAATCATTAATTTAGCTTGAAGAGCCAAATTCCTGTTCTTTCTATTTCTTCTTCTTCCGTTTTCTTATTCCGCTTTTTTGGACCGTATCTCCTCCCACAGATTTTGAGCTAGAGACATGAAATTCGGTACAGACGTGCGGGGCATATAGGAGAAGTGTGTTATCTTCTAGCTAAGGAATCCGCAGAAGCGTTACGGCGTTATCGGCGAATTTCCGGACGAATTTCCATAGCCTATTTCCCATAGGCTATAATCGTAAAAATCCTCAAATGTGGATATTTCAAAACAGTTTTTTTCACGGTCATAAATACAAATGGTGATACCCCCAACCCCCCACACAGACCCAGGTACACCCACCTACTGACCTACCTTTCCATTCCCATGGAAGCCATACTTAAAGGTTAACTATAGTCAAAAAACTAATTTTGATATATTCTCAATAAAAGATAGGTTTATGGTTATAAACACAAAAAAGACATACCCCCTCAACCTCCCATGTGTACACACCTACTGACCTACCCTTCCATTCCTGTGGCAGCCTTACATAAAGGGTAAGTAGAGTCAAAAAAACTAATTTTGATATATCTTCAATAAAAGTTAGTTTTATAGATCTAAAAACAAAAAAGACACACCCCAACCTTACACGGGTACACACACCTACTGACCTACTCTTCCGTTCCTGTGGCAGTCATACTTAAAGGGTAACTAAAGCCAAAAAAGTTAATTTTGATTTATTCTCAATAAAAGATAGTTTTATGGTTGTAAACACAAAAAATGTCATACCCCCTCAACCCGACCCAGGTACACACACCTACTAATCTACTTATCCATTACTGTGGCAGTCATACTTAAAGGGTAACTAAAGCCAAAAAAGTTAATTTTGATTTATTCTCAATAAAAGATAGTTTTATGATTGTAAACACAAAAAATGTCATACCCCCTCAACCAGACCCAGGTACACACACCTACTGATCTACTTATCCATTACTGTGTCAGCCATACTTAAAGGGTAACTAAAGTAAAAAAACACATTTTGACCAATCATCAAAAAAGTTAGTCTTTTATCCCCTAACCTGACACGAGTACACACACCAACTGACCTACCTTTAATTCATGTGACATATTTAAAGGGTAAGTAAAAAACAACAACATCCTCATCATTGGCATTATTGAGTTTTAAAATCTGCAGCACAAACACACAAATTCCCTTCCAAAATGCAGTCTTTCAAGGCAAATTCAAAGTTTATACTTAAACTTTCCCTTTCTAGCATATATTTGTATCTGTTTATTTTGTGCAGCAGGTGACACTGTGGTATGACTTTGCAGTAACAGGTCCAAATCCTCTGTATCTGGTTCAGGTATCAATGTTTGTCTGTTGTTGTGCACAATATATAATACGGCCTATAAGTAAGTGCCGTACTGCACAAAACGCGTAAGGCAATTTGAATTATGGTATCCTGAAATAAAGAAGTTCATTTAACTTCCAGTCGTATTTACCTTCCCGGGAGAGCCACTCTTGTTTTGGATACAGTTCATGTTGAGAAGATCTAGCGAAGTGTCTAGAGCGGCAGCACCCCGGACCAATGATGCAGGCTGGAAAGCATACTTGGATCTTTATTTAATGCTATATGTTTGTGCCATAATGAGATGATTTACTGATTGGGGGACGTTTGGATCGCATTTACGGTTTAAGTGAGAGATCCAGGGCATGTTTGCACCCGGATCTCAGATCACCTGTGGTGAGTCTATTTTCTGTTTTTGTCCCCATTTTTCGGGTACTTTAATCACCACACATTGATCAGGGGCATACCTGAAGGGACCCTGGCCCCCCTGCGAGTTTGGGGGCCGGGGCCCGACTCCCTCCTCTTGAATGATCACTGCAGGACGCGCCGGTTTTAAATAGGTGATCGAGCGTATGAATGAGACATATACGCGGTCAGCTGTTTAAAACCGGACCCGAACTTCCGGAACTGAACCGGAAGTTCGGGTCCGGTCTGTTAAATAGCTGATCGCGCATGTTTCATTCATACGCTCGATCACCTATTTAAAACCGTCTCGTCCTGCGCAGATTAGGGGCTTGTGGCGGGCCCTACTACCGTGCAGGGGTGGTAGTTACGCCACTGAGGGTGATCCACTATATGTATATAACGTTTATATTGCTATTGTGGATACCCCATGAGATGTACTCATTTGTAGCAGAATTTGACTTGATGTTAGTTCTTTATTGTCCTAGTTTTGTTTAGATTGATCACCTTACGTTGTTTGGTAAAGAGTTGTTTATGTGCCGCTTTATCCTGTAATAGTACTTCATAAGCTTTTTGTTCAGAGGTTAAAGTTGTGTAATTATCCATTGTAGGTTGTGGTATATATTTGTATTCTGCTTGTTGTGTTTTCTCTTCCGCTAGTCTTGTTTGTTTTTTAATATAGTAAACTGTTGACTTGATTGTACCTCTCAGAAAGGCCTAAAATGCCTCCCATTGTATTAATAATGATATCTCACCCTGATCAACAGCTAAACAGTCTTTCAACTGTTACTCAATTCAATCAGGATGATGGAATAGCGGATTGAGCTTCCAATAGCGGATACTTGCAGCTGGTGTTATTTGAGTTAGTTGCGTTATTATAGGTGTGTGATCTGAGGGACACATCCATGTGGGGGAGACCAAACAGCATCTGCACCAACGTATGGCCCAGCACAGAAGAGCCAATTCCTCGGGTCAGGACTCAGCCGTGTATCTTAAGGATAAAGGACATACCTTTGAAGATTGTAATGTTAACATATTGGCAAAGGAACGTGACTGGTTCAAGAGAGGTGTTAAGGAGGCCATTTATATGAAAATAAAGAAACCAAGCCTAAATAGAGGTGGGGGGGTTCGACACCAACTGTCTGCCATGTACAATGCTGTTTTAACACCTTACTCTGGGCGTTCCTATAACACCTCTTAGCCACTATCCAATCACACCCTTAACACCTGGCTGTGATATGCTAATTGGGATTTTCCAGGGTACATAATTGCCACAGATTCTTGTACAAGTCATTCTGAATTGAGAAAGCCAGTCGGATGACTAGCGAAACGTTTTCAAGAACTAAACTTCAAGTCCAGTTGATCTAATTAAATACAACAGATAAACCATGACCTAGATGGATGAATATTACAGATATATCGTGACCTGGATGGATGAATATTACAGATGACCTAGATGGATGAATATTACAGATATACCATGACCTGGATGAATGAATATTCTTTAGTTAGGAGCAGTATCCCCCGTCCCTCTTTTAACCACTCCCACTTCCATCTGACCTGACTTCCCAAAACCAACTGTCAAGCCTGCACACAGCATACAGCATTCCAACTGTCAAAACTCTGTCACCATTCCAGCTACAGTAAAACTCTCACAGAAGAATAGTTTTTGAGAGCAAGGAACTTGATTGACAGCTGAAATATAAGAAGTTTTAGATTGGATATCTAAAGAAATAGGGGGCAGATCAACAAAAAAAGTATATAGTGGTGGTTGGAGGATTATGTTTCCAGTTATGGTCAATTTAAATTAAACCTATTTTCGGTATAATGCCCTTTAACATTACATCCGAGCGTGTGTCACCTCTTGAAGCCTATGATGGGGAAAATAAAGATAAGGACAACAGCGATCAGTGAAATAAATCCTCCCTCTCGGTCTGAAGAAGAAGTTTGTGTTGGATATATTACGTCAGGATGTACAAAGATCAGACAACACACCACTGAAGTTGAGGATAGAGTCAGACGATAGAGGACACTATACTATACCCGTTCCTATTAATCTGCGCCAGCAGCTTACGGCTTAGCGTGATAAGGCGGAGGACTTAGACAATAGAACTAGGAGACGAATATTAGACTGGTCAGTATACCTGAAAATACGGAAAGGACAGCAGCAGAGGAATTTGCTGAAACACGGTTAATAAATCAATTCGACATGATCAACTGAGTTCAGCATTCGGTGGAACATGCTCACAGAATACCAGCCAGAGAGCTAGCACCTGGAAATAGGCCAAGACCAATGATCGCCAGATTGCTCAACTCCAGAGACTGATGTTATCCTTAGATTGGCAAGGGAGAAAGCACCTTCGCGATATGAGGGATCTAATGTATCTATATACCCAGGCTACTCCGTAGAGCTTCAGAAGCAGAGAGCCTCGTTCATGCCGGTTAAAAGGAGACGCGGAAGCAGGCCTATAAACCTTATAAAACCTTATTATACGAGAGACCATAGTAAAGAGGATCATACCAGGCACTTGAACATTACATAATGCTACTTGGACGCTGGATTTTATACATATCTCGCTTGAGTCACTTGATTTATCTTATGGCCACAGATTCCCCTATGGCCATGGGTTAGGATTAATTTGAATGCTAATTTTGCCCCAACCAATCAGAAATATTATTAACGTTTGAAAGTAACATCCGATTGGTTGGGGCAAAATTAGCACCATTTTAAACGATTAAGAACTTTTATTGAATAACCCGAAAATCTCATAGACTAAATGACTAATATACAGTTAGGACATGTAGGAAGTTGATGGAAATAGATCTAGGAATGCGTAATTTAACAGGAGATATAACCTTTAACTTATATGCCACTATAACTACTGCCCATGTTGCAACTGGCTACTCAACCTTTCTTGAATTGTACGTTCTTTGATATAACCTACTATGATCCTAGATATATTCCAGTACAAAAGATATCCTACTGATACGAGGTGAGATACATTGTGGAAGGTCGGGTAGTGGTGGGAAGGGTGTGAAAACCCAATCTAACCCAATGTTATCTATAACAAATAAATGAAGGGTGGTTGCAATTTATTGCCTCACAGGCGTTCACTCTCATCATAATAAATAGAGGGTTGGGAGATATATGTGACCATAAGGCTGCTTAGCTATAAAACACTAAGCAATGACTGTTTCACAGAATGGAATAGGAATTTTCTCAGTTATTATTAATGATATCAGTGAGCAATAATATGTGAGTGGACGGGCGGAGGAATACGGTGAACTACACCCCCAATACTTAAAGGGCATGTCCACCCCCAAAACTATAATCCCCCCCACTACTGGCCCCATCATGTAGTGTAGTTTAATCCTACCTCACATCCCACTCCATGGTTCTCCTGTAGCCCCCCCAAAGTCCAAAAACTGCCCACCAGGAGGCTAGCAGAGTCCATATAGGACTCTGCCTCCTACCTGGCCTCCGGGAGAAGTTGGCATGCGTACTGCAGCCCTTCTCCCCCTCCCTCCGGATTCCCTCCCCTAGCATTTATCCCCTTTAATATAACCTTCCCTGGTCCCCCAGCCCCAACCGCATAATTTTATTTTTAGAAAGCTCCCCAAACTCTCTTACCTCCCCTCTTTCTCGCTGCAATGATATGACGCAGCCGCGTCCGTGATTGGCTGCGCTCAGCAATCACAAGACGCGACTGCCGGTCCCGCCCTCTGCTTGCATTTTCTCGCCAGCAGAGGGCCGGGAGCGCGGCGGAGGAAAGAGGGGAGGTAAGTAAAGTTTGGGGCACTTTCTAAAGTAATAATGATGCGGTTGGGGCTGGGGACCAGGGGGAAGGCTATATAAAAAATTAGATTTAAGTGGGACATACCCTTTAAACAGGGAATATTTAAATTACTAAGGTAATCCCTGTAGTTAAAAAAGTTATTCAAGTTTTTTTGTTAATAAAGTTAATTTTATTTCAACTACCAATATGTTACTAGTTGGGATGCAAAATATATACTTTATAGCAAGCCACTCGGGATCTCACTGCCGAATTCTACTTTATTTCGGATGGCCTTATCATTAAATTTTATCATGGAATATCAGGTTTTGATAATCCACAAAAAAAGAGACTAACTAGGGAGGCTTAAGAAAACTCCCCGGACATAATGTGTCTCCAAGAAACACATCTTTTACGACACCACACAAACCCATTACATGGGTTGGATGGACTATACATATTCCTCTTACTCCAGGGGGATATCTCTGCTGTTTAGAAATAGATTGCCATTCCGTATTCTTAAAACAAATAAAGATAAAAGAGGACGATTTGTATTTTTTGCGATGGAATTGGTGGAATCCAGTTGATGTTGGTGATCCTTCGGTTTCTACAACCACCTCCAGCGAATATAGCAGTGCTACATCAAGCCTATCTTCTTGGGACAATTCCCAGAAGCCCACAGTTATAGGAATGGGAGAACTTTAATATGGCGCTAAATGAAACTTTTAGATTGTCTACACGCCCAGAATAACCACCGAATACCAGGAGTGAGTCTTGTAAAGGTTCTCATTCATCCAGGTCATGGTATATCTGTAATAGTATTCATCCAGGTCATGGTATATCTGTAATATTCATTCATTCAGGTCACGGTATATCTGTAATATTCATTCATCCAGGACTCATGGGTATATCTGTAATATTCATCCATCACAGGTCATGGTAATCTGTAATATTCATCCATCCAGGTCACTGGTATATCTGTAATATTCCATCCATCCAGGTCACGGTATATCTGTATATTCATCATCCAGGTCATGGTTATATCGGTAATTATCCCAAATCTCAGGTCGTATATCTTAATATTCATCCACCAGGCAGTATATCTGTAATATTCATCCATCCAGGTCACGGTATATCTGTAATATTCATTCATCCAGGTCACGGTATATCTGTAATATTCATTCATCCAGTCATGGTATATCTGTAATATTATTCATCAGGTCATGTATATACTGTAATATTCATTCATCCAGGGTCATGTATATCTGTATATCTTCTCCGATCATGTATATCGTAATATTCATCCATCCAGGTCATGTATATCTGTAATATTTCATTCATCCAGGTCATGTTTATCTGTAATATTCATTCATCCAGGTCACGGTATTTCTGTAATATCATTTCATCCAGTCACAGGTATATCTGTAATAATTTCATTCATCCAGGTCATGGTATATCTGTAATATTTCATCATCCAGGTTGGTATTCTGTAATTTCATCATCCAGGTCATGTATATCTGTAATATTATTTCATCCAGGTCACGGTATATCTGTAATATTCATCCATCCAGGTCGGATATCGTAATATTCATCCATCCAGGTCATGGTAATCTGTAATATTCATCCATCCAGGTCATGTATATCTCTGATATTCATCATCTAGGTCATGGTATATCTGTAATTTCATTCCCAGGTCACGGTAATCTGTAAATTACAGATATACCGTGATCTGGATGAATGAATATTACAGATATACCATGACCTGGATGAATGAATATTACAGATATATTGTTTATTTGGAGGTGAAGGATCTCGGACTCTGGTTGGGGAAATTCTTCTGATTCCTGTAAGAAAACCTTTCAGTTGATCTCTGTAAAGTAGGGGAAGTTTGTTTTGGTTTAAGTCCTAGACCAACATCACCTCTGGGCTCGTATTTCACCATCATTTCCTGTCTCAACCATTCTCCAGGGTTCCGCAGAGGGATTATTTGCATGACTGTCTGTACATGGCAGCTTTGTTCTACTTCGTGCCTCTTCAAGATTTTCGGAATCTCTTTCCAAAATCACTACCAGATCCAGAAGAGAATTTTCGAGGAGATATTGTGGTTCCCGGTTTCCTGTTGTTCTTGCCAACCTTCATATAAGACACAGGTGCATTTTTACATGAAGTAAATCCTTTACATTAAGTGAAGTTTTTATTTTTTGAGAACCAGCAGTTGTTTTGTGACTGTGCCGGGTACGAATATTGGCACTGGGACGATACACTTTCTAAACTCTGCTTTCTGTGGCTTTGTTTGTTCTTCGAGGGTTGTATAGATTAGAACATTGAAAGAATCAATCAAAAAGATCTCTGGAGGAGGAGGAGGAAAGTTTTCTTCATATCGCCCACAATTCATTTAATTGATATTATTATCAGAGTTGTAGGATTTTGGCAATGTGCTCATGTTAGTGCTATCCCCTGCGTTGTAGACTTTGTTAATTGAATGGTCAATGGTTTCAGTCCTGGATGAACAGGAATATGAAGGAGGCAGAGAAGGGAGGACTGGACACCAAACTTTTTAACACTTTGCAGGGGTCCCAAAGTTTCACTTCTCTTGTGGAGTCATCCAACGACTAAACGTTTCGATATTAGTTTTCGAACAGATTTTTCTAGGGGAAAGTTTTTCTGTTGTCAAGCTTCAAAATTCCGTTTTCATTATTTTTTGGGGGGGTTTGTGGCTTTCATTGTTGTGGTACCAGCAGAGGTTTGTCAACATCCTCTTTGATTACTCTTACTGAATCTTCTCGTAGGACCCTCTCCTGACTGGGGCAAAATATTGAAACTTTTGTCAAACATGCCTGCTTGAGTTTTCTAGTAGTTGAGTTGACTCAGTTACTGATACATCCACGTTCTTATGAATGAAATGATTTGGCTTGCCTCTCTTGTTGAGTTCCTGTTTGTTGAGTTGCATGTCATTAGACGTGTACAACTGTTCCAACTTTCTGTTAAGATCCTTTTGGTCCGTTTTAAGTTCTAATAGCGTTGGGTCCTCGCTTGACTTTGAGTGATTCTGCAGACTAGATCTTCTCTGTTTAGGTTCTCCTGTTACTCACCTTGGACAGTACTGGGCCTCACCAGGACGTCATGGACTTCCTCCTCTTTGTTCATACCAGTCTCTTGGAATTCCCAGGGACAATTTGATTTTCTCACTGATGGCCTCTTTCATTTTTAGGACATTTCTTCATTGTTAGGATTTTCCAAGCCATTTTGTAGAATTCCTAAAGCCCCTGTTCCAGCAGGTGATTCAGAGGCTTGGAGGCAAAGTCACCTGATATATACTGTCTACACCATCTCACAGAATAATCACTGCTGCCACTGGACTTCTGATTCTTGGTCATTGGTACTGTCTTGCTCCAAGGTTGTAACTGGAGTCCATTGAGTTCATGGAAACACTGTCTGTTTTTGAAGAACTCTGGGGTCGTTTAGAATTGGGTTGTGGGTGGGGAATTTAACGTTCCCTTTAACCCCATTTGATCAGATCTATCCATAGGACAATGTGCCCATTGTTGGCTGCAGGTTCTTGATTTCTTTTACTAGAGGGCCCCCCAACGAGTCACAACTTGTCTGTCTGCCTAGTTTGTCAGTTGATCTACCTTCTTTAATGGATTCATTATCTCCTCCAATCCCACTGTCCTCTGAATACAGTGCCAGTGTCACTGGATAGGATTGAGGACATTCCACAGTGGAGTCTTCAAAGAGTTTGAAAGTTATCAAAAACGTCATCACATAGTTTCTTGGCGTTAGTTTTTCTTGCAAGTTGTTAGTGGCTGATTTGTAGATACTGCAAGTTCCTGTAAGGCGTTTTGAGGTAATGGACGAGACAGTCACATTTAATTCTTGCATTTGTTCAGGCTGTGTAGAGTAGAAGCTGCTGCAACAGATCTGGGTTCCGTCCATTTCCTTTAATGCAGGCCATGCCAGATTCCGCCTCCCTACCTCTTGAAAAGTTCTTCTCCCCGTCTTCCGCAATTTCTTCTAAGCACTTGTTGATTTCATCAAACCTCAGAGCCATGAAGCTCACCATCTGCTGCATAAGAGTGGGGTGTCTGGGTGGCTTGGTTTGCCATAGAGATGATGGCTTCATATTTTTGAGAGATTAGGGTTTCAATAGCCATAGTGTTCTGATGGGCTTTTGACCAGAAGTTCTGGAAAATCCACTTTCTTCTCTGTATCTGAAACTACAATTGTTTCTCTTTTTTCCCTTGTTTAGAGACCTGTGTTTCTTGGACTCCTACTCTCCTTGAGTTAGTTAGTCCCCAATTCCTACTTCTTGTCTCTGAGCCGGTGGAGCTCGGTTTTCTATCCGGGCCCTTTCAGAGAGACCCTTTGGGTAAGTCAACTTGACCATGGATTCATCTGCAATGTTACTAACTTGCTCCTTCTTCTCTGCTCCTCTGATAAAGAGGCCATACTTTCAGGTGCTTTGTGGGCCATGGAGGTACTTTTCTCTTTTTGATAGATCCTTGCCATGTTCTTGTATTGTCCACCCCAGAACCAATCCACTGCCAGGATCCAGTAAAGAGATTGTGTGATCCTCATTCCTCTGATCAGAAGAAAGAGGCAGGTTGACTTTTCTTTAAACGGTTTTCCTGCATTTTTTGCATGCTTTGAATAATCCCACTGTGCGAAGGAGAGCAACCCATCTCCTTCAACTTCCAGCACAGACAAATCTGCTTAGCACATAACCAGCGCTTTACGTCTGCTGCCTTAGGGAAGATGAATCTCTCCATTGCCATTTCAAAACTGATATTTGGTCCTTTTTCTTTGCTTTTTCTATAAAAAAAAACAATAAATAAATGTATCAACCACACACGCGTCTCAGGAACTGCATAGCACGCCAACCGGGGACAGAAAGAAAAAGTGTACACGCATAACTCCCTGACAGATGTCAGCAGCAAATAGGATTTGAAGCTTATTAGATTAACCGTGTTTTATCCAGGAGAGCATGTGAAAACATACGTGAACATAACAGAGAATCCCTTTAATGTGCAAATGACAGATGCGCCAATAAAATACAAACACAGGGAACTTTATCAGGTTTATACTTCAAATTAATGCTTAAAGGAGAATAAAAGAGTAAAATAAATTAGTTCAGTGATATTCCCCATATAACGAGGTGGCTCTAACTGCATTTTGTTATATATTGGAATTCTAACAAATGTCTTAAAACCATTCCAATCAGTTCTTTCTTCCTGTTTCCCATGCTCCTCTGCTGCTGGTGAGTAAGCCCATTGAAGCCTGTAAGATAGTGCCAAATAAATATTTGGCTTGTGGAGAAAAACAAGGATCTTGGGAAGTGGAGCAGCACCACAACACACTGAAGTTAAAATAGCAAAGATGTAAGGTCTTCATTACACGGGGAATCAATTTAATTATTATTTTCCTTTTACAGCATATATAATTTAAAATAGAATAGAGCATCATTTGAATGAAGGTGTTACAATTGGATATATTAATAACAAGCAACCAATCATATATTTTATTGATGCCTCTGCACTGATCTGGGTAAAAATCTGAAGACTGCGGCACCACAACACCACTTTCCAACTTCATACAATCTTACTACAGCTGGACCAATTTTCATACATACTTCTTTACACAAGCTGGACAATTTTCATACAATCTTACTACAGCTGGACAATTTGCATACAATCTAATATATACAGCTGTGTAATGTATAAGGGTCAGACAGATTGTATTTTGTGTGAAAAAAATAGTTAATACATTGCATAGCAGACAGAGTGTGTAATCAGATTGGAATGTGATTGGTCAGTGGGAACCGATAATTTGTCTGAATTATTTTCACTATATAGGAATAAATCATTGATAAAGGCCAGTTGACAGCATGTGCACTAATGTTTATATTTCCAATCTTTTGGGCTTGTTTAGTTCCCATTTATTAGGGGTAGTGAAACTCCCCAATATACATCTACTGTCCTTCCCTATACTGTAGTTATTCCCCCCGAGAAATCAATTAGCCTCACTCAACAGTTTAGCAAATAGAGAGATTTGGCTGCTCTGTGCACACATGGTCAGATCCAATCATTAATTTAGCTTGAAGAGCCAAATTCCTGTTCTTTCTATTTCTTCTCTTCCGTTTTTCTTATTCCGCTTTTTTGGACCTGTATCTCCTCCACAGATTTTGAGCTAGAGACATGAAATTCGGTACAGACGTGCGGGGCATATGAGAAGTGTGTTATCTTCTAGCAAGGAATCCGCAGAGAAGCGTTACGGCGTTATCGGCGAATTTCCGACAATTTCCATAGCCTATTCCCATAGGCTTAAGTAAAAATCCTCAAATGTGGATATTCAAAACAGTTTTTTTCGGTCATAACTACAAATGGTGATACCACCCCACCCCCCACACCAGACCCAGGTACACCCCACCACTGACCTACCTTTCCATTCCCATGGAAGCCCTACTTAAGGTTAACTATAGTCAAAAAACTAATTTAATATTTCGTCAATAAAGATAGTTTTATGGTTATAAACACAAAAAACATACCCCTAACCTCCATGTGTAACACACCTACTGACCTACCCTTCCATTCCTGTGGCAGCCTTACATAAAGGGTAAGTAGAGCAAAAAAACTAATTTTGAATATCTTCAATAAAAGTTAGTTTTATATCTAAAACAAAAAGACAACCCCAACCTTACACGTCACACACTACTGACTACTCTTACGTTCCTTGGCAGTCATACTTAAAGGGTAATAAAGCAAAAAAGTAATTTTGATTTTCTCAATAAAAGATAGTTTTATGTGTAACACAAAAAATGTCTACCCCCCTCAACCGACCCAGGTACACACACCTACTGATATACTTATGCCATACTGTGGAGTATACTTAAAGGTAACTGACAGCACAAAAAGTTAATTTTGATTGAATTCTCAATCAAAGATATTTATGGTTGTAAACACAAAAAATTTCATCCTACCCCCTCAACCCGAACCCAGAGGAACACACCTACTTACTACTTTCCATTCATGGAGTCATACTTAAAGGGTAACTAAAGCAAAAAAACTAATTTGATTTATCGTCAATAAAAGATAGTTTTATGGATTAAACACAAAAAAAGCATACCTCCCTAACCACCCAGGTACACACACCTTGACTAACTTCCATTCTGTGGCAGCCTACATAAAGGGTAAACTAAAGCAAAACATTAATTTTGATATTCTCAATAAAAGTTAGTTTTATGTTCTAAAACAAAAAAGACATACCCCCTCAACCAGACCCAGGTACACACACCTACTGAATCTTACTATCCATTACTGTGGCATCATACTTAAGGGTAACTAAAGCCAAAAAAGTTAATTTGATTTTATTCTCAATAAAGGATAGTTTTATGTTTTAAACACAAAAATGTCATACCCCCTCAACCAGACCCAGGTACACACACTATGACGCTACTATACTGTGCAGCCATATTAAAGGGTAATAGAGTAAAAAAAACACATTTTGACCAATCATCAAAAAAGTTAGTATTTTATACCCCAACCTGACACGAGTACACACACCAACTGACCTACCTTTAATTCATGTGAATATTTAAAGGGTAAGTAAAAAACAACAACATCCTCATCATTGGCATTATGAGTTTTAAAATCTGCAGCACAAACACACAAATTCCCTTCCAAAATGCAGTCTTTCAGGCAAATTCAAAGTTTATACTTAAACTTTCCCTTCTAGCATATATTTGTTACTGTTTATTTTGTGCAGCAGGTGACCTGTGGTATGACTTTGCGTCGTAACAATAGAGTAAGGTCCAAATCCTCTGTATCTGGTTCAGGTATCAATGTTTGTCTGTTGTTGTGCACAATATATAATACGGCCTATAAGTAAGTGCCGTAGCGCACAAAACGCTAAGGCAATTTGAATTATGGTATCCTGAATAAAGAAGTTCATTTAACTTCCAGTCGTATTTACCTTCCCGGGAGAGCCACTCTTGTTTTGGATACAGTTATGTTGAGAAGATCTAGCGAAGTGTCTAGAGCGGCAGCACCCCGACCAATGATGCAGGCTGGAAAGCATACTTGGATCTTTATTAATGCTATATGTTTGTGCCATAATGAGATGATTTACTGATTGGGGGACGTTTGGATCGCATTTACGGTTTTAAGTGAGAGATCCAGGGCATGTTTGCACGATCTCAGATCACCTGTGGTGAGTCTATTTTCTGTTTTTGTCCCCATTTTTCGGGTACTTTAATCACCACACATTGATCAGGGGCATACCTGAAGGGACCCTGGCCCCCCCGGAGTTTGGGGGCCGGGGCCCGACTCCCTCCTCTTGAATGATCATGCAGGACGGCCGGTTTTAAATAGGTGATCGAGCGTATGAATGAGACATATAGCGGTCAGCTGTTTAAAAACCGGACCCGAACTTCCGGAACTGAACCGGAAGTTCGGGTCCGGTCTGTTAAATAGCTGATCGCGCATGTTTCATTCATACGCTCGATCACCTATTTAAAACCGTCTCGTCCCGCGCAGATTAGGGCTTGTGGCGGGCCCTACTACCGTGCAGGGGTGGTAGTTACGCCACTGAGGGTGATCCACTATATGTATATAACGTTTATATTGCTATTGTGGATACCCCATGAGATGTACTCATTTTAGCAGAATTTGACTTGATGTTAGTTCTTTATTGTCCAGTTTTGTTTAGATTGATCACCTTACGTTGTTTGGTAAAGAGTTTTATGTGCCGCTTTATCCTGTAATAGTACTTCATAAGCTTTTTGTCAGAGGTTAAAGTTGTGAATTATCCATTGTGTAGGTTGTGGTATATATTTGTATTCTGCTTGTTGTGTTTTCTCTTCCGCTAGTCTTGTTTGTTTTTTAATATAGTAAAACTGTTGACTTGATTGTACCTCTCAGAAAGGCCTAAAATGCTCCCATTGTATTAATAATGATATCTCCCCTGATCAACAGCTAAACAGTCTTTCAACTGTTACTCAATTCAATCAGGATGATGGGAATAGCGGATTGAGCTTCCAATAGCGGATACTTGCAGCTGGTGTTATTTGAGTTAGTTGCGTTATTATAGGTGTGTTGATCTGAGGGACACATCCATGTGGGGGAGACCAAAAAGCATCTGCACCAACGTATGGCCCAGCACAGAGAGCCAATTCCTCGGGTCAGGACTCAGCGTGTACATCTTAAGGATAAAGGACATACCTTTGAAGATTGTAATGTTAACATATTGGCAAAGGAACGTGACTGGTTCAAGAGAGGTGTTAAGGAGGGCCATTTATTGAAAATAAAGAAACCAAGCCTAAATAGAGGTGGGGGGGTTCGACACCAACTGTTCTGCCATGTACAATGCTGTTTAAACACTTACTCTGGGCGTTCTATAACACCTCTAGCCACTATCAATCCACAACCCTAACACCTGGCTGTGATGATATGCTAATTGGGATTTTCCAGGGTACATAATTGCCACAGATTCTGTACAAGTCATTCTGAATTGAGAAACGAAGCCAGGGATGACTAGCGAAACGTTTTCAAGAACTAAACTCAAGTCCAGTTGATCTAATAATACAACAGATAAAACATGACCTAGATGGATGAATATTACAGATATATCGTGACCTGGATGGAGATGAATATTACAGATGACCTAGATGGATGAATATTACAGATATACCATGACCTGGATGAATGAATATTACAGATATTACCATGACCTGATGAATGAATATTACAGATATACCGTTACCTGGAGGATGAATATTACAGATATATACCATGACCTGGATGGATATGAATATTACAGATATACCGTGACCGGATGAATGAATATTACAGATATACCATGACCTAGATTGATGAATATTACAGATATACCATGACCTGGATGGATGAATATTACAGATATACCATGACCTGGATGGATGAATATTACAGATATACCATGACCTGGATGGATGAATATTACAGATATCCGTGACCTGGATGAATATATTACAGATAATACCAGACCTGGATGGATGAATATTACAGATATACCATGACCTGGATGGATAAATATACAGACATACCATGACCTGGATGAATGAAATTACAGATATACACTGACTGGATGGATGAATATACGAAATACCGTGACCTGGATGATGATGAATATACAGATATACCAGACTGGATGAATGAATATTTACAGATACCATGACCTGGTGGATGAATATTACAGATATACCATGATCTGGGATGAATGAATATTACAGATATACCATGACCGGATGAATGAATATACAGATATACCATGACCTGGATGAATGAATATTCAGATATACCATGACTGGATGATGAATATTACAGATATACCGACCTGGAGAATGAATATTACCGATATACCGTGACCTGGATGGATGAATATTACAGATATACCTGACCTGATGGATGAATATTAACAGATATACGTGACCTGGATGGATGAATATTACAGATATACCATGCCTGGATGGATGAATATACAGATACCGTGACTGGAGGATGATGAATATTACAGATATACCGTGACCTGGATGGATGAATATTACAGATATACCATGACCTGGATGGGATGAATATTACAGATATACCATGGCCGGATGAATGAATATTACAGATATACCGTGACCTGGATGAATGAATATTACAGATATACCATGACCGGATGAATGACTATTACAGATATACCATGACCTGGATGAATGAGAACCTTTACAAGCACTCCCCTGGTTTTCGGTGGGATTCTGGGCGGTAGACAATCTAAAAGTTATTAGCGCCATATTAAAGTCTCCCATTCCTATAACTTGGGCTTCTGGGAATTGTCCCAAGAAGAGTATGGCTTGATGTAGCACTGCTATATTCGCTGGAGGTGGGTTGTAGAAACCGAGGATCACCAACATCAACTGGATTCCACCCAATTCCATCGCAACAAATACAAATCGTCCTCTTTTATCTTTATTTGTTTTAAGAATACGGAATGGCAATCTATTTCTAAACAGCAGAGATATCCCCCTGGAGTAAGAGGAATATGTATAGTCCATCCAACCCATGTAATGGGTTTGTGTGGTGTCGTAAAAGATGTGTTTCTTGGAGACACATTATGTCCGGGGAGTTTTTCTTAAGCCTCCCTAGTATTAGTCTCTTTTTTTGTGGATTATCAAAACCTGATATTCCATGATAAAAATTTTAATGATAAGGCCATCCGAAATAAAGGTAGAATTCGGCAGGTGAGATCCCGAGTGGCTTGCTATAAAGTATATATTTTGCATCCCAACTAGTAACATATTTGGTAGTTGAAATAAAAATTAACTTTATTAACAAAAATAACTTGAATAACTTTTTTAAACTACAGGGATTACCTTAGTAATTTCAATATTCCGGTTTTAAAGGGTACAGTCCACCCTGTAGTCTAATTTTTATATAGCCTTCCCCCTGGTCCCCCAGCCCCAACCGCATCATTATTATCTTTAGAAAGTGCCCCAAACTTTACTTACCTCCCCTCTTTCCTCCGCCGCGCTCCCGGCCCTCTGCTTGCGAGAAAATGCAAGCAGAGGGGCGGGACCGGCAGTCGCGTCTGTGATTGGCTGAGCGGCAGCCAATCACGGACGCGGCTGCCGGTCATTCAGTGCAGCGGAGGAAAGAGGGGAGGTAAGCAAGAGTTTGGGGAGCTTTCTAAAAATAATTATGCGGTTGGGGCTGGGGGACCAGGGGGAAGGTTATATTAAAGGGGATAAATGCTAGGGGGAGGGAATCCGGAGAGGGAGGGGGAGAAGGGCTGCAGTACGCATGCCAAACTTCTCCCGGAGGCCAGGTAGGAGGCAGAGTCCTATATGGACTCTGCTAGCCTCCTGGTGGGCAGTTTTTGGGACTTTGGGGGGGGGGCTACAGGAGAACCTTATGGAGCTGGGATGTGAGGTAAGGATTAAACTACACTACATGATGGGGCCAGTAGTGGGGGGGATTATAGTTTTGGGGGTGGACATGCCCTTTAAGTATTGGGGGGTGTAGTTCACCGTATTCCTCCGGCCCGTCCACTCACATATTATTGCTCACTGATATCATATTAAATATATAACATGAGAAAATTCCTATTCCATTCTGTGAAACAGTCATTGCTTATTGTTTATAGCTAAGCAGCCTTATGGTCACATATATCTCCCAACATCCTCTATTTATTATGATGAGAGTGACGACCTGTGAGGCAATAAATTGCAACCACCACTTCATTTATTTGTTATATGATAACATTGGGTTAGATTGGGTTTTCACCCTTCCCACCACATACCCGACCTTCCACAATGTATCTCACCTCGTATCAGTAGGATATCTTTTGTACTGGGAATATTATCTAGGATCATAGTAGGTTATATCAAAGAACGTACAATTCAAGAAAGGTTGAGTAGCCAGTTGCAACATGGGCAGTAGTTATAGTGGCATATAAGTTAAAGGTTATATCTCCTGTTTAAATTACCGCATTCCTAGATCTATTTCCATCTAACTTCCTAACATGTCCTAACTGTATATATAGTCATTTAGTGCTATGAGATTTTCGGGGTTATTCAATAAAAGTTCTTATCGTTTAAAATGGTGCTAATTTTGCCCCAACCAATCGGATGTTAGCTTTCAAACGTTATATAATTTCTGATTGGTTGGGGCAAAATTAGCATTCAAATTATATCCATAACCCATGGCCATAGGGGAATCTGTGGCCATAAGATAAATGCAAGTGACTCAAGCGAGATATGTATAAAATACCAGCGTCCAAGTAGCATTATGTAATGTTCAAGTGCCGTGTATGATCCTCTTTACTATGTCTCTCGTATAATAAGGTTTTATAAGGTTTATAGGCCTGCTTCCCGCTGTCTCCTTTTAACCGGCATGAACGAGGCTCTCTGCTTCTGAAGCTCTACGGAGTAGCCTGGGTATATAGATACATTAGATCCCTCATATCGCGAAGGTGCTTTCTCCCTTGCCAATCTAAGGATAACATCCCAGTCTCTGGAGTTGAGCAATCTGGCGATCATTGGTCTTGGCCTATTTCCAGGTGCTAGCTCTCTGGCTGGTATTCTGTGAGCATGTTCCACCGCGAATGCTGAACTCAGTTGATCATGTCTGAATTGATTTATTAACCGTGTTTCAGCAAATTCCTCTGCATGCTGTCCTTTCCGTATTTTCAGGTATACTGACCAGTCTAATATTCTGTCTCCTAGTTCTATTGTCTAAGTCCTCCGCCTTATCACGCTAAGCCGTAAGCTGCTGGCGCAGATTATATAGGAACGGGTAGTATAGTGTCCTCTATCGTCTGCACTCTATCCTCAACTTCAGTGGTGTGTTGTCTGATCTTTTGTACATCCTGACGTAATATATCCAACACAAACTTCTTCTATCAGGACCGAGAGGGAGGATTTTATTTCACTGATCGCCTGTTGTCCTTATCTTTATTTTTCCCCATCATAAGGCTTCAAGAGGTGACAACAAGCTCGGGATGTAATAGTTAAAGGGCATCTATACCGAAAAATAGGTTAATTTAAATTGACCATAACTGGAAACTATAATCCTTCCCAACCACCACTATATACTTTTTTTGTTGATCTGCCCCCTATTTCTTTAGATATCCAATCTAAAACTTCTTATATTTCAGCTGTCAATCAAGTTCCTTGCTCTCAAAAACTATTCTTCTGTGAGTAGATTTACTGTAGCTGGAATGGTGACAGAGTTTTGACAGTTGGAATGCTGTATGCTGTGTGCAGGCTTGACAGTTGGTTTGTGGGAAAAAGTCAGGTCAGATGGAAGTGGGAGTGGTTAAAAGAGGGACGGGGGATACTGCTCCTAAATAAAGTGTGTGCTGGATTGAAGGCATGCAGCAACACACGCAAATTACTTACATGTATTCAATTATAGATTAAGATGAGGCAAAGTCATTTTTTCAGTATAGTGTCCCTTTAAATCAAACAGATTGAGGAGCTCCCGCCAAACACATATCTGCTATAGGAAAATCTATTACATAGAGACGGGTGAATACTGGGTCGTTAAGAAATCTATTAATTATCAGGGATTCCATATTGGCGTATAGAATCTGTATAGTAAAATACTCTGTACATAGAGACGGTGAATACTGGGGTCAGTTACAGAATCTATTACTTATCCAGGGATTCCATATTGTTGTAAATAAATCTTTATAGAAAATAACTCTGTACATAGAGAGAGTGAATACGGGGTTCAGTTAAAGAATCTATTATATCAGGGATTCAATTCGGTGTATAGACATCTGTATAGAAATACTATGTACATAGGAGACAGAATACTGGGTCAGTTACAGAATCTATTACTTACAGGGATTCCATATCGTGTGTAAATACATCTGTATAGAAAATACTCTGTAAATAGAGACCAGTAATACTGGGGTCAGTTCAGAATCTATTACTTATCAGGGATTCCATATCGGTGTAATAGGACTCGTTATAGAAAATAATCTTGTACATGAGACGGTGAATACTGGGGTCAGTTACAGAATCTAGTACTATCAGGTGTTCCATATTGGTGTATAGACATCGTAGAGAAAATACTCTGTACATAGAGACAGTGAATAATGGGGTTCAGTTACAGAATCTATTACTTATCAGGGATCCATATCGGTTGTATAGACATCTGTATAGAAAAATACTCTGTACATTGATTCTGTAACTGACCCCAGTAGTCACTGTCTCTATGTACAGAGTATTTTCTATACAGATGTCTATACACCGATGTGGAATCCCTGATAAGTAATAGGGACAGTGAATACGGGGTCAGTTACAGAATCTAGTACTTATCATGGATTCCATATCGGTGGTATAGACAAGTAATAGATTCTGTAACTGACCCCCAGTATTCACTGTCTCTATTAATATCCGGGAATTCCATATCGGTGTATAGACATCTGTTATAGAAAATACTCTGTACATAGAGACGGTGAATACTGGGTCAGTTACAGGAATCTATTATTTATCAGGGATTCCATATCGGTTGTTTTATAGACATCTGTATAGAAAATACTCTGTACATAGAGGCAGTGAATACTGGGTCAGTTACCGAATCTTATACTATCAGGTATTCCATATGGTGTTTAGACATCTGTATAGAAAAATACTCTGTAATAGAGGACGGTGGAATACTGGGGTCAGATACAGAATCTATTATTATCAGGGATTCCATATGGTATTGGTATAGACATCTGTATAGAAAATTACTGTACATGAGACGGTGAATACTGGGGTCAGATTACAGAATCTATTACTTATAGGGATCCATATCGGTGTATAGACATCTGTATAGAAATACTCTGTACATAGAGACAGTGTGAATAATGGGGTCTTAGTTACAGGAAATCTATTACTTATCAGGGATTCATATCGGTGTATGACATCTGTATAGAAAATACTCTGTACATAGAGACAGAGAATACTGGGTCAGTTACAGAATCTATTACTTATCAGGGATTCCATACGGTTGTAAATACATCTGCTATAGAAAATACACTGTTACATAGAGACAGTGATACTGGGGCAGTTACAGAATCTGTACTTATCAGGGATTCCATATCGGTGTATATAACATCTGTATAGAAAAACTCTGTACATAGAGACAGTGAATACTGGCGTCAGTTTACAGAATCTATTACTTATCAGGGGGATCCATATCGGTTTGTAAATACATCTGATAGAAAATACTCTGTACATAGAGACGGTGAATACTGGGTCAGTTACTAATCTATTCTTATCAGGGATTCTATATTGGTGTATAGACATCTGTATAGAAAAATACTCTGTACATTAGAGACGGTGTGAATACGGGGTCAGTTACAGAATCTATACTTATCAGGGTTCCATATCGTGTATAAGACACCTGTATAGAAAACTCTGTACATAGAGACGGTGAATACTGGGGTCAGTTACAGAATCTAGTAATTATCAGGGATTCCATATCGGTTGTATAGACATCTGTATAGAAAATACTCTGTTATAGAGACGCGTGGAATACTGGGGTCAGATTACAGAATCTATTACTTTTCAGGGATTCATATCGGTTGTATAGACATCTCTGTATAGAAAAATTACTCTGTATATAGAGACGGTGAATACTGGGGTCAGTTACAGAATCTATTACTTATCAGGGATCCATATCAGTGTATAGACATGTATAGAAAATACTCTGTACATAGAGGACAGGAATACTGGGGTCAGTGTACAAATCATTATTTATCAGGGATTCATATTGGTTGTATAGACATCTGTATAGAAAATACTCTGTACATAGAGCGTGTGAATACCGGGTCAGTTACAGAATCTATACTTATCAGGGATTCCATATTGGTTGTATAGACATCTGTATAGAAAATACTCTGTACATAGAGACAGGTGAATTACTGGGTCAGTTACAGAATTATTACTATCAGGGATTCCATATCGGTGTATAGACACCTGTATAGAAAATACTCTGTACATAGGACAGTGAATACTGGGTCAGTTACAGAATCTATTACTTATCAGGGATTCCATATCGGTGTGATAGACATCTGTATAGAAAATACTATGTACATAGAGACAGTGAATACTGGGTCAGTTACAGAATCTATTACTTATCAGGGATTCCATATCGGTGTGTAGACATCTGTACAGAAAATACTCTGTACATAGAGACAGTGAATACTGGGTCAGTGACAGAATTATTACTATATATCAGGGATTCATATTGGTGTATAGACATCTGTATGAAAAAACTCTGTACATAGAGACAGGAATACTGGGGTCAGTTACAGAATCTATTACTTATCAGGGATTCCATATCGGTGTGTAGAACATCTGTGACAGAAAATACTCTGTACATGAGACAGTGAATACTGGGTCAGTTACAGAATCTATTACTTATCGGGGATTCATATTGGTGTATAGACAACTGTATAGAAAATACTCTGTAATAGAGACAGTGATACTGGCGTCAGTACAGAATCTATTATTATCAGGGATTCATATCGGTGTGTAGACATCGGTATAGAAAATACTCTGTACATAGAGACGGTGAATACCGGGGGTCAGTTACAGAATCTATTACTTATACAGGGATTCCATATCGGTGGATAGACATCTGTATAGAAAATACTCTGTACATAGAGACGGTGAATACTGGGGTCAGTTACAGAATCTATTACTTATCAGGGATTCCATATCGGTGTATAGAAACAACTGTATAGAAAATACTCTGTATATAGAGACAGTGAATACTTGGGGTCAGGGGACATGGCTTTTTGGAGGACTACATGGGCTGTGGTTGTATTGGCAATACATGGAAACCTTCTTACTACAGAATCTTTTTCTCATATGTACTACTGTAAATAAGAAGGGTTTGTACAATGTATCAGTGTTCTGGGGAGGAAAAGCTTTCATATTAGGATTAAAAATAATTAAGTGTCTCCTTTAACAACTGTGTATCACTATTACCTCTTCCTATTATTACCTGGCTGGGAACAGGATTCCTGTTTGATCCGACTGGCCCTGATCCAACCCCATAGGGAACATTTCAATACCTGCCTATAGGTTTGTCTGGGTTGCTGAATTTTAATTGGCTGCAAGTTGGTTCTAGTACAAGTTGGACACAGACAGAAGAGACATGGAATACAGAACACAGTAGGAACCACATTTCCTACCGCCCAAAGAAAAGAGATATGGCAGCTCTAATTGATATCAATCACTAGAGCGTTTATAAAAACACTTGTAAAGTACAAAGATTAGACAAGGGAAGTAATTAAACTATCAACAGACTGAATGAATCCACATATCCCTGCAGATAGGAAGCTGGGAGTTGAGTTTGCGGGCCAGGGAGGGAATGCTGGGAGTGCAGTTTGCGGGCAGGGAGGGAATGCTGGGAGTTGCAGTTTGCAGGGGGGGAGAGGAATGCTGGGAGTTGCAGTTTGCAGGGCCGGCGAGGAATGCTGGGAGTTGCAGTTTGCAGGGCCGAGGGGGGAATGCGGGGAGTTGCAGTTTGCAGGGCCGGCGAGGGAATGCTGGGAGTTGCAGTTTGCAGGGCCGGCGAGGAATGCTGGGAGTTGCAGTTTGCAGGCCCGGGGGGAGTGCTGGGAGTTGTAGTTTGCAGGCCAGAGAAGAGTGTGGAGTTGTAGTTTGCTGGTCAGGGGGGGGATGCAGGGAGTTGTAGTTTTGGACAAGGAATGCTGGGAGTGTAGTTTGCCATCACTGAAGGATTTATTGATTACGGACTGTTCTATCCTTTTATGGGGATTAAATGTAATAATAATAAACGTAGTTGTCCTTTAAATGGAATATAACCAGCTGTCACTCACCATTTAAGAGACAGTACCACACCATGTTATCACCCTATGTGGGTGCATTGTATTAGGGACAATCCCATATATAGACCCAGATAGGAACTACAGCTCCCAGCATCCCCCCACAGACAAACCAAGGAATGCTGGGAATTGTAGTCTGAAGGGATACTGGTTTTGACTGTTCCTGACAGAGACACTCACTCACACACACTCCCGGTCCCCGTTACCTTCATCACGCTGAACACCATTCTCACCTGACTGACACCGAAGCTCCCACCCCTTATTGGTCATCCCGGGAGGGGGGTGTTGTTATTTCGTGTCACGCCCACCTTCTGCGATCTGATTGGTTATCAGTGTAGGAATGTCTGTGTTTCACTGGTGGGTAACTGACAGAACTGTCTGTCAGGGCTGATGGGAAATAAGAGGCTCATAGGATGTAGGGGGGGGGGGGGGGCTTAAAGCTTTAAAGAAGTGCTTTTAAGAATACAACTCCTATCTCCTCTGCTAGCTGTGATTATGGAGACATGTAAAAACTACAACTCCCATCCTCTCTGCGTGGAGTGATTGTGGAGAACGTAGAACTACAACTCCCACCATCCTCGTGAAGAGTCATTATGGAGACCTGTAGAACTACAGCTCCCTCATCCTCTGTTGGAGTGTGATTATGGGGATCTTGTAGATACTAAACTCCCATCATCCTCTGTCAGCTGTGGTTATGGATTCATGTAAAAACTACAACTCCCTTCATCCTCTGCCAGGTGTGAGTATGGAGACCTGTAGAACTAAAGCTCCCATCATCCTCTGCATGGAGTTGATATGGATATCTGTAGAACTACAACTCCATCATCCCTGCGTGGAGTGATTATGGAGACTGTAGTAGAACTACAACTCCCATCATCCTCTGTCAGGTGTGATTATGGAGACTTGTAAGAACTACAACTCCCATCATCCTGCTTGTGGAGTGATTATGGAGACTCGTAGAACTACAGCTCCCATCATCCTCTGCGTGATATGGAGATCAGTAGAACTACAATTCAATCATCTGCATGGTGTGATTATGGGGATCTGTAGAACTACAACATCCAGCATCTTCTGCCAGTATTTTTTTTTTTTTCATTTTTTATTCTGTTGGGAGCAGCTCAGTTTGTAAGGCCACACTAACACTGATTTTGATTTCGTATCCACCTCTTTATATTGTTTGGTTCTCATTCTGACCGGCCATAAAGTTTTCAATAAAAAAATCAAACGATAAATGGATCAGACACAGTGGAAATTTTTATCAAATTTTCACCAGACAGAATAACAAGCAGGTTTACCAACCGTCAGATGGGGAGATTGGACAGTGGTGATACAGTGGGTACCAACTACCCATGAAAGGCCAATCCCATCTGCATCTTTTATCACCTGGTGACAAATTCCCAGTATGGAACCCCAATTAATAAATTAACCCCTTTAAATAAATCCATGTACACACAAGACCATATTATTATCTACCAGCCGGTGTGTGACACTTCGTTTGATTGGGTCAATAGATCATCAGAAATTCGATCACACATGTTGGTAAATTTCAGCCAATCGTGAGGAAATATGTCAATAACTATTGATGGGTAAGCAGGGCCTATGGTTCCAAACTGACTTCTAAGCCCTATTGTGATACCCAATATTTCACTCACATTATGTCTTTCTCCTAAATTACTGGTCATTGAAATAGATTGAATCACTTATCCAGTTATCCCATACACGGACAGACCTTCTTCCAATCGGATTTCCAATCTGAAGAACCACTCCAAGTTCCTTACCTTGAGACCTCGATCTTTCTGCAGATTTCAGCACGAAATCTTGCGGAGAGATTGGGACATAAGATGAGGTCAGTGGAAAATGTATTTTCCTATCCATTATTATATATTATTATTGTCATTAAACTAGAAAAGGAAAGTTTAAGTATAAACTTTGAATTGTGTGAATTTGTGTGTTTGTGCTGCAGATTTTAAAACTGAATAATGCCAATGATGAGGACATTGTTGTTTTTTACTTACCCATTAAATATGGCTGTCACATGAATTAAAGGCAGGTGAGTTGGTGTGTGTACTCGTGTCAGGTTGAGGGATAAAAGACCAACTCTTTGATGATTGGTCAAATGGGTTTTTTTTACTATACTTACCGTTTTTAATATGGTTGCCACATGAATGAATGGGTAGCTCAGTTGGTTGTGTGTACCTGTGTCAGGTTGGGGGTTAAAAAATCTAACTTTTTGATGAATTATCAAAATGAGTTTTTTGAATTAGTCACCCTTTGGCTGCCACAGTATGGAAGGGTAGGTCAGTATCGATAATTATCTATATGGTGGGTTTATTACAAACGCTGTCTGTATATAATGATGTGTCCATATTATAAAATCAATATGGAGAATTTCGCCTGCCTCATGCTGCGCCTGGAAATCAGTGAGTGTGAGTGAGTCTATCACATGGTAATGAGCTGGACAGATTCTTTATTATGACTGGAACTTTCTGTAAAGCTTCGAAAAGACGTACCATTTTGACACAGACCCCTAAGCCCATCCACGCAAGCGCCGAAGCCCGTTTCAGGGGACATTTGCACCTGTGCATGTGTTCAGTCAGGGTATAGTTCGAACAATCCCGACCGAACTCATACACACGTGTGACTACGGCTGAAATGGCCGTTCGTTGCGGGAAGTGCGTCGTCGTTGGGGGTCGTGTTAAAATCGGACGTCTGTACAAAACGTAAGGAAAGTTATCATCTCCCAGATCCTAATTATTCCTTAGCCAGGCAAAGGATATGGGTGAGAACTGTACACGGATTGTAATACACTGACCAATCAAATATCAGTGATGTAGATTGTCAGGAAAGTGTGCAGGGACTTGGCAAGAATGGGTTAACTATTGGTATTAGTTCTGCAAAGGACCAATAAAAATACCATTCCACTATGGATCAGTCCTAATGTTTATATTACGATGTGAAGCAAGGAACCAGGTCTCCTTTCCAGACAATGTGGGACCGAACCGTGTATCTGGAATTCTCTTCCGCTAGGGGTCTGGTGGGTACTAAGAGGTCATTTTAAGGACAGTCATACATGTAAAATAAATGTATTCGGTATTGGAATGTGTAAGACAGAAACCAATATTATATTTATGAATGGAACAGAAGGCCCATTAAAATGATACCCAACATGGAGCCCTTATTCCCTTGCCAAGGCGGTAGTTATTAATATCTTGGGAAATATGGATCACACACAGGTCAGTTGTATTGATTTGGAGGAATTGATAATTAATAAAGGAGAGGAATATGTGGTCAATATCCCAATACAATGTACATATCTACAATTTATATGGAATCTGCCTAACTGAGGGGGAATGAATGCTTTTAGCTAGTCGTAAATCTGGACATTCCTAGACACTCCCACCTCATGCAATAGGCCAGAGGATGGGCGGTAGTTCAACAAGGAGTTAAAAAATCATTGTGCCCCTATAACTTTGTTCATATGAGGGTACATTCTAGACGTGTGTATGGACCCAATGTTTCTTCCCCTCCCGGGATACAGGACTTCTTCTAGTGAGTAGTGTCTGTGAATATTTTTATCCTTTTATTTTCTATAACTGTTGTACCTATTGTATGTCATTTTTTTATAACACATTTATTTTATTTTTGTATTATATGCACTGTCCACCTTTTGGAATATTAAATCTAAAAATGTAATAAGTTTGTCTTTGATGCTCTAAAAGAACTCAGTTAGCCTGTTGAATGAAATGTTTTGCAGTGTAAATGCTAATTAACTCTGTGACTGCTTGTGAAGGACTGATGCTAATTAACCAGTTAGTTGTTGGAGTGAATGGTGTAGTGTTAACCATTTAGCTGCCAGACAGGGGGGTGTGCATAGTCAGTGAGAGTCAAGGCCGTAACTTAAAGGGGGGTGGCGGGAGTACTGATTGATGGTAGATACGTGCCAGTGAACTGGCGTTCGTGACTAGATATATAGAGGAGTTTTCTGTAACAACCAACGGTGTTATTACCTGCAGTGATATAGTAATAGTTTTTCTATGTCATAGGCGCAGGATTTAAATCTCCCAGCGCACACACACATATTATAGAGCTTTGTACAGCCTCTTAAGCTAAATTCAAATGTTCTATTTCCCTTTCTAGTTCTTATCATTACCCAGCGTTAGCCCTGTAATCTATTATCCATCTAGTGGTCTAGTGGACAGTGACAGTCCCTATAGATCTTTATCTTGGCCACAGGGTCCTGGTACTATAAAGTCCATAACTATGGGATTCCCCTTTCCAATCCCAGGCTGATCCCCATATTACAACAGGACAATATAACGTGAGGAGGAGAATGAGACAGAAAACTCCAGACACCAATGTGTTGTAATAAGATATTTATTATTATCTCTATATATCTCACCCATCAATATAACAACCCCCCGAATTTACCCCATTCCATGGGTGATCCAGAGGAAGGTGAAAACCCTTCTGAATAAGGGACAGAAGGGGGGGAAATTCCTTCCGGCTCCAGTGGCAGTCGGACTAATCCCTGGATCACCTTGGGACTTCTCTATTGAACCCTGACAGCTATGACCTGGTCCCATAGGTTCACCTTTACCATCTCTCCTGTCCCACAGTTAATCCAGAGTCCCAATCTGATACTGCAGGGAAGGGGAAGGAATCCTAAAGGCCCGTACACATGTGGATCACGGGGCCCGACCTGCGACACACTATGTGTACGAACGGCCATTTCGTCCGACTACCTAAGTTTATGGGCGTTTGGTCGGCCGAAGTGGCCGTTGGTTGGGAATCATTGTGATCCTTCGGGTCAGATTAACAACGATGTCCGACCAAGCACCTAGTCGGGTAAATGGCTGTTCGTACACATCGTGTATCGGCCCCTGCGATCGCTCGTGTGTATGAGATTTAAATCATGGCTGTTCCAGGGTAAGGACCTAGATCTAGGTTTTCACCCTGGTAGTACAGCAGGTAGTGTGGGGGTACTTACCTCCTAGCTGCAGGTGTCACTCGTTTCTGGTCCTACCCCTCACTAGGCAGGCAGCCAACCAATGGGAGGACACACTGCACGAAGCATGTCCTCCATAAGGCAGCGCAACCCCTGAATAGCCAGCCATGGGGAGGGGTCAGGATCGGAGAGATAGTGACAATACAGCTAGGGGTAAGTGTCCAAACAACCTACTGTGCTCCAGGGGTGAGGACCTACCGATTAAGATCTTCACCCTGGATACTGCCAAAGAAAAAGGGGGTAGAGTTGGATTCAGTTCCCCTTTAATCTGTGCCATCAGACTAAACTCTGGATGAAGGTGGAAGGTTAAGATGGAACTATGGGGAACAATGGGGATGGTCCTAGCTGTCAGGGTCCAATAACCCCAACCCAATACTTACTGACATACCAGACATCCCACCTGCAGAATCTGGCTTCCGGGCAGGGTGAGGAGAATGGAGCGTGACCGAGTGACATGACGTCACCAAAGGGGCAGAGTAGGAATGGGACGCGCTGTGTGTGACGTAAATTACGTCACATAAAGGCGTGGCTTATGTGCATGGCCGGACCGTGTGACCTAATTTATGTCACATAATAGGCGTGGCCAGGGGCGGTGGCAGAAAAAGTAGGCATTCCAGAGGCGGACTGACTGGAAGGTTCGGGTTGCGGGAGTTTGGGGTGGTCTTGCGAGTGTATGGGAGACACCCCAAAATCAGGGAGACTCGGCGACTCCCGGGAGGGGTGGGATACTTGCTTTATACTTTCCAAATTAGTAAAGGGAGTCACCTGCAGGGGGTAAGAGATAATAATGAGGATTAGTAATAATAACAATATACAGAGGATCACAGTAGGGAATATGGGGGTACAGGTTACAATATAACAGACAGACGGGGGGCTGGGTCATGTGATCAGTCCCATTGGGAACTTACTCATTTCGACTCTCCCATTTCGACTCCCTCGATGTTCCTGTCGCCCGCTTTATTTTTCTAATAACAGACATAGAATAAATATTTATTAAAAGGAAAAACATGAACTGACTGTAAACAGGTTTTATTTATTACTTTCCTAATTTACCAAAAACAGCCTGACTGTCTATTGGATATTATTAATATGAATGGAGCTGCCATACCGCTTGTCTCAAACAAGAAAACAAGATCTAACTAGACTATCAATGTAATGTGAGGCTGTCTGAACCCATAACCCTACGGATAACCCCGCCCACCTGCTCCTCCTCCCATGTGGACTTCCAGACGCCCAATCAAACGACTTACATAGACTCTGTATAACTGGAATCCAATCATAGCGGAGGCGGCCAACAATGGGACAATGATGTTAGCGGCTTTCCAGAATTTACTGGGTTTTTTTCTTTTCCTCCTTGATCCAAAGTTCATCTACAATAGAGAAAAACTGGTCATGGCAAAGTTGTTAGAAATGGGAGGGGTCTCGCCCAGTGGAATTATGGGATGGGGCTGTCCAGGATCTGTGTCAGGTCCAGTATTATCAGAAGGGAAGGAAATCGTTATAATGGAGGGATTCGTTAATTAATAACAGATGGAATGAATTTATAGACATTGTAGTGGATTGAATGCGTTTACTACCCTCTGGTAGGGTGGGCAGTCGTGGTGTGCCAGACAATGTTTCCTACGTTGACATAGGGCCAATTATCTGACTTCACTGACTCTCTCCGAGAAGATTTCTCCTCTATCATAAGAAGAGAGAGAAGAAAGGATCCAACAGGGGTTAGTAGAATCTTATTATTCATTTGGGAGATTTCCATGTGATCAGTAAATAAGTAACAGTCAGTGGGAATAATTGTACAGCCAATAGGAATTGCAACTGAAAAGTACGAAATCTCAACTGAAATTGATTTGTGAGTCATACTCATTATCAGTGAATAATGATCATTTAGGGATAAAATGAGGATTAGAACAAATATGGAAAATTATTTAACTTTGTTAGAAATAAATAAACCTCATGTTCCTAGTGGTAGACATATATAGGATATGGAAGGGTAATGATAGAGGAAGAACGGAAGGGGTTTAATTATGTCCCATTACCTATGGGGGGGGGGGATTATATAGAGAATCAACATGAGACCTAGAAGATTTTCTCTCTATTATAAGGAAGGAGAGAAAGAGCCAACAGGGGTTAGTAGAATATTATTATTCATTTAGGAGATTCCATGAGATCAGTATAGTAACAGTCAGTGGGAATGAAACTTACATCACTTGGAACTGCACAGCAAGCCATCTTCAAGTGAAAATGATCTGTGAGTCATCAGCAGCTCCTTATATACCCTGTGTGTGGTGATGTCATCAGTGACATCATCACTGGTTTTTCTGTGACATCCATCACTGGTTTTTTACACTGGTAAGGTTAAAGGGATCATTGACTGAAATTAACAGTTACAGGTTTTGCAGGTTTGAATGATGATAATTTAGGGATAAAATTAGGATGGGGGGAGATTTCACGTCTTTATATCAGAAAAATATGGAGAATGGTTATTTACCCTTTGTGACTGCCAGAGTAATAAACGTCCCGTTCCTACTTGTTCTAGTGGTAAACATATATTTTTTATTGAAAGCTCGGGGTTAGTGCTTTCTAGTGATCTTCACCACAGTGCAGCAAATGTGCAAGTGGATTGGGATCCATCTGCTTCCTCCTTAGGCCCTAGCTTGTTAAGCCGTAGGGCTAGGAGGAGGCTACATTGGGCCCTTCGGCCGGTAGGCGTCAGGAACCACCACACTTACCCTCCTTTCCACTCCTGCTGCACCAGGAAGCTTCCAGGGGGGTTCAGTGGGAAGAGCCTGAAAGGTCCCAAAAAGGACCCAGGCAATCCCGCCACAATACGTGAACACACAAAACAAAAAGTGCACGTGAATAGTGCCAATTAAATAAATAGTGCGTACCTAGTGCACATTTAATAAGGTGGGAGACACATATAGGATATGGAATGAATTCCCTTTACTGTATGGGAACCTGAACATGCTGCAGGTTCCCTTTTTATAATGGCGGTCGGGAGGTCATGTGACTGGGGTACGATCAGGGGAGTTCTGGGGAAGGGGAGGGGCTGGGGGAGGAGGAAGGGGAGGAGCTGGTGGAGGGAGGAAGGGGAGGAGTGGGGGAGGAAGGAAGAGGAGGAGCTGGGGGAGGGAGGAGGGGAGGAGGGGGAGGGAGAAGGGGAGGAGCTGGGGGGGGGGGGTGATCCTATCTGGACCTGGGGTGATTTCTAGGTGGTGATAAGTGAAAGAGACAGTCAGGAGGGACAGAGACATCCAGACCCTGCACTATATAGAGGTCTCTGGGTAGAAAGACCTGATGCTATCCCTGGGTTCCACAATACAGTTTGTCTGTAGGTCATGTTACAAGCGATGGTAAGTAACTACAGCTCCACCTACATATTGCTACATATATCAAACTGAGCTCCTGACACTAATATCTACAATGAAGGGAACGGAGCTGCCACTGGTGATTTGCACACCGCTGTCATGTGGAACATACCCTCTTGGTTGTTAAAATAACATAATATTAGGGGGCGTGTCCAAGATGGAGACCTGAGTGGTTGTATAGTGTCCCTTTAAATCAAACAGATTGAGGAGCTCCCGCCAAACACAACCACTCAGGTCTCCATCTTGGACACGCCCCCTAATATATGTTATTTTAACAACCAAGAGGGTATGTTCCACATGACAGCGATATTCTGATTGGTTGGGGCAAATTAGCATTAGCATTCAAATTATATCCATAACTCATGGCCAATAGGGGAATCTGTGGTCATAAGATAAATCCAAGTGACTCAAGCGAGATATGTATAAAATACCAGCGTCCAGTAGCATTATGTATGTTCAAGTGCCTTGTATGATCCTCTTTACTATGTCTCTCGTATAATAAGGTTTTATAAGGTTTATAGGCCTGCTTCCTGCAGTCTCCTTAAACCGGCATGAACGAGGCTCTCTGCTTCTGAAGCTCTACGGAGTAGCTGGTTTAGATACATTAGATCCCTCATATCGCAAGGTGCTTTCTCCCTTGCCAATCTAAGGATAACATCCCAGTCTCTGAGTTGAGCAATCTGGCATCATTGGTCTTGGCCTATTTCCAGGTGCTAGCTCTTCTGGCTGGTATTCTGTGAGCATGTTCCACCGCGAATGCTGAACTCAGTTGATCATGTCCGAATTGATTTTTAACCGTGTTTCAGCAAATTCCTCTGCATCTGTCCTTTCCGTATTTTCAGGTATACTGACGCCTCTAATATTCTGTCTCCTAGTTCTATTGTCTAAGTCCTCCGCCTTATCACGCAAGCCGTAAGCTGCTGGCGCAGATTATATAGGAACGGGTATATGTGTCCTCTATCGTCTGTACTCTATCCTCACTTCAGTGGTTGTTGTCTGATCTTTGTACATCCTGACGTAATAATCCAACACAAACTTCTTCTATCAGGACCGAGGAGGATTTTATTTCACTGATCGCCTGTTGTCCTTATCTTTATTTTTCCCCATCATAAGCTTCAAGAGGTGACAACAAGCTCGGAATGTAATAGTTAAAGGCATCTATACCGAAAATAGGTTAATTTAAATTGACCATAACTGGAAACTATAATCCTTCCCAACCACCACTATATACTTTTTTTGTTGATCTGCCCCTATTTCTTTAATATCCAATCTAAAACTTCTTATATTTCAGCTGTCAATCAAGTTCCTTGCTCTCAAAAACATTTTCTTCTGTGAGTATTTACTGTAGCTGGAATGTGAACAGAGTTTTGACAGTTGGAATGCTGTATGCTGTGTGCAGGCTTGACAGTTGGTTTGTGGGAAAAATCAGGTCAGATGGAAGTGGGAGTGTTAAAGAGGGACGGGGGATACTGCTCCTAAATAAAGTGTGTCCTGGATTGAAGGCATGCGCACACACCGCAAATTACTTACATGTATCAATTATAGATTAAGATGAGGCAAAGTCATTTTTTCAGTATAGTGTCCCTTTAAATCAAACAGATGAAGGAGCTCCCCGCCAAAACCAACCACTCAGGTTCCCATCTTTGGCACTCCAGGCCCCCTAATATTGTTGGTTATATAAACAACCCAAGAGGGGGATGTTCCACATGACACGGTGTGCAATCACCAGTGGCAGCTCCGTTCCCTTCATTGTAGATATTAGTGTCAGGAGCTCAGTTGATATATGTAGCAATATGTAGGTGGAGCTGTAGTTACTTACCATCGCTTTAACATGACCTACAGACAAACGTATGGTGGAACCCAGGGATACACGCATCAGTCTTTCTACCCAGAGACCTCTATATAGTGCAGGGTCTGGGATGTCTCTGTCCCTCCTGACTGTCTCTTCACTTATCACCACCTAGAAAATCACCCCAGGTCCAGATAGGATCACCCCCCCCCCCCAGCTCCTCCCCTTCTCCCTCCCCCTCCTCCCCTTCCTCCCTCCCCCAGCTCCTCTCTTCCTTCCTCCCCCACTCCTCCCCTTCCTCCCTCCACCAGCTCCTCCCCTTCCTCCTCCCCCAGCCCCTCCCCTTCCCCAGAACTCCCCTGATCGTACCCCAGTCACATGACCTCCCGACCGCCATTTATAAAAAGGGAACCTGCAGCATGTTCAGTGTTCCCATACAGTAAAGGGAATTCTTCCATATCCTATATGTGTCTCCCACCTTATTAAATGTGCACTAGGTACGCACTATTTATTTAATTGGCACTATTCACGTGCACTTTTTGTTTTGTGTGTTCACGTATTGTGGCGGGATTGCCTGGGTCCTTTTTGGGACCTTCAGGCTCTTCCCACTGAACCCCCCTGGAAGCTTCCTGGTGCAGCAGGGAGTGGAAAGGGAGGGTAAGTGTTGGTGGTTCCTGACGCCTACCGGCCGAAGGGCCCAATGTAGCCTCCTCCTAGCCCTACGGCTTAACAGCTAGGGCCTAAGGAGGAAGCAGATGGATCCCAATCCACTTGCACATTTGCTGCACTGTGGTGAAGATCACTAGAAAGCACTAACCCCGAGCTTTCAATAAAAAATATTGTTTACCACTAGAACAAGTAGGAACGGGACGTTTATTCTCTGGCAGTCACAAAGGGTAAATAACCATTCTCCATATTTTTCTGATATAAAGACGTGAAATCTCCCCCCATCCTAATTTTATCCCTAAATTATCATCATTCAAACCTGCAAAACCTGTAACTGTTATTTCAGTACAATATCCCTTTTAACCTTACCAGTGTAAAAACCAGTGATGGATGTCACAGAAAAACCAGTGATGATGTCACTGATGACATCACCACACACAGGGTATATAAGGAGCTGCTGATGACTCACAGATCATTTTCACTTGAAGATGGCTTGCTGTGCAGTTCCAAGTGATGTAAGTTTCATTCCCACTGACTGTTCTATACTGATCTCATGGAATCTCCTAAATGAATAATAATATTCTACTAACCCCTGTTGGCTCTTTCTCTCCTTCCTTATAATAGAGAGAAAATCTTCTAGGTCTCATGTTGATTCTCTATATAATCCCCCCCCCCCATAGGTAATGGGACATAATTAAACCCCTTCCGTTCTTCCTCTATCATTACCCTTCCATATCCTATATATGTCTACCACTAGGAACATGAGGTTTATTTATTTCTAACAAAGTTAAATAATTTTCCATATTTGTTCTAATCCTCATTTTATCCCTAAATGATCATTATTCACTGATAATGAGTATGACTCACAAATCAATTTCAGTTGAGATTTCGTACTTTTCAGTTGCAATTCCTATTGGCTGTACAATTATTCCCACTGACTGTTACTTATTACTGATCACATGGAAATCTCCCAAATGAATAATAAGATTCTACTAACCCCTGTTGGATCCTTTCTTCTCTCTCTTCCTTATGATAGAGGAGAAATCTTCTCGGAGAGAGTCAGATGAGTCAGATAATTGGCCCTATGTCAACGTAGGAAACATTGTCTGGCACACCACGACTGCCCACCCTACCAGAGGGTAGTAAACGCATTCAATCCACTACAATGTCTATAAATTCATTCCATCTGTTAATTAATTAACGAATCCCTCCATTATAACGATTTCCTTCCCTTCTGATAATACTGGACCTGACACAGATCCTGGACAGCCCCATCCCATAATTCCACTGGGCGAGACCCCTCCCATTTCTAACAACTTTGCCATGACCAGTTTTTCTCTATTGTAGATGAACTTTGGATCAAGGAGGAAAAGAAAAAAACCCAGTAAATTCTGGAAAGCCGCTAACATCATTGTCCCATTGTTGGCCGCCTCCGCTATGATTGGATTCCAGTTATACAGAGTCTATGTAAGTCGTTTGATTGGGCGTCTGGAAGTCCACATGGGAGGAGGAGCAGGTGGGCGGGGTTATCCGTAGGGTTATGGGTTCAGACAGCCTCACATTACATTGATAGTCTAGTTAGATCTTGTTTTCTTGTTTGAGACAAGCGGTATGGCAGCTCCATTCATATTAAAATATCCAATAGACAGTCAGGCTGTTTTTGGTAAATTAGGAAAGTAATAAATAAAACCTGTTTACAGTCAGTTCATGTTTTTCCTTTTAATAAATATTTATTCTATGTCTGTTATTAGAAAAATAAAGCGGGCGACAGGAACATCGAGGGAGTCGAAATGGGAGAGTCGAAATGAGTAAGTTCCCAATGGGACTGATCACATGACCCAGCCCCCCGTCTGTCTGTTATATTGTAACCTGTACCCCCATATTCCCTACTGTGATCCTCTGTATATTGTTATTATTACTAATCCTCATTATTATCTCTTACCCCCTGCAGGTGACTCCCTTTACTAATTTGGAAAGTATAAAGCAAGTATCCCACCCCTCCGGGAGTCGCCGAGTCTCCCTGATTTTGGGGTGTCTCCCATACACTCGCAAGACCACCCCAAACTCCCGCAACCCGCAACCTTCCAGTCAGTCCGCCTCTGGAATGCCTACTTTTTCTGCCACCGCCCCTGGCCACGCCTATTATGTGACATAAATTAGGTCACACGGTCCGGCCATGCACATAGCCACGCCTTTAATGTGACGTAATTTACGTCACACACAGCGCGTCCCATTCCTACTCTGCCCCTTTGGTGACGTCATGTCACTCGGTCACGCTCCATTCTCCTCACCCTGCCCGGAAGCCAGATTCTGCAGGTGGGATGTCTGGTATGTCAGTAAGTATTGGGTTGGGGTTATTGACCCTGACAGCTAGGACCATGCCCCATTGTTCCCCATAGTTCCATCTTATACCTTCCACCTTCATCCAGAGTTTAGTCTGATGGCACAGATTAAAGGGGAACTGAATCCAACTCTACCCCCTTTTTCTTTGGCAGTATCCAGGGTGAAGATCTTAATCGGTAGGTCCTCACCCCTGGAAGCACAGTAGGTTGTTTGGACACTTACTCCCTAGCTGTATTGTCACTTCTCTCCGATCCTGACCCCTCCCCATGGCTGGCTATTCAGGGGTTGCGCTGCCTTATGGAGGACATGCTTCGTGCAGTGTGTCCTCCCATTGGTTGGCTGCCTGCCTAGTGAGGGGTAGGACCAGAAACGAGTGACACCTGCAGCTAGGAGGTAAGTACCCCACACTACCTGCTGTACTACCAGGGTGAAAACCTAGATCTAGGTCCTTACCCTGGAACAGCCAATGATTTAAATCTCATACACACGAGCGATCGCAGGGGCCGATACACGATGTGTACGAACAGCCATTTACCCGACTAGGTGCTTGGTCGGACATCGTTGTTAATCTGACCCGAAGGATCACAATGATTCCCAACCAACGGCCACTTCGGCCGACCAAACGCCCATAAACTTAGGATAGTCGGACGAAATGGCCGTTCGTAACACATAGTGTGTCGCAGGTCGGGCCCCGTGATCCCACATGTGTACGGGCCTTTAGGATTCCTTCCCCTTCCCTGCAGTATCAGATTGGGACTCTGGATTAACTGTGGACAGGAGAGATGGTAAAGGTGAACCTATGGGACCATGGTCATAGCTGTCAGGGTTCAATAGAGAAGTCCCAAGGTGATCCAGGGATTAGTCCGACTGCCACTGGAGCCAGGAAGGAATTTCCCCCCCTTCTGTCCCTTATTCAGAAGGGTTTTCACCTTCCTCTGGATCACCCATGGAATGGGGTAAATTCGGGGGTTGTTATATTGATGGGTGAGATATATAGAGTATAATAATAAATATCTTATTAAACAACATTGGTGTCTGGAGTTTTCTGTCTCATTCTCCTCCTCACGTTATATTGTCCTGTTGTAATATGGGGATCAGCCTGGGATTGGAAAGGGGAATCCCATAGTTATGGACTTTATAGTACCAGGACCCTGTGGCGCCAAGATAAAGATCTATAGGGACTGTCACTGTCCACTAGACCACTAGATGGATAATAGATTACTAGGGCTAACGCTGGTAATGATAAGAACTAGAAAGGGAAATAGAACATTTGAATTTAGCTTAAGAGGCTGTACAAAGCTCTATTAATATGTGTGTGTGCGCTGGGAGATTTAAATCCTGCGCCTATGACATAGAAAACTTATTACTATAATCACTGCAGGTAATAACATCCGTTGGTTGTTACAGAAAACTCCTCTATATATCTATGTCACGAACGCCATTTCACTGGGCACGTGATCTGACCATCAATCAGTACTCCCGCCACCCCCCTTTAAGTTACGGCCTTGACTCTCACTGACTATGCACACACCCCTGTCCTGGCAGCTAAATGGTTAACACTACACCATTCACTCCAACACTAACTGGTTAATTAGCATCAGTCCTTCACAAGCAGTCACAGAGTTAATTAGCATTTACACTGCAAAACATTTCATTCAACAGGCTAACTGAGTTCTTTTAGAGCATCAAAGACAAACTTATTACATTTTTAGATTTAATATTCCAAAAGGTGGACAGTGCATATAATACAAAAATAAAATAAATGTGTTATAATAAAAATGACATACAATAGGTACAACAGTTATAGAAAATAAAAGGATAAAAATATTCACAGAACCTACTCACTAGAAGAAGTCCTGTATCCCGGGAGGGGAAGAAACATTGGGTCCATACACACGTTCTAGAATGTACCCTCATATGAACAAAGTTATAGGGGCACAATGATTTTTAACCTCCTTGTTGAACTACCCCCATCCTCTGGCCTATTGCATGAGGTGGGAGTGTCTAGATATGTCCAGATTTACGACTAGCTAAAAGCATTCATTCCCCCTCAGTTAGGCAGATTCCATATAAATTGTAGATATGTACATTGTATTGGATATTTGACCACATATTCCTCTCCTTTATTAATTATCAATTCCTCCAAATCAATACAACTGACCTGTGTGTGATCCATATTTTCCCAAGATTTAATAACTCGACTCGCCTTGGCAAGGGAATAAGGGCTCCATGTTGGGTATCATTTAATGGGCCTTCTGTTCCTTCATAAATATAATATTGGTTTCTGTCTTACACATTCCAATACCGAATACATTTATTTTACATGTATGACTGTCCTTAAAATGACCTCTTAGTACCCACCAGACCCCTAGCGGAAGAGAATTCCAGATACACGGTTCGGTCCCACATTGTCTGGAAAGGAGACCTGGTTCCTTGCTTCACATCGTAATATAAACATTAGGACTGATCCAAGTGGAATGGTATTTTTATTGGTCCTTTGCAGAACTAATACCAATAGTTAACCCATTCTTGCCAAGTCACCTGCACACTTTCCTGACAATCTACATCACTGATATTTGATTGGTCAGTGTATTACAATCCGTGTACAGTTCTCACCCATATCCTTTGCCTGTGCTAAGGAATAATTAGGATCTGGGAGATGATAACTTTCCTTACGTTTTGTACAGACGTCCGATTTTAACACGACCCCCAACGACGACGCACTTCCCGCAACGAACGGCCATTTCAGCCGTAGTCACACGTGTGTATGAGTTCGGTCGGGATTGTTCGAACTATACCCTGACTGAACACATGCACAGGTGCAAATGTCCCCTGAAACGGGCTTCGGCGCTTGCGTGGATGGGCTTAGGGGTCTGTGTCAAAATGGTACGTCTTTTCGAAGCTTTACAGAAAGTTCCAGTCATAATAAAGAATCTGTCCAGCTCATTACCATGTGATAGACTCACTCACACTCACTGATTTCCAGGCGCAGCATGAGGCAGGCGAAATTCTCCATATTGATTTTATAATATGGACACATCATTATATACAGACAGCGTTTGTAATAAACCCACCATATAGATAATTATCGATACTGACCTACCCTTCCATACTGTGGCAGCCAAAGGGTGACTAATTCAAAAAACTCATTTTGATAATTCATCAAAAAGTTAGATTTTTTAACCCCCAACCTGACACAGGTACACACAACCAACTGAGCTACCCATTCATTCATGTGGCAACCATATTAAAAACGGTAAGTATAGTAAAAAAAACCCATTTGACCAATCATCAAAGAGTTGGTCTTTTATCCCTCAACCTGACACGAGTACACACACCAACTCACCTGCCTTTAATTCATGTGACAGCCATATTTAATGGGTAAGTAAAAAACAACAATGCCTCATCATTGGCATTATTCAGTTTTAAAATCTGCAGCACAAACACACAAATTCACACAATTCAAAGTTTATACTTAAACTTTCCTTTTCTAGTTTAATGACAATAATAATATATAATAATGGATAGGAAAATACATTTTCCACTGACCTCATCTTATGTCCCAATCTCTCCGCAAGATTTCGTGCTGAAATCTGCAGAAAGATCGAGGTCTCAAGGTAAGGAACTTGGAGTGGTTCTTCAGATTGGAAATCCGATTGGAAGAAGGTCTGTCCGTGTATGGGATAACTGGATAAGTGATTCAATCTATTTCAATGACCAGTAATTTAGGAGAAAGACATAATGTGAGTGAAATATTGGGTTCACAATAGGGCTTAGAAGTCAGTTTGGAACCATAGGCCCTGCTTACCCATCAATAGTTATTGACATATTTCCTCACGATTGCTGAAATTTACCAACATGTGTGATCGAATTTCTGATGATCTATTGACCCAATCAAACGAAGTGTCACACACCGGCTGGTAGATAATAATATGGTCTTGTGTGTACATGGATTTATTTAAAGGGGTTAATTTATTAATTGGGGTTCCATACGGGAATTTGTCACCAGGTGATAAAAGATGCAGATGGGATTGGCCTTTCATGGGTAGTTGGTACCCACTGTATCACCACTGTCCAATCTCCCCATCTGACGGTTGGTAAACCTGCTTGTTATTCTGTCTGGTGAAAATTTGATAAAAATTTCCACTGTGTCTGATCCATTTATCGTTTGATTTTTTTATTGAAAACTTTATGGCCGGTCAGAATGAGAACCAAACAATATAAAGAGGTGGATACGAAATCAAAATCAGTGTTAGTGTGGCCTTACAAACTGAGCTGCTCCCAACAGAATAAAAAATGAAAAAAAAAAAAATACTGGCAGAAGATGCTGGATGTTGTAGTTCTACAGATCCCCATAATCACACCATGCAGATGATTGAATTGTAGTTCTACTGATCTCCATATCACGCAGAGGATGATGGGAGCTGTAGTTCTACGAGTCTCCATAATCACTCCACAAGCAGGATGATGGGAGTTGTAGTTCTTACAAGTCTCCATAATCACACCTGACAGAGGATGATGGGAGTTGTAGTTCTACTACAGTCTCCATAATCACTCCACGCAGGGATGATGGAGTTGTAGTTCTACAGATATCCATATCAACTCCATGCAGAGGATGATGGGAGCTTTAGTTCTACAGGTCTCCATACTCACACCTGGCAGAGGATGAAGGGAGTTGTAGTTTTTACATGAATCCATAACCACAGCTGACAGAGGATGATGGGAGTTTAGTTCTACAAGATCCCCATAATCACTACTCCAACAGAGGATGAGGGAGCTGTAGTTCTACAGGTCTCCATAATGACTCTTCACGAGGATGGTGGGAGTTGTAGTTCTACGTGTCTCCACAATCACTCCACGCAGAGAGGATGGGAGTTGTAGTTTTTACATGTCTCCATAATCACAGCTAGCAGAGGAGGATAGGAGTTGTATTCTTAAAAGCATTCTTTAAAGCTTTAAGCCCCCCCCCCCCCCCTACATCCTATGAGCCTCTTATTTCCCATCAGCCCTGACAGACAGTTCTGTCAGTTACCCACCAGTGAAACACAGACATTCCTACACTGATAACCAATCAGATCGCAGAAGGTGGGCGTGACACGAAATAACAACACCCCCCTCCCGGATGACCAATAAGGGGTGGAGCTTCGGTGTCAGTCAGGTGAGAATGGTGTTCAGCGTGATGAAGGTAACGGGGACCGGGAGTGTGTGTGAGTGAGTGTCTCTGTCAGGAACAGTCAAAACCAGTATCCCTTCAGACTACAATTCCCAGCATTCCTTGGTTTGTCTGTGGGGGGATGCTGGGAGCTGTAGTTCCTATCTGGGTCTATATATGGGATTGTCCCTAATACAATGCACCCACATAGGGTGATAACATGGTGTGGTACTGTCTCTTAAATGGTGAGTGACAGCTGGTTATATTCCATTTAAAGGACAACTACGTTTATTATTATTACATTTAATCCCCATAAAAGGATAGAACAGTCCGTAATCAATAAATCCTTCAGTGATGGCAAACTACACTCCCAGCATTCCTTGTCCAAAACTACAACTCCCTGCATCCCCCCCCTGACCAGCAAACTACAACTCCACACTCTTCTCTGGCCTGCAAACTACAACTCCCAGCACTCCCTCCCGGGCCTGCAAACTGCAACTCCCAGCATTCCTCGCCGGCCCTGCAAACTGCAACTCCCAGCATTCCCTCGCCGGCCCTGCAAACTGCAACTCCCCGCATTCCCCCCTCGGCCCTGCAAACTGCAACTCCCAGCATTCCTCGCCGGCCCTGCAAACTGCAACTCCCAGCATTCCTCTCCCCCCCTGCAAACTGCAACTCCCAGCATTCCCTCCCTGCCCGCAAACTGCACTCCCAGCATTCCCTCCCTGGCCCGCAAACTCAACTCCCAGCTTCCTATCTGCAGGGATATGTGGATTCATTCAGTCTGTTGATAGTTTAATTACTTCCCTTGTCTAATCTTTGTACTTTACAAGTGTTTTTATAAACGCTCTAGTGATTGATATCAATTAGAGCTGCCATATCTCTTTTCTTTGGGCGGTAGGAAATGTGGTTCCTACTGTGTTCTGTATTCCATGTCTCTTTTCTGTGTCCAACTTGTACTAGAACCAACTTGCAGCCAATTAAAATTCAGCAACCCAGACAAACCTATAGGCAGGTATTGAAATGTTCCTATGGGGTTGGATCAGGGCCAGTCGGATCAAACAGGAATCCTGTTCCCAGCCGGTAATAATAGGAAGAGGTAATAGTGATACACAGTTGTTAAGGAGACACTTAATTATTTTTAATCCTAATATGAAAGCTTTTCCTCCCCAGAACACTGATACATTGTACAAACCCTTCTTATTTACAGTAGTACATATGAGAAAAAGATTCTGTAGTAAGAAGGTTTCCATGTAGTTGCCAATACAACCACAGCCCATGTAGTCCTCCAAAAAGCCATGTCCCCTGACCCCAAGTATTCACTGTCTCTATATACAGAGTATTTTCTATACAGTTGTTTCTATACACCGATATGGAATCCCTGATAAGTAATAGATTCTGTAACTGACCCCAGTATTCACCGTCTCTATGTACAGAGTATTTTCTATACAATGTCTATCCACCGATATGGAATCCCTGTATAAGTAATAGATTCTGTAACTGACCCCCGGTATTCACCGTCTCTATGTACAGAGTATTTTCTATACCGATGTCTACACACCGATATGAATCCCTGATAATAATAGATTCTGTACTGACGCCAGTATCACTGTCTCTATTACAGAGTATTTTCTATACAGTTGTCTATACACCAATATGAATCCCCGATAAGTAATAGATTCTGTAACTGACCCAGTATTCACTGTCTCATGTACAGAGTATTTTCTGTCACAGATGTTCTACACACCGATATGGAATCCCTGATAAGTAATAGATTCTGTAACTGACCCCAGTATTCCTGTCTCTATGTACAGAGTTTTTTCTATACAGATGTCTATACACCAATATGAATCCCTGATATATAGTAAAATTCTGTCACTGACCCAGTATTCACTGTCTCTATGTACAGAGTATTTTCTGTACAGATGTCTACACACCGATATGGAATCCCTGATAAGTAATAGATTCTGTAACTGACCCAGTATTCACTGTCTCTATGTACATAGTATTTTCTATACAGATGTCTATCACACCGATATGGAATCCCTGATAAGTAATAGATTCTGTAACTGACCCAGTATTCACTGTCCTATGTACAGAGTATTTTCTATACAGGTGTCTATACACCGATATGGAATCCCTGATAGTAATAATTCTGTAACTGACCCAGTAATTCACCTGTCTCTATGTACAGAGTATTTTCTATACAGATGTCTATACAACCAATATGGAATCCCTGATAAGTAATAGATTCTGTAACTGACCCGGTATTCACACGCTCTATGTACAGAGTATTTTCTATACAGATGTCTATACAACCAATATGAATCCCTGATAAGATAATGATTGTACACTGACCCCAGTATTCACTGTCCTCTATGTACAGAGTATTTTCTATACAGATGTCTATACACCTGATATGGATCCCTGATAAGTAATAGATTCTGTAACTGACCCCAGTATTCACCGTCTCTATATACAGAGTAATTTTTCTATACGAGTATGTCTATACACCGATATGAATCCCTGATAAAGTAATAGATTCTGTAACTGACCCCAGTATTCCACGCGTCTCTATAAACAGAGTATTTTCTATACAGATGTCTATACATACCGATATGGAATCCCTGATAATTACTAGATCTGTAACTGACCCCAGTATTCACCGTCTCTATGTACAGAGTTTTCTATACAGGTGTCTAACACCGATATGGAATCCCTGATAAGTATAGATTCTGTAACTGACCCCGTATTCCACACCGTCTCTATGTAAGAGTATTTTCTATCAGATGTCTATACACCAATATAGAATCCCTATAAGAATAGATTAGTAACGACCCAGTATTCACCGTCTCTATGTACAAGTATTTTCTATCAGATGTATTTACAAACCGATATGGAATCCCCTGATAAGTAATAGATTCTGTAAACTGACGCCAGTATTCACTGTCTCTATGTACAGAGTTTTTCTATACAGATGTATAACACCGATATGGAATCCCTGATAAGTACAGATTCTGTAACTGACCCCCAGTATTCACTGTCTCTATGTAACAGATGTATTTTCTATACAGATGTATTTACAACCGTATGGAATCCCTGATAAGTAATAGATTCTGTAACTGACCCAGTATTCTCTGTCTCTATGTACAGAGTATTTTCTATACAGATGTCATACACCGATATGAATCCCTGATAAGTAATAGATTTCCTGTAACTAGACCCCGTATTCACCTGTCTCTATGTACAGAGTATTTCTATACAGATGTCTATACACCGATATGGATCCCTATAAGTAATAGATTCTGTAATCTGACCCCAGTATTCACCGTCTCATGTACAGTAATTTTCTATACAGATGTCTATACCAATACCATATGGAATCCCTGATAATAATAGATTCTGTATCTGACCCCAGTATTCCACCGTCCTCTATTACAGAGTATTTTTCTATACAGATGTCTAAACACCATATGGAATACCTGATAGTATAAGATTCGGTAACTGACCCAGTATTCACTGCCTCTATGTACAGAGTATTTTCTATACAGATGTCTATAAAACAACCGATATGGAATCCCTGATAAATAATAGATTCCTGTAACTGACCCAGTATTCACCGTCTCTATGTACAGAGTATTTTCTATAACAGATGTCTATACACCGATATGGAATGCCCGGATATTAATAGAGACAGTGAATACTGGGGGTCAGTTACAGAATCTATTACTTGTCTATACCACCGATATGGAATCCTGATAAGTACTAGATTCTGTAACTGACCCCGTATTCACTGTCCCTATTACTTATCAGGGATTCCAATCGGTGTATAGACATCTGTATAGAAAATACTCTGTACATAGAGACAGTGATACTGGGGTCAGTTACAGAATCAATGTACAGAGTATTTTTCTATACAGATGTCTATACAACCGATATGGATCCCTGATAAGTAATAGATTCTGTAACTGAACCCCATTATTCACTGTCTCTATGTACAGAGTATTTTCTCTACGATGTCTATACACCAATATGGAACACCTGATAGTACTAGATTCTGTAACTGACCCCAGTATTCACCGTCTCATGTACAAGATTATTTTCTATAACGAGTCCTATTACACCGATATGGAATCCCTGATAAGTAATAGATTCTGAACTGACCCCAGTATTACTGGTCTCTATTTACAGAGTATTTTCTATACAGATGTATTTACACACGATATGGAATCCCTGTAAGTAATAGATTCTGTAACTGACCCAGTATTCTGTCTCCTATGTACATAGTATTTCTATACAGATGTCTATACACCGAATTGAATCCCTGATATAATAGATTCTTTAACTGAACCCCGTATTCACTCTCTCTATGTACAGAGTTATTTTCTATAACGATTTATTTACAACAATATGGAATCCCTGGATAAGTAATAGATTCTGTAACTGACCCCAGTATTCACCGTCTCTATGTACAGAGTATTTTGCTATACAGATTCTATACGCCAATATGGAATCCCTGATAATTAATAGATTTCTTTACACGACCCAGTATTCCCGTCTCTATGTAATAGATTTTCCTATAGCAGATATATAGTGTCCCTTTAAATCAAACAGATTGAGGAGCTCCCGCCAAACACTAATAATATGTTATTTTAACAACCAAGAGGGTATGTTCCACATGACAGCGGTGTGCAAATCACCATGGCAGCTCCGTTCCCTTCATTGTAGATATTAGTGTCAGGAGCTCAGTTATGATAATGTAGCAATATGTAGGTGGAGCTGTAGGTACTTACCATCGCTGTAACATGACCTACAGACAAACTGTATGGTGGAACCCAGGGATAACAAGCATCAGGTCTTTCTTACCCAGAGACCTCTATATAGTGCAGGGTCTGGGATGTCTCTGTCCCTCCTGACTGTCTCTTCACTTATCACCACCTAGAAAATCACCCCAGGTCCAGGATAGGATCACCTCCCCCCCCAGCTCCTCCCCTTCCTCCCTCCCCCAGCTCCTCCTCTTCCTTCCTCCCCCAGCTCCTCCCCTTCCTCCCTCCACCAGCTCCTCCCCTTCCTCCCTCCCCCAGCCCCTCCCCTTCCCCAGAACTCCCCTGATCGTACCCCAGTCACATGACCTCCCGGGACCGCCATTTATAAAAAGGGAACCTGCAGCATGTTCAGTGTTCCCATAGCAAGTAAAGGGAATTCATTCCATATCCTATATGTGTCTACCACCTTTATTAAATGTGCACTAGGTACGCACTATTTATTTAATTGGCACTATTCACGTGCACTTTTTGTTTTGTGTGTTCACGTATTGTGGCGGGATTGCCTGGGTCCTTTTTGGGACCTTCAGGCTCTTCCCATGTGAACCCCCCTGGAAGCTTCCTGGTGGCAGCAGGGAGTGGAAAGGGAGGGTAAGTGTGGTGGTTCCTGACGCCTACCGGCCGAAGGGACCAATGTAGCCTCCTCCTAGCCCTACGGCTTAACAGCTATGGGCCTAAGGGGGAAGCAGATGGATCCCGATCCACTTGCACATTTGCTGCACTGTGGTGAAGATCACTAGAAAGCACGTAACCCCGAGCTTTCAATAAAAAAATTTTTATCCATAACCAGGCAATAGGGAATCTGTGGCATAAGATAAATCAAGTGACTCAAGCGAGATATGTATAAAATACCAGCGTCCAAGTAGCATTATGTAATGTCAAGTGCCTTGTATGATCCTCTTTACTATGTCTCTCGTATAATAAAGGTTTTATAAGGTTTATAGGCCTGCTTCCGCTGTCTTCCTTTTAACCGGCATGAACGAGGCTCTCTGCTTTGAAGCTCTACGGAGTAGCTGGGTATATAGATACATTAGATCCCTCATATCGCGAAGGTGCTTCTCCCTTGCCAATCTAAGGATAACATCCCAGTCTCTGGAGTTGAGCAATCTGGCGATCATTGGTCTTGGCCTATTTCCAGGTGTAGCTCTCTGGCTGGTATTCTGTGAGCATGTTCCACCGCGAATGCTGAACTCAGTTGATCATGCTGAATTGATTATTAACCGTGTTTCAGCAAATTCCTCTGCATGCTGTCCTTTCCGTATTTTCAGGTATACTGACCAGTCTAATATTCTGTCTCCTAGTTCTATTGTCTAAGTCCTCCGCCTATCACGCAGCCGTAAGCTGCTGGCGCAGATTATATAGGACACGGTAGTATAGTGTCCTCTATCGTCTGTACCTATCCTCACTTCAGTGGTGTGTTGTCTGATCTTTTGTACATCCTGACGTAATATATCCAAACAAAACTTCTTCTATCAGGACCGAGAGGGAGTTTTATTTCACTGATCGCCTGTTGTCCTTATCTTTATTTTTCCCCATAAGGCTTCAAGAGGTGAAACAAGCTCGGGATGTAATAGTTAAAGGGCATCTATACCGAAAAATAGGTTAATTTAAATTGACCATAACTGGAAACTATAATCCTTCCCAACCACCACTATATACTTTTTGTTGATCTGCCCCCTATTCTTTAGATATCCAATCTAAAACTTCTATATTTAGCTGTCAATCAAGTTCCTTGCTCTCAAAAACATTCTTTTCTGTGAGAGATTTACTGTAGCTGGAATGGTGAAGAGTTTTGACAGTTGGAATGCTGTATGCTGTGTGCAGGCTTGACAGTTGGTTTGTGGGAAGTCAGGTCAGATGGAAGTGGGAGTGGTTAAAAGAGGGACGGGGGATACTGCTCCTAAATAAAGTGGTGCTGGATTGAAGGCATGCGAACACACGCCAAATTACTTACATGTATTCAATTATAGATTAAGATGAGGCAAAGTCATTTTTTCAGATAGTGTCCCTTTAAATCAAACAGATTGAGGAGCTCCCGAAACACAACACTCACCATCTGACACCCTAATATTGTTATTTTAACCCAAGAGGGTATGTTCCACATGACAGCGGTGTGCAAATCACCATGGCAGCTCCGTTCCTTCATTGTAGATATTAGTGTCAGGAGCTCAGTTAGATAATGTAGAATATGTAGGTGGAGCTGTGGTACTTACCATCGCTTGTAACATGACCTACAGACAAACGTATGGTGGAACCCAGGATAAAAGCATCAGGTCTTTCTTACCCAGAGACCTCTTAATAGTGCAGGGTTGGGATGTCTCTGTCCCTCCTGACTGTCTCTTCACTTATCAACCTAGAAAATCACCCAGGTCCAGATAGGATCAACCCCCCCCCCAGCTCCTCCCCTTCCTCCCTCCCCCAGCTCCTCCTCCTTCCTTCTCCCCCAGCTCCCCCTTCCCCTCCCTCCCCAGCTCCTCCCTTCTTCCCCCCCCCAGCCCCTCCCCTTCCCCAGAACTCCCCTGATCGTACCCCAGTCACATGACCTCCGGGACCGCCATTTATAAAAAGGGAACCTGCAGCTTTCAGTGTTCCATAGCAGTAAAGGGAATTCATTCCATATCCTATATGTGTCTACCACCTTTATTAATGTGCACTAGGTCGCCACTATTTATTATTGGCACTATTCACGTGCACTTTTGTGTTGTGTGTTCAGTATTGTGGCGGGATTGCCTGGGTCCTTTTGGGACCTTCAGGCTCTCCATTGAACCCCCCTGGAAGCTTCCTGGTGGCAGCAGGGAGTGGAAAGGGAGGGTAAGTGTGGTGGTTCCTGCGCCTACCGGCCGAAGGGACCAATGTAGCCTCCTCCTAGCCCTACGGCTTAACAGCTAGGGCCTAAGGAGGAAGCAGTGGATCCCAATCCACTTGCACATTTGCGCACTGTGGTGAAGATCACTAGAAAGCACGTAACCCCGAGCTTTCAATAAAAAAAATATCATGTTCAGTGTTCCTACAGCAGGTAAAGGGAATTCATTCCATATCCTTTATATGTCTACCACTAGGAACAAGTAGGAACGGGGCGTTTATTTATCTCTGGCAGTCACTAAAGGGTTAAACCATTCTCCATATTTGTTCTGATATAAAGACGTGAAATCTTCCTCCATCCTAATTTTATCCCTAAATTATCATCAGTCAAACCTGCAAAACCTGTAACTGTTAATTTTCAGTCACATGATCCCCTTTAACCTTACCCAGTGTAAAAAACAGTGATGATGTCACAGAAAAACCAGTGATGATGTCACCGATGACATCACACACACAGGGTATATAAGGAGCTGCTGATGACTCACAGATCATTTTCACTTGAAGATGGCTTGCTGTGCAGTTCCAAGTGATGTAAGTTTCATTCCCACTGACTGTTACTTATTACTGATCTCATGGAAATCTCCCAAATGAATAATAATATTCTACTAACCCCTGTTGGCTCTTTCTTCTCCTTCCTTATAATAGAGGAGAAAATCTTCTAGGTCTCAGTTGATTCTCTATATAATCCCCCCCCCCCATAGTGTAATGGGACATAATTAAACCCCTTCCGTTCTTCCTCTATCATTACCTTTCCATATCCTATATATGTCTACCACTAGGAACATGAGGTTTATTTATTTCTGGCACAAAAGTTAAATAATTTTCCATATTTGTTCTGATATAAAGACACGAAATCTTCCCCCATCCTAATTTTAGCCCTAAATGATCATTATTCACTGATAATGAATTTGACTCACAAATCAATTTCAGTTGAGATTTCGTACTTTTCAGTTGCAATTCCTATGGCTGTAAGTTTAATTCCCACTGACTGTTACTTATTACTGATCACATGGAAAATCTCCCAAATGAATAATAAGATTCTACTAACCCCTGTTGGTCCTTTCTTCTCCTCCTTATATAGAGGAGAAAATCTTCGGAGAGAGTCAGAGTGAAGTCAGAAATTGGCCCTATGTCAGCGTAGGAAACATTGTCTGGCAGCACCACGACTGCCCACCCTACCAGAGGGTAAGTAAACGCATTCAATCCACTAGCAATGTCTATATAATTCATTCCATCTGTAATTAATATAACGAATCCCTCCATTATAACGATTTCCTTCCCTTCTGATAATACGGACCTGACACAGATCCTGGAAGCCCCATCCCATAATTCCACTGGGCGAGACCCTCCCATTTCTAACAACTTTGCCATGACCAGTTTTCTCTATTGTAGATGAACTTTGGATCAAGGAGGAAAGAAAAAAACCCAGTAAATTCTGGAAAGCCGCAAAATCATGTCATTGTGGCCGCCTCCGCTATGATTGGATTCCAGTTATACAGAGTCTCTGTAAGTCGTTTGATTGGGCGTCTGGAAGTCCACATGGGAGGGAGGAGCAGGTGGGGGGGTTATCCAGTAGGATATGGGTTCAGACAGCCTCACATTACATTGATAGTCTAGTTAGATCTTGTTTCTTGTTTGAGACAAAGCGGTATGGCAGCTCCCATTCATATTAATAAATCCAATAGACAAGTCAGGCTGTTTTGGTAAATTAGGAAAGTAATAAATAAAACCTGTTTACAGTCAGTTCATGTTTTTCCTTTTAATAAATATATTTATTCTATGTCTGTTATTAGAAAAAATAAAGCGGGACGGCAGGAACATCGAGGGAGTCGAAATGGGAGAGTCGAAATGAGTAAGTTCCCAATGGGACTGATCAATATTCTGATTGGTTGGGGCAAAATTAGCATTACATTCAAATTATATCCATAACTCGATGGCCAATGGGGAATCTGTGGTCATAAGATAAATCCAAGTGACTCAGAGCGAGATATGTATAAATCCAGCGTCCAGTAGCATTATGTATGTTCAAGTGCCTTGTATGATCCTCTTTTACTATGTCTCTCGTATAATAAGGTTTTATAAGGTTTATAGGCCTGCTTCCTTCCGCAGTCTCCTTAAACCGGCATGAACGAGGCTCTCTGCTTCTGAAGCTCTACGGAGTAGCTGGTTTAGATACATTAGATCCCTCATATCGCAAGGTGCTTCTCTCCCTTGCCAATCTAAGGATAACATCCCAGTCTCTGGTTGAGCAATCTGGCATCATTGGTCTTGGCCTATTTCCAGGTGCTAGCTCTCTGGCTGGTATTCTGTGAGCATGTTCCACCGCGAATGCTGAACTCAGTTGATCATGTCCGAATTGATTTTTAACCGTGTTTCAGCAAATTCTCTCTGCATGCTGTCCTTTCCGTATTTTCAGGTATACTGACCTCTAATATTCTGTCTCCTAGTTCTATTGTCTAAGTCCTCCGCCTTATCACGCAAGCCGTAAGCTGCTGGCGCAGAATTATATAGGAACGGGTAATATGTGTCCTCTATCGTCTGTACTCTATCCTCAACTTCAGTGGTTGTTGTCTGATCTTTGTACATCCTGACGTAATAATCCAACACAAACTTCTTCTATCAGGACCGAGGAGGATTTTATTTCACCTGATCGCCTGTTGTCCTTATCTTTATTTTTCCCCATCATAAGCTTCAAGAGGGACAACAAGCTCGGAATGTATAGTTAAAGGCATCTATACCGAAAATAGGTTAATTTAAATTGACCATAACTGGAAACTATAATCCTTCCCAACCACCACTATATACTTTTTTTGTTGATCTGCCCCTCATTTCTTTAATATCCAATCTAAAACTTCTTATATTTCAGCTGTCAATCAAGTTCCTTGCTCTCAAAAACATTTCTTCTGTGAGTATTTACTGTAGCTGGAATGGAACAGAGTTTTGACAGTTGGAATGCTGTATGCTGTGTGCAGGCTTGACAGTTGGGTTTGTGGGAAAAATCAGGTCAGATGGAGTGGGATTGTTAAAGAGGGACGGGGGATACTGCTCCTAAATAAATGTGTCTGGATTGAAGGCATGCGCACACACCGCAATTACTTACATGTATCAATTATAGATTAAGATGAGGCAAAGTCATTTTTTCAGTATAGTGTCCCTTTAAATCAAACAGATTGAGGAGCTCCCCCAAACACAACCACTCAGGTCTCCATCTTGGACACCCCCCTAATATTGTTATTTTAACAACCAAGAGGGTATTTCCACATGACAGCGGTGTGCAAATCACCTGGCAGCTCCGTTCCCTTCATTGTAGATATTAGTGTCAGAGCTCGTTTGATAATGTAGCAATATGTAGGTGGAGCTGTAGGTACTACCATCGCTTGTAACATGACCTACAGACAAACTGTATGGTGGAACCCAGGGATAACAGCATCAGGTCTTTCTTACCCAGAGACCTCTATATAGTGCAGGGTCTGGGATGTCTCTGTCCCTCCTGACTGTCTCTTCACTTCACCACCTGAAAAATCACCCCAGGTCCAGGATAGGATCACCCCCCCCCCCCCAGCTCCTCCCCTTCCTCCCTCCCCCAGCTCCTCCCCTTCCTCCCTCCCCCAGCTCCTCCTCTTCCTTCCTCCCCCAGCTCCTCCCCTTCCTCCCTCCACGCTCCCCCTTCCTCCCTCCCCAGCCCCTCCCCTTCCCCAGAACTCCCCTGATCGTACCCCAGTCACATGACCTCCCGGGACCGCCATTTATAAAAAGGGAACCTCAGCATTTCAGTGTTCCCATAGCAGTAAAGGGAATCCATTCCATATCCTATATGTGTCTACCACCTTTATTAAATGTGCACTAGGTACGCACTATTTATTTAATTGGCACTATTCACGTGCACTTTTTGTTTTGTGTGTTCACGTATTGTGGCGGGATTGCCTGGTCCTTTTTGGGACCTTCAGGCTCTTCACCCAACCCCCCTGGAACTTCCTGGTGCACAGGGAGTGAAAGGGAGGGTAAGTGTGGTGGTTCCTGACGCCTACCCCGAAGGGACCCAATGTAGCCCCCTCCTAGCCCTACGGCTTATAACAGCTATGGGCCTAAGAGGAAGCAGATGGATCCCGATCCACTTGCACATTTGCTGCACTGTGGTGAAGATCACTAGAAAGCACGTAACCCCGAGCTTTCAATAAAAAAAATATATGTTTACCACTAGGAACAAGTAGGAACGGGACGTTTATTTACCTCTGGCAGTCACTAAAGGGTTAAACCATTCTCCATATTTTTTTCTGATATAAAGACGTGAAATCTTCCCCCATCCTAATTTTAATCCCTAAATTATCATCAGTCAAACCTGCAAAACCGTAACTGTTAATTTTCAGTCACATGATCCCCTTTAAACCTTACCCAGTGTAAAACCAGTGATGATGTCACAGAAAACCCAGTGTGAGTCACTGATGACATCACACACACAGGGTATATAGGAGCTGCTGATGACTCACAGATCATTTTTCACTTGAAGGATGGCTTGCTGTGCAGTTCCAAGTGATGTAAGTTTCATTCCCCTGACTGTTACTTATTACTGATCTCATGGAAATCCCCTAATGAATAATAATATTCTACTACCCCGTTGGCTCTTTCTTCTCCTTCCTTAAATAGAGGAGAAAATCTTCTAGGTCTCAGTTGATTCTCTATATAATCCCCCCCCATAGTGTAATGGGACATAATTAAACCCCTTCCGTTCTCCTCTATCATTACCTTCCATATCCTATATATGTCTACCACTAGGAACATGAGGTTTATTATTTTTTCTGGAACAAAAGTTAAATAATTTTCCATATTTGTTCTAATCCTCATTTATCCCATGATCATTATTCACTGATAATGAGTATGACTCACAAATCAATTTCAGTTGAGATTTCGTACTTTTCAGTTCAATTCCTATGGCTGTACAATAATTCCCACTGACTGTTACTTATTACTGATCACATGGAATCTCCCAAATGAATAATAAGATTCTACTAACCCCTGTTGGATCCTTTCTTCTCCTTCCTTATGATAGAGGAGAAAATCTTTCGGAGAGAGTCAGAGTGAATCAATAATTGGCCCTATGTCAAGCGTAGGAACATTGTCTGGCAGCACCACGACTCCCACCCCTACCAGAGGGTAAGTAAACGCATTCAATCCCACTAGCAATGTCTATAAATTCATTCCATCTGTAATTAATATAACGAATCCCTCCATTATACGATTTCCTTCCCTTCTGATAATACTGGACTCATACGATCCTGGACAGCCCCATCCCATAATTCCACTGGGCGAGACCCCTCCCATTTCTAACACTTTGCCATGACCAGTTTTTCTCTATTGTAGATGAACTTTGGATCAAGGAGAAAAGAAAAAAACCCAGTAAATTCTGGAAAGCCGCTACATCATTGTCCCATTGTTGGCCGCCTCCGCTATGATTGGATTCCAGTTATACAGAGTCTATGTAAGTCGTTTGATTGGGCGTCTGGAAGTCCACATGGGAGGGAGGAGCAGGTGGGCGGGGTTATCCAGTAGGGTTATGGGTTCAGACAGCCTCACATTACATTGATATCTAGTTAGATCTTGTTTCTTGTTTGAGACAAACGGTATGAGCAGCTCCATTCATATTAATAAATCCAATAGACAACGTCAGGCTGTTTGGTAAATTAGGAAAGTAATAAATAAACCCTGTTTACAGTCATTCATGTTTTTTTCCTTTAATAAATATATTTATTCTATGTCTGTTATAGAAAAAATAAGCGGGGCGACAGGAACACGAGGGAGTCGAAATGGGAGAGTCGAAATGAGTAAGTTCCCATGGGACTGATCACATGACCCAGCCCCCCAGTCTGTCTGTTATATTGTACCTGTACCCCCATATTCCCTACTGTGATCCTCTGTATATTGTTATTATTACTAATCCTCATTATTATCTCTTACCCCCTGCAGGTGACTCCCTTTTACTAATTTGGAAAGTATAAAGCAAGTATCCCACCCCTCCTGGGAGTCGCCGGAGTCTCCCTGATTTTGGGGTGGTCTCCCGTACACTCGCAAGACCACCCCAAACTCCCGCAACCCGAACCTTCCAGTCAGTCCGCCTCTGGAACGCCTACTTTTTCTGCTCACGCCCCTGGCCACGCCTATTATGTGACATAAATTAGGTCACACGGTCCGGCCATGCACATAGCCACGCCTTTAATGTGACGTAATTTACGTCACACAGCGCGTCCCATTCCTACCTCTGCCCCTTTGGTGACGTCATGTCACTCGGTCACGCTCCATTCTCCTCACCCTGCCCGGAAGCCAGATTCTGCAGGGTGGGATGTCTGGTATGTCAGTAAGTATTGGGTTGGGGGTTATTGGACCCTGACAGCTAGGACCATGCCCCATTGTTCCCCATAGTTCCATCTTACCTTCCACCTTCATCCAGAGTTTAGTCTGATGGCCACAGATTAAAGGGGAACTGAATCCTAACTCTACCCCCTTTTCTTTGGCAGTATCCAGGGTGAAGATCTTAATCGGTAGGTCCTCACCCCTGGAAGCACAGTAGGTTGTTTGGACACTTACCTCCTAGCTGTAAGTGTCACTTCTCTCCTTGTTTATTTGGAGCGTGAAGGATCTCGGACTCTGGTTGGGGAAATCTTCTTCTGATCCTAAGAAAACCTTTCAGTTGAATCTCTGGTCAAGGAAAGTAGCGGGAAGTTTGTTTTGGTTTAAGTCCTTAGGACCAACATCACCTCTGGGGCTTCTGTATTTCACCATCACCATCATTCCTGTTCTCAACCATTCTCCAGGGTCACGCAGACGGGATTATTTGCGATGACTGTCTGTACATGGGCCAGTGTTTTCTAACTTCGTTGTCCTCTTCAGATTTCTTCGGAATCTCTTTCCAAAATGCCCACATACCAGATCCAGAGCGAATTTTTTCGAGGAGATATGTGTTGTTCCCGCGTTACTGTTGTTCTTGCCCTCATATAAGACACCAGGTGCCCATTTTTTTACATCGAAGTAAATCCTTAACATTAAGTGAAGTTTTTTATTTTTTGAGAACCAGCAGTTTGCCACGTTTTGTGTACTGCGTGGCCAGGGTACGAATTCGTTGGCCACCCACTGGGCATACATTTCCTAAACTCTTGTTCTTTCTGTGGCTTTGTTATGTTCTTCGTGTGTGAGGGTTGTTGTAAAGTATATTGAATGAACATCATCAAAATAGATCTCTGGAGGAGGAGGAGTGAACAGTTTTTCTTCATCTGTCGCCCAAATCATATCATTTATATTTGATATTATTATCAGAGTGTTGAGATAGGATTTTGCAATGGATCATGTTAGTGCTTATCCCCTGCCTTTAGTAGATAACTTTGTTACTTGTATGGTGTTCAATTGTGGTTTCCAGTCCTGGATGAAACAGGGAATAGTGGGAGGGAGGGGCAGGGAGGACAGAGGGAATGACTGGGGACACCAAACTTTTAACACTTGCAGGGGGCCTCCCTCAAAGATTCATTGCACCTGTGGAGCATCCAACGGCCAACCTCTACAACGTTTCGATTATTTATTTTTCCGAACGGATTTTTCTAGGGGAAAGTTGTTTTCTGTTGTCAAGCTTCAAAATTCCGTTTTCATTATTTTTTGCGGGGGGGGGTTTTGGGCTTCATTGTTGTGGTACCAGCAGTAGGTTTGTTCACAAACTATGCTTTGCTTACTCTTTACTGAATCTTCTCGAGAGCCCTCTCCTGACTGGCAAAATATATGAAACTTTTGTCAATACATGGCCGTGAGTTTTCTAGTGTGAGTTGACCAGTTTATTGTCTTGATACATCCACGTTTCTAATGGAAGGTAAATGATTTGGCTTTGCCTCTCTGTGAGTTCCTTGTTTGTGAGTTGTGTCATTAGACGTGTACAACTGTTCCAACTTCTGTTAGATCCTTTTGGTCCGTTTAAGTTCTAATAAGCGTTGGGTCCTGCCGCTGACTTGAGTGATTTGCAGAGCTAGATTCTTCTCTGTTTTAGCGTTCTCCTGTTTCTACTCCACTTGGACGAGTTACATGGGCCTCACAGGACGTCATGGACTTCCTCCTCTTTGTTTTCATACCAGAGCCTCTTGGCATTTCCCAGGGACAAATTTGATTTTCTCACTGATGGCCCTCTTTCATTTTAAGGACATTTCTTCAATTGTTAGGATTTTCGATTCAAAGCCATTTTTGTAGAATTCCTAAAGCCCCCTGTCCAGCAGGTGATTCAGAGGTTGGAGGCAAGTCACTGATATATACTGTTCTCACAACCATCTCAAACAAATCATCACTGCTGCCCAGCTGACTTTCTGTTCTTGGTCATTGGATTACTTCTGCTCCAAGGTTCATTTACTGGAGTCCATTGAGTTCATGGAAACACTGTCTGGTTTTTGAAGAACTCTGGGGTCGTTGAGAATTGGTTGTGGGTGGGGAATTTAAAACGTTCCCTTATACACCCCATATTGGATCAGTCTATCCATAGGATCAATTGTGCCCTTGTTGGCTTGGCAGGTTCTTGATTTCCTTTTACTACGAGGGCCCCCCAACGATCACAACTTGTCTGTCTGCCTATTTTTTCAGTTTGATCTACCTTCTTTTCATGGATTCATTATTCCTCCCCAATCCCACTGCCTCTTGAATTTTACAGGCAGTGTCACTGGATAGGATTGAGGACATTCCACAGTGGAGTCTTCAAAGAGTTGAAAAGTTTCAAAACGTCCAGCACAAGTTTCTTGCCGTTAAGTTTTTCTTGCAAGTTTTTAGTTGGCTGATTTGTAGATACTGCATGTTTCCTGTAAGGCGGTTTTGAAGGATAGTGGACGAGACAGTCACATTTGAATTCTTGCATTTTTCATGTTGGTCTATGTGTAAGTAGAACTGCCTGCAACAGATCGGGTTCCGTCCATTCCTTTAATGCAGGCCATGCCCAGATTCCGCCCTACCCTCCTCCTTGAAAAGTCTCCTCTCCCCGTCTTCCGCAATACCATTTCTTCTAAGACACTTGTTTGATTTCATCAACCTCAGAGCCACTGAAGCTCACCATCTGCGCATTAGAGTGCGAGTTGGTCTGGGTGGCTTGGTTTACCATAGAGATGTGAGCTTCATATTTTTGGAGAGATTAGGGCTCATTCAAATAGTCCATAGTGTCTGATGGGCTTTGACAGAATTCTGGAAAATCCCTTTCTTCTTGTATCTGAAAACTACATATTGTTTCTCTTTTTCCCTTGTTTTCAGAGACCTGGTGTTTCTTGGATCTCCTACTTCCTCCTTGAGTTAGTAGTCGCCCCAATTCCTACTTCTTGCTCTGAGCCGGTGGAAGCTCGTTTTCTGTATTCCGGGCCCCTTTCAGGAAGACCCTTTGGGGTTAATTCACTGACCATTGGATTCATCTGCAATGTTACTCAAACTTGCTCCTTGCTCTCTGCTCCTCTGAGAAAGAGGGCCATACTTTCAGGTGCTTTTGGGCCATTGGATTGGTACTTTTCTCGTTTTGATAGGATCCTTGCCTTGTTCTTGTATTGTCACCCCAGAACCAACTCCACTGCCCAGGATCCACGTAAAAGGAGATTGTGTGATCCCTCATTCCTCTGATCGAAGAAGAAATGGCAGGTTCAGGTCCTGACTTTTCTTTAAAAAACGGTTTGTCTCCTGCCATTTTTTGCAAAATGCTTGAATAAGCCCACTGGTGCGAAGGAGAGCAACCCATCTCCTTCAATTCCAGCACAGGACAAATCTGCTTAGCCCCAGATACCACCTTTACGGTTGACTGCCTTAGTTGGAAGATGAAATCTCTCCAATTGCATTTCCAAAACTGATATTTGGTCCTTTGATTCTTTGTTTTTCTATAAAAAAAACCAATAAACGATAAATGTATCAACCAAACCACGCGTCCCTCAGGAACTGCGAAGCCAGCACGCCAACTCGGGGACAAAAAAGAAAAAAAGTGTACACGCAGAATAACTCCCTGACAGATATGTCAGCAGCAAATAGGATTTGAAGCTATTAGATAACCGTGTTTGTTTTATCCGGAGGAGAGCAATGGAAACATACGGAACATAACAGAGAATCCGACTTTAATGTGCCAAACTGACAGGCGGCCAAGTTAAATACAAAACACAGGGAGACTTTATCAGGTTTTATACTTCAAGAATTAAATGCTTAAAGGAGAATAAAAGAGTCAAAATAAATTAAGTTCATGTGATTCCCCATATAACGAGGGGCTGTAAACTTGCGGATTTTGTTATATATTGGAATTCTAAAAATGTCTAAAACCATTCCAATCAGTTCTTTCTTCCGTTTTCCCTGCTCCTCTGCTGCCTGGTGATGTAAGGCCCCATTGAGCCTTTATGTAAGATAGTGGCCAAATAAATATTGGGCCTTGTGTGAGAAAAACAAGAGGATCTTGGGAATGGGCAGCACCACAACACCTGAGTTTAAAATAAAAGCCTGTAAGCGGTCTTCATGACACGGGGAATCAATTTAATTTTATATGTTCCTTTTACAGCAGATATAATTTTAAAATTAGAACATAGAGCATCATTTGTAATTGAAGGTGTTTACATATGGATATATTAAAACAAGCAACCAATCATATATTTATTGGAGCCTCTGCACTATGATCTGGGTATTAAAAATCTAAGTGGCCACACACCACATTCCTACATCTATACACTGAAACACATCTTACTACAGCTGGACATTCACAATCTTCCCTCCAAATACTACAATCTCTATATACACAAGCTGGACAATTTTCCATACAATCTTACTACAGCTGTCAACTCACTACGTGTAACAACTTCTCTGCCACTAACTTACACCTCATTGTCAATTTACTCAAGCTGGACAGTATAACTCTTACAGTGGAATTTCTACTACTCAGTGTGTATAAGGGTGACAGACAGATTGTATTTTGTGTGAAAAAAATAGTATAATAATATTAGACCAGATCAGAGTGTGTAATCAGATTGGCGATGTGATTGGTCAGTGGGACAAAAAGAAAACCGATAATTGTCTGAATTAATTTTCACCTATTAAATAGAAATAAATCATTGATAAAGGGCCAAGTTGACCAGCATGGTGCACTAATGTTTATATTCAATCTTTTGGGCTGTTTAGTCCCCTTTCTTAGGGTATGAAAACTCCCCAAATATACATCTACTGTCCTTCCCTATACTGTAGTTGTATTCCCCCCGAGAAACTCAATTAAGCCTCACTCAACATGTTTAGCAAATAAGATCTTGGCTGCTCTGGTGCACACATGGGTCAGAATCAATCATTAATTTAGCTTGAAGAGCCAAATTGGCTGTTCTTTCTATCTTCTTTCTCTTCCGTTTTCTTATTCCGCTTTTTTGGACCTGTATCCCTCCCACAGATTTTGAGCTGAGAGACATGCAATTCGGTACAGACAGTGCGGGGCATATGGGAGAAGTGGTGTTATCTTCTAGCAAAGGAATCCGCAGAGAAGCGTTTACGCGTTATCCATTTCCCGAATTCCAAGCCTTTCCCATAGGCTTAATGTAAAAAAAAAAAATCCCTCAAATGTGGATATTTCAAAACAGTTTTTTTCCATGGTCCATAAACTACAAACGGTGATACCCACCCACCCCCCACACAGACCCAGTGTACACCCCACCGTACTGCCTACCTTTCCATTCCCATGGAAGCCCATACTTAAGGGTAATATAGTCAAAAAAACTAATTTAGATATATCTCAATAAAAGATAGGTTTTATGGTTATAAACACAAAAAAGACATACCTAAACCTCCCATGTGCTACACACCTACTGACCTTACCCTTCCATTCCGGTGTGGCCAGCCTTACATAAAGGGTAAGTAAGCAACAAAACTAATTTGAATAGTACTTCAATAAAAGTTAGTTTTAATGATCTCAAAAACAAAAAGACACACCTCCAACCTTACACCCGGGGAGTCCACACACTACTGGACTACTCTTCGTTCCTTGGCAGTGCCATACTTAAAGGGTAAATAAAGCAAAAAAGTATCATTTTGATTTCTCAATAAAGATTATTTTATTGTTTAACCACAAAAAATGTCCTACCCCCCTCAACCAGACCCAGGTTACACACACCTACTAGAGTTCTTGCATGCCATACTGTGCTAACGTCATACTTAAAGGGTAAATCTGAAGTCAAAAAAGTTAATTTGATTGTTTCTTCAATAAAGATGGTTTTATGTTGTAAAACACAAAAAAGACTGCATTACCCCCTCAACCACAGAGACCACACACCTACTGATCTACTTTCCATTCCCATGGAAGCCATACTTAAAGGGTAACTAAGTCAAAAAAACTAATTGTGTTTATTCGTCAATAAAAGATAGTTTTATGGATTAAACACAAAAAAATTGCATACCCCCAACCCACAGGTACACACACCTATGATTCTAACTATCCATTACTGTGGCAGCCTCATAAAGGGTAAATCAAAGCAAAAACATTAATTTTGATGTATTTCAATAAAAGTATAGTTTTATGATATGTAAACACAAAAAAGACGATACCCCCTCAACCAGACCCAGGTACACACACACTACTATATCTTACTATCCATTACTGGAGCATCATACTAAGGGTAACTAAGCCAAAAAAGTTAATTTGATTTTATCTCAATAAAAGATAGTTTTATGTTTTAAACACAAAAATGTCATACCCCTCAACCAGAACCAGGTACACACACTAGACCACTATATTACTGTGCAGCCATATTTAAAGGGTAACTAGAAGTAAAAAAAACACATTTTGACCAATCATCAAAAAAGTTAGTATTTTATCCCCAACCTGACACGAGTACACACACCAACTGACCTGCCTTTAATTCATGTGAATATTTAAAGGGTAAGTAAAAAACAACAACATCCTCATCATTGGCATATGAGTTTTAAAATCTGCAGCACAAACACACAAATTCCCTTCCAAAATGCAGTCTTTCAAGGCAAATTCAAAGTTTTACTTAAACTTTCCCTTTCTAGCATATATTTGTATCTGTTTATTTTGTGCAGCAGGTGACCTGTGGTATGACTTTGCAGTACGTAACAGTAGTAGAGAAAGGTCCAAATCCTCTGTATCTGGTTCAGGTATCAATGTTTGTCTGTTGTTGTGCACAATATATAATACGGCCTATAAGTAAGTGCCGTAGCGCACAAAACGCTAAGGCAATTTGAATTATGGTATCCTGAATAAAGAAGTTCATTTAACTTCCAGTCGTATTTACCTTCCCGGGAGAGCCACTCTTGTTTTGGATACAGTTATGTTGAGAAGATCTAGCGAAGTGTCTAGAGCGGCAGCACCCCGACCAAATGATGCAGGCTGGAAAGCATACTTGGATCTTTATTAATGTATATGTTTGTGCCATAATGAGATGATTTATCTGATTGGGGGACGTTGGACGCATTTACGGTTTGTAAGTGAGAGATCAGGGCATGTTTGCACAGATCTCAGATCACCTGTGGTGAGTCTATTTTTCTGTTTTTGCCCATTTTTCGGGTGACTTTAATCACCACACATTGAATCAGGGGCATACCTGAAGGGACCCTGGCCCCCCTGCGGAGTTTGGGGGCCGGGGCCCGACTCCCTCCTCTTGAATGATCATGCAGGACGGCCGGTTTTAAATAGGTGATCGAGCGTATGAATGAGGAATATAGCGGCAGCTGTTTAAAAACCGGACCAGAAACTTCCGGAAATGAACCGGAAGTTCGGGTCCGGTCTGTTAAATAGTGATCGCGCATGTTTCATTCATACGCTCGATCACCTATTTAAAACCGTCTCGTCCGGCGCAGATTAGGGCTTGTGGCGGGCCCTACTACCGTGCAGGGGTGGTAGTTACGCCACTGAGGGTGATCCACTAATGTATATAACGTTTATATTGCTATTGTGGATTACCCCATGAGATGTACTCATTGTAGCAGAATTTGACTTGATGTTAGTTCTTTATTGTCCAGTTTTGTTTAGATTGATCACCTTACGTTGTTTGGTAAAGAGTTTTATGTGCCGCTTTATCCTGTAATAGATACTTCATAAGCTTTTTGTCAGAGGTTAAAGTTGTGTGAATTATCCATTGTAGTAGGTTGTGGTATATATTGTATTTGCTTGTTGTGTTTTCTCTTCCGCTAGTCTTGTTTGTTTTTTAATATAGTAAAACTGTTGACTGATTGTACCTCTCAGAAAGGCCTAAAAATGCTCCCATTGTATTAATAATGATATCTCCCCTGATCAACAGCTAAACAGTCTTTCAACGTTACTCAATCATCAGGATGATGGGAATAGCGGATTGAGCTCCAATAGCGGATACTGCCAGCTGGTGTTATTTGAGTTAGTTGCGTGTATTATAGGGTGTTGATCTGAGGGACACACCATGTGGGGGAGACCAAAAGCATCTGCCCAACGTATGGCCCAGACAGAGAGCCAATTCCTCGGGTCAGGACTCAGCACTTGTTGTACCATCTTAAGGATAAAGGACATTTACCTTTGAAGATTGTAATGGTTAACATATTGGCAAAGGAACGTGACTGGTTCAAGAGAGGTGTTAAGGAGGGCCATTTATGTGAAAATAAAAAACCAAGCCTAAATAGAGGTGGGGGGGGTTCGGACACCAACTGTCTCTGCCATGTACAATGCTGTTTAAAACACCTTACTCTTGGCGTTCCTATAACACCTCGTAGCCACTATCAATCACAAACCCGTAAACACCTGGCTGTGATATGATATGCTAATTGGGATTTTCCAGGGTACATAATTGCCACAGATTCTGTACAAGTCATTCTGAATTGAGAAACGAACCAGGGATGACTAGCGAAACGTTCAAGGAACTAAACTCAAGTCAGTTTGATCTACAGATCAAATACAACAGATAAAACATGACCTGATGGATGAATATATACAGATTATCCGTGACCTGGATGAGATGAATATTACAGAATGACCTGAGATGGATGAATATTACAGATTACCATGACCTGGATGAATGAATATTACAGATATTACCGATGACCTGATGAATGAATATTACAGATATACCGTTACCTGGAGATGATGAATATTACAGATATATACCATGACTGGATTGGATTGAATATTACAGATATACCGTGAATCTCGGATGAATGAATATTACAGATATACCATGACCTGAGATGATGAATATTACAGATATACCGATGACCGGGATGGATGAATATTACAGATATACCTGACCTGGTGGTATGATATATTACAGATATACCATACCTGGATGGATGAATATTACAGATATCCGTGACCTGGATGAATATATACAGATAATACCAGACCTGGATGGATGAATATTAAGATTACCATGACCTGGATGGATAAATATACAGACATACCAGTGACCTGGATGAATGAAATTACAGATATACTACTGACCTGGATGGATTGAATATACGATAATACCATGACCTGGATGATGATGAATGAATAACAGATTACACAGACTGGATGAATGATATTTACAGATACCATGACCGGCTGGATGAATATATACAGATATACCATGACTGGATGATGAATATTACAGATATACCATGACCTGGATGAATGAATATACAGATATACCATGACCTGGATGAATGAATATTCCAGATTATACCATGACCTGGATGATGAATATTACAGATATACCGACCTGGATGATATGAATATTACAGATATACCGTGACCTGGATGGATGAATATTACAGATATACCCATGACCTGGATGATGAATATTAACAGATATACGTGACCTGGATGGATGAATATTACAGATATACCATGCCCTGGATGGATGAATAGTACAGATACGTGACATGGAGGATGATGAATATTACAGATATACCTGACCTGGATGGATGAATGATTAACAGATATACCATGTCCTGGATGAGATGAATATTACAGATATACCATGTGCCGGGATTGAAATTGGTTAATATTACAGATATACCGTGACCCTGGATGAATGAATATTACAGATATACCATGACCTGGATGAAGACTATACAGATATACCATGACCCTGGATGAATGAGAACCTTTACAAGCACTCCCCTGGTTTTCGGTGGGATTCTGGGCGGTAGACAATCTAAAAGTTCATTAGCGCCATATTAAAGTCTCCCATTCCTATAACTTGGCTTCTGGGAATTGTCCCAAGAAGGTATGGCTTGATGTAGCACTGCTATATTCGCTGGAGGTGGGTTGTAGAAACCAGGATCACCAACATAACTGGATTCCACCCAATTCCATCGCAAAAAATACAAATCGTCCTCTTTTATCTTTATTTGTTTTAAGAATACGGAATGGCAATTATTTCATAAACAGCAGAGATATCCCCCTGGAGTAAGAGGAATATGTATAGTCCATCCAACCCATGTAATGGGTTTGTGGTGTCGTAAAAGAGTGTTCTTGGAGACAAATTATGTCCGGGGAGTTTTTCTTAAGCCTCCCGTAGTATTAGTCTCTTTTTTTGTGGATTATCAAAACCTGATATTCCATGATAAATTTAATGATAAGGCCATCCGAAATAAAGGTAGAATTCGGCAGGTGAGATCCCGAGTGGCTTGCTATAAAGTATTATTTGCAATCCCAAACTAGAACATATTGGTAGTTGAAATAAAAATTAACTTTATAACAAAATAACTTGAATAATTTTTTAAACTACAGGGATTACCTTAGTAATTTAAATATTCCTGTAAAGGGTATGTCCACCCTTAAATTAATTTTTAATATAGCCTTCCCCCTGTCCCCCAGCCCCAAACCGCATTATTATCTTTAGAAAGTGCCCCAAACTTTACTTACCTCCCCTCTTTCCTCCGCCGCGCTCCCGGCCCTCTGCTGCGAGAAAATGCAAGCAGAGGGGCGGGACCGGCAGTCGCGTCTGTGATTGGCTGAGCGCAGCCAATCACGGACGCGGCTGCCGGTCATTCAGTGCAGCGGAGGAAAGAGGGGAGGTAAGTCAAGAGTTTGGGAGCTTTCTAAAAATAAAATTATGCGGTTGGGGCTGGGGGACCAGGGGGAAGGTTATATTAAAGGGATAAATGCTAGGGGGAGGGAATCCGGAGAGGGAGGGGGAGAAGGGCTGCAGTACGCATGCCAAACTTCTCCCGGAGGCCAGGTAGGAGGCAGAGTCCATATGGACTCTGCCAGCCTCCGGGGGGCAGTTTTTGGGACCTTTGGGGGGGGCTACAGGAGAACCTATGGAGCTGGGATGTGAGGTAAGGATTAAACTACACTACATGATGGGGCCAGTAGTGGGGGGGATTATAGTTTTGGGGGTGGACATGCCCTTTAAGTATTGGGGGGTGTAGTTCACCGTATTCCTCGGCCCGTCCACTCACATATTATGCTCACTGATACATATTAAAATTATAACATGAGAAAATTCCTATTCCATTCTGTGAAACAGTCATTGCTTATGTTTATAGATAAGCAGCCTTATGGTCACATATATCTCCCAACATCCCTATTTATTATGATGAGAGTGACGACCTGGGAGGCAATAAATTGCAACCACCCTTCATTTATTTGTTATAGATAACATTTGGGTTAGATTGGGGTTTCACCCCTTCCACCACATACCCGACCTTCCACAATGTATCTCACCTCGTATCAGTAGGATATCTTTTGTACGGGAATATATCTAGGATCATAGTAGGTTATATCAAAGAACTACAATTCAAGAAAGGTGAGTAGCCAGTTGCAACATGGCAGTAGTTATAGTGGCATATAAGTTAAAGGTTATATCTCCTGGTTAAATTACCGCATTCTAGATCTATTTCCATCTAACTTCTAACATGTCCTAACTGTATATAGTCATTTAGTGCTATGAGATTTTCGGGGTTATCATAAAAGTTCTTATCGTTTAAATGGTGCTAATTTTGCCCCAACCAATCGGATGTTAGCTTTCAAACGTTAATCAATTTCTGATTGGTTGGGCAAAATTAGCAGTTCAAATATATCCATAACTCATGGCCATAGGGGGAATCTGTGGTCATAAGAAAATCAAGTGACTCAAGCGAGATATGTATAAAATCCAGCGTCCAAGTAGCATTATGTAATGTTCAAGTGCCTGTATGATCCTCTTTTACTATGTCTCTCGTATAATAAGGTTTTATAAGGTTTATAGGCCTGCTTCCCGCGTCTCCTTTTAAACCGGCATGAACGAGGCTCTCTGCTTCTGAAGCTCTACGGAGGAGCTGGTATATAGATACATTAGATCCCTCATATCGCGAAGGTGCTTTCTCCCTTGCCAATCTAAGGATAACATCCCAGTCTCTGGAGTTGAGCAATCTGGCGATCATTGGTCTTGGCCTATTTCCAGGGCTAGCTCTCTGGCTGGTATTCTGTGAGCATGTTCCACGCGAATGCTGAACTCAGTTGTCATGCTGAATTGATTATTTTAACCGTGTTTCAGCAAATTCTCTGCATGCTGGTCCTTTCCGTATTTTCAGGTATACTGACCAGTCTAATATTCTGTCTTAGTTCTATTGTCTAAGTCCTCCGCCTTATCACGCTAAGCCGTAAGCTGCTGGCGCAGATATATATAGGAACGGGTAGTAGGATTAGGTCCTCTATCGTCTGTACTCTATCCTCAACTTCAGTGGTGTGTTGTCTGATCTTTGTACATCCTGACGTAATATCCAACACAAACTTCTTCTATCAGGACCGAGAGGGAGGATTTTATTTCACACTGATCGCCTGTTGTCCTATCTTTATTTGTTCCCCATCATAAGGCTTCAAGAGGGACAACAAGCTCGGGATGTAATAGTTAAAGGGCATCTATACCGAAAAATAGGTTAATTTAAATTGACCATAACTGGAAACATAATCCTTCCCAACCACCACTATATACTTTTTTGTTGATCTGCCCCCTATTTCTTTAGATATTCCAATCTAAAACTTCTTATATTCAGCTGTCAATCAAGTTCCTTGCTCTCAAAAACTATTCTTCTGTGAGGATTTTACTGTAGCTGGAATGGTGAAGAGTTTTGACAGTTGGAATGCTGTATGCTGTGTGTGCAGGCGACAGGTGGTTTGGGAAAGTCAGGTCAGATGGAGTGGGAGTGGTTAAAAGAGGGACGGGGGATACTGCTCCTAAATAAAGTGTGTGCTGGATTGAAGGCATGCGCCACAACCACGCAAATTACTTACATGTATTCAATTATAGATTAAGATGAGGCAAAGTCATTTTTTCAGTATGTGTCCCTTTAAATCAAACAGATTGAGGAGCTCCCGAACACAAACACCACTCACACCCTAATATATGTTATTTTAACAACCAAGAGGGTAGTTTCCACATGACAGCGGTGTGCAAATCACCATGGCAGCTCCGTTCCCTTCATTGTAGATATTAGTGTCAGGAGCTCAGTTATGATAATGTAGCAATATGTAGGTGGAGCTGTAGGTACTTACCATCGCTTGTAACATGACCTACAGACCAAACTGTATGGTGGAACCCAGGGATAACAAGCATCAGTGTCTTTCTTACCCAGAGACCTCTATATAGTGCAGCAGGGTCTGGGATGTCTCTGTCCCTCCTGACTGTCTTTCACTTATCACCACCTAGAAAATCCCCAGGTCCAGGATAGGATCACCCCCCCCCCAGCTCCCTCCCCTCCTCCCTCCCCCAGCTCCTCCTTCTTCCTCCCCCAGCTCCTCCCCCTTCTCTCCTCCCCCAGCTCCTCCCCTTCCTCCTCCCCCAGCCCCTCCCCTTCCCCAGAACTCCCCTGATCGTACCCCAGTCACATGACCTCCGGGACCGCCATTTATAAAAAGGGAACCTGCAGCATGTTCAGGTTCCCATAGCAGTAAAGGGAATTCATTCCATATCCTATATGTGTCTACCACCTTTATTAAATGTGCACTAGGTACGCACTATTTATTAATTGGCACTATTCACGTGCACTTTTTGTTTTGTGTGTTCACGTATTGTGGCGGGATTGCCTGGGTCCTTTTTGGGACCTTCAGGCTCTTCCATTGAACCCCCCTGGAAGCTTCCTGGTGGCAGCAGGGAGTGAAAGGGAGGGTAAGTGTGGTGGTTCCTGACGCCTACCGGCCGGAAGGGACCAATGTAGCCTCCTCCTAGCCCTACGGCTTAACAGCTATGGGCCTAAGGGGAAGCAGATGGATCCCAATCCATTGCACATTGCTGCACTGTGGTGAAGATCACTAGAAAGCACGTAACCCGAGCTTTCAATAAAAAAAATATTGTTACCACTAGAACAGTAGGAACGGGACGTTTATTTTACTCTGGCGTCACAAAGGGTTAAACATTCTCCATATTGTTTGATATAAAGACGTAAATCTCCCCCACCTACCTAATTTTATCCCTAAATTATCATCAGTCAAACCTGCAAAACTGTAACTGTTAATTTCAGTCACATGATCCCCTTTAAACCTTACCCAGTGTAAAAACCAGTGATGATGTCACAGAAAAACCAGTGATGATGTCACGATGACATCACACACACACAGGGTATATAGGAGCTGCTGATGACTCACAGATCATTTTCACTTGAAGATGGCTTGCTGTGGCAGTTCCAAGTGATGTAAGTTTCATTCCCACTGACTGTTACTATTACTGATCTCATGGAAATCTCCAAATGAATAATAATATTCTACTAACCCTGTTGGCTCTTCTTTCCTTCCTTATAATAGAGGAGAAAATCTTCTAGGTCTCAGTTGATTCTCTATATAATCCCCCCCCCCCCCCATAGTGTAATGGGACATAATTAAACCCCTTCCGTTCTTCCTCTATCATTACCTTCCATATCCTATATATGTCTACCACTAGGAACATGAGGTTTTTATTTATTCTGGAACAAAGTTAAATAATTTTCCATATTTGTTCTTCAATCCTCATTTACCCTAAATGATCATTATTCACTGATAATGATATGACTCACAATCAATTTCAGTTGAGATTTCGTACTTTTCAGTTGCAATTCCTATGGCTGTACATTAATTCCCACTGACTGTTACTTTTACTGATCACATGGAAATCTCCCAAATGAATAATAAGATTCTACTAACCCCTGTTGGATCCTTTCTTCTCCTCCTTATTAATAGAGGAGAAAATCTTCGGAGAGAGTCAGAGTGAAGCAGATAATTGGCCCTATGTCAAGCGTAGGAAACATTGTCTGGCAGCACCACGACTGCCCACCCTACCAGAGGGTAAGTAAACGCATTCAATCCACTAGCAATGTCTATATAATTCATTCCATCTGTTAATTAATATAACGAATCCCTCCATTATAACGATTTCCTTCCCTTCTGATAATACGGACCGACACAGATCCTGGACAGCCCCATCCCATAATTCCACTGGGCGAGACCCTCCCATTTCTAACAACTTTGCCATGACCAGTTTTTCTCTATTGTAGATGAACTTTGGATCAAGGAGGAAAGAAAAAAACCCAGTAAATTCTGGAAAGCCGCAAAATCATTGTCCCATTGTGGCCGCCTCCGCTATGATTGGATTCCAGTTATACAGAGTCTATGTAAGTCGTTTGATTGGGCGTCTGGAAGTCCACATGGGAGGGAGGAGCAGGTGGGGGGGTTATCCAGTAGGTTATGGGTTCAGACAGCCTCACATTACATTGATAGTCTAGTTAGATCTTGTTTCTGTTTGAGACAAGCGGTATGAGGCTCCCATTCATATTAAAAATCCAATAGACAAGTCAGGCTGTTTTGGTAAATTAAGGAAAGTAATAAATAAAATGTTTACAGTCAGTTCATGTTTTCCTTTTAATAAAATATTATTTCTATGTCTGTATTAGAAAAATAAAGCGGGGGCGACAGGAACATCGAGGGAGTCGAAATGGGAGAGTCGAAATGAGTAAGTTCCCAATGGGACTGATCACATGACCAGCCCCCAGTCTGTCTGTTATATTGTACACTGTACCCCCATATTCCCTACTTTTCCTCTGTATATTGTTATTATTACTAATCCTCATTATTATCTCTTACCCCCTGCAGGTGACTCCCTTTACTAATTTGGAAGTATAAAGCAATATCCCACCCCTCCGGGAGTCGCCGGAGTCTCCCTGATTTTGGGTGGTCTCCCGATACACTCGCAAGACCACCCCAAACTCCCGCAACCCGAACCTTCCAGTCAGTCCGCCTCTGGAATGCCTACTTTTCTGCTCACGCCCCTGGCCACGCCTATTATGTGACATAAATTGGTCACACGGTCCGGCCATGCACATAGCCACGCCTTAATGTGACGTAATTTACGTACACACAGCGCGTCCCATCCTACTCTGGCCCCTTTGGTGACGTCATGTCACTCGGTCACGCTCCATTCTCCTCACCCTGCCGGAAGCCAGATTCTGCAGGGTGGGATGTCTGGTATGTCAGTAAGTATGGGTTGGGGGTTATTGGACCCTGACAGCTAGGACCACTGCCCCATTGTTCCCCATAGTTCCATCTTACCTCCTCCACCATCATCCCAGATTAGTCTGAGGCCACAGATTAAAGGGGAACTGAATCCAACTCTACCCCCTTTTCTTTGGCAGTATCAGGGTGAAGATCTTAATCGGTAGGTCCTCACCCCTGGAAGCACAGTAGGTTGTTTGGACACTTACCTCCTAGCTGTAAGTGTCACTTCTCTCCGATCCTGACCCCTCCCCATGGCTGGCTATTCAGGGGTTGCGCTGCCTATGGGAGGACATGCTTCGTGCAGTGTGTCCTCCCATTGGTTGGCCTGCCTGCCTAGTGAGGGGTAGGACCAGAAACGAGTGACACCTGCAGCTAGGAGGTAAGTACCCACACTACCTGCTGTACTACCAGGGGTGAAAACCTAGATCTAGGTCCTTACCCTGGATACAGCCAACGATTTAAATCTCATACACACGAGCGATCGCAGGGGCCGATACACGATGTGTACGAACAGCCATTTTACCCGACTAGGTGCTTGGTCGGACATCGTTGTTAATCTGACCCGGCGGATCATCAATGATTCCCAACCAAACGGCCACTTCGGCCGACCAAACGGCCATAAACTTAGGATAGTCGGACAAAATGGCCGTTCGTACACATAGTGTGTCGCAGGTCGGGCCCCGTGATCCCACATGTGTATGGGCCTTTAGGATTCCTTCCCCTTCCCTGCAGTATCAGATTGGGACTCTGGATTAACTGTGGGACAGGAGAGATGGTAAAGGTGGAACCTATGGGACCAGGGTCATAGCTGTCAGGGTTCAATAGAGAAAAGTCCCAAGGTGATCCAGGGATTAGTCCGACTGCCACATGGAGTCAGGATGGAATTTCCCCCCTTCTGTCCCTTATTCAGAAGGGTTTTCGCCTTCCTCTGGATCACCCATGGAATGGGGTAGAATTCGGGGGTTGTTATATTGATGGGTGAGATATAATAGAGATAAATAATAAATATCTTTATATTACAAACATTGGTGTCTGGAGTTTTCTGTCTCATTCTCCTCCTCACGTTATATTGTCCTGTGTAATATGGGGATCAGCCTGGGATTGGAAAGGGGAATCCCATAGTTATGGACTTTATAGTACCAGGACCCTGTGGGCCAAGATAAAGATCTATAGGGACTGTCACTGTCCACTAGACCACTAGATGGATAAATAGATTACTAGGGCTAACGCTGGGTAATGATAAGAACTAGAAAGGGAAATAGAACATTTGAATTTAGGCTGTACAAAGCTCTATTAATATGTGTGTGCGCTGGGAGATTTAAATCCTGCGCCTATGACATAGAGAAACTTATTACTATATCACTGCAGGTAAATAACATCCGATTGGTTGTTACAGAAAACTCCTCTATATATCTATGTCACGAACGCCAGTTCACTGGGCACGTGATCTGACCAATCAATCAGTACTCCCTGCCACCCCTTTAAGTTACGGCCTTGACTCTCACTGACTATGCACACCCCTGTCCTGGCAGCTAAATGGTTAACACTACACCATTCACTCCAACAACTAACTGGTTAATTAGCATCAGTCCTTCACAAGCAGTCACAGAGTTAATTAGCATTTACACTGCAAAACATTTCATTCAACAGGCTAACTGAGTTCTTTTAGAGCATCAAAGACAAAACTTATTACATTTTAGATTTAATATTCCAAAAGGTGGACAGTGCATATAATACAAAAATAAAATAAAATGGTGTTATAATAAAATGACATACAATAGGTACAACAGTTATAGAAAATAAAAGGATAAAAATATTCACAGAACCTACTCACTAGAAGAATTCCTGTATCCGGGAGGGGAAGAACCATTGGGTCCATACACACGTCTAGAATGTACCCTCATTATGAACAAAGTTATAGGGGCACAATATTTTTAACTCCTTGTTGAACTACCCCCATCCTCTGGCCTATTGCATGAGGTGGGAGTGTCTGATATGTCCAGATTTACGACTAGCTAAAAGCATTCATTCCCCTCAGTTAGGCAGATTCCATATAAATTGTAGATATGTACATTGTATTGGGATATTACCACATATTCCTCTCCTTTATTAATTATCAATTCCTCCAATCAAACCAACATGACCTGTGTGTGATCCATATTTCCCAAGATTAATAACTCGACCGTTGGCAAGGGAATAAGGGCTCCATGTTGGGTATCATTTTAATGGGCCTTCTGTTCCTTCATAAATATAATATTGGTTTCTGTCTTACACATTCCAATACCGAAATACATTTATTTTACATGTATGACTGTCCTTAAAATGACCTCTTAGTACCCACCAGACCCCTAGCTGAAGAGAATTCCAGATACACGGTTCGGTCCCACATTGTCTGGAAAAGGAGACCTGGTTCCTTGCTTCACTAATCGTAATATAAACATTAGGACTGATCCAGAGTGGAATGGTATTTTTATTGGTCCTTTGCAAGAACTAATACCAATAGTTAACCCATTCTTGCCAAGTCACTGCACACTTTCCTGACAATCTACATCACTGATATTTGATTGGTCAGTGTAATTACAATCCGTGTACAGTTCTCACCCATGATCCTTTGCCTTGCTAAGGAATAATTAGGATCTGGGGAGATGATAACATTTCCCTTACGTTTTGTACAGACGTCCGATTTTAACACAGACCCCCAACGACGACGCACTTCCGCAACGAACGGCCATTTCAGCCGATAGTCACACGTGTGTATGAGTTCGGTCGGGGATTGTTCGAACTATACCCTGACTGAACACATGCACAGGTGCAAATGTCACCTGAAACGGGCGTTCGGCGCTTGCGTGGATGGGCTTAGGGTCGTGTCAAAATGGTACGTCTGTTCGAAGCTTTACAGAAAGTTCCAGTCAATAAAGAATCTGCCAGCTCATTAACATGTGATAGACTCACTCACACTCACTGATTTCCAGGCGCAGCATGAGGCAGGCGAAATTCTCCATATTGATTTTATAATATGGACACATCATTATATACAGACACGGTTGTAATAACCCCACCATATAGATAATTATCGATAACTGACCTACCTTCCATACTGTGGCAGCCAAAGGGTGACTAAATTCAAAAAAACTCCTTTTGATAATTCATCAAAAAAGTTAGATTTTTTAACCCCAACCTGACACAGGTACACACACCAAATGAGCTACCCATTATTCATGTGGCAACCATATTTAAACGGTAAGTATAGTAAAAAAAACACATTTTGACCATACATCAAAAGAGTTGGTCTTTATCCCTCAACCTGAAACGAGTACACACACCAACTCACCTGCCTTTAATTATGTGACAGCCATATTTAATGGGTAAGTAAAAACAACAATGTCCTCATCATTGGCATTATTCAGTTTTAAAATCTGCAGCACAAACAACACCAAATTCACACAAATTCAAAGTTTATACTTAAACTTTCCTTTTCTAGTTAATGACAATAATAATATATAATGAATGGGATAGGAAAATACATTTTCCACTGACCTCCTCTTATGTCCCAATCTCTCCGCAAGATTTCGTGCTGAAATCTGCAGAAAGATCGAGGTCTCAAGGTAAGGAACTTGGAGTGGTTCTTCAGATTGGAAATCCGATGGAAGAAGGTCTGTCCGTGTATGGATAGACTGGATAAAGTGTTCAATCTATTACAAATGACCGTAAGTTAGGAGAAAGAACATAATGTGAGTGAAATATTGGGTATCACAATAGGGCTATGAAGTCAGTTTGGAACCATAGGCCCTGCTTACCCATCAATAAGGTTATTGACAATATTTCCTCACGATTGCTGAAATTTACCAACATGTGTGATCGAATTTCTGATGATCTATTGACCCAATCAAACGAAGTGTCACACGGCTGGTAGATAATAATATGGTCTTGTGTGTACATGGATTTATTTAAAGGGGGTTAATTTATTAATTGGGGGTTCCATACGGGAATTTGTCACCAGGTGAATAAAAGATGCAGATGGGATTGGCCTTTCATGGGTAGGTACCCAGACTGTATACACACTGTCCAATCTCCCCATTGACGGTTGGTAAACCTGCTTGTTTATTCTGTCTGTGAAAATTTGATAAAAATTTCCACTGTGTCTGATCCATTTATCGTTTGATTTTTTTATTGAAAACTTTATGCCGGTCAGAATGAAACCACAACAATAATAAAGAGGTGGATACGCAAATCAAAATCAGTGTTAGTGTGCCTACAAACTGAGCTGCTCCCAACAGAAAAAATGAAAAAAAAAAAAATACTGGCAGAAGATGCTGGGAGTTGTAGTTCTCAGATCCCCATAATCACACCATGCAGAGGATGATTGAATTGTAGTTCTACTGATCTCCATAATCACGCAGAGGATGATGGGAGCTGTAGTTCTACAGGTCTCCATAATCACTCACGCAGAGATGATGGGAGTTGTAGTTCTTACAAGTCTCCATAATCACACCTGACAGAGGATGATGGGAGTTGTAGTTCTACAGATCTCCATAATCACTCCACGCAGAGGATGATGGAGTTGTAGTTCTACGATATCCATAATCACTCATGCAGAGGATGATGGGAGCTGTAGTTCTACGGTCTCCATACTCACACCTGGCAGAGGATGAAGGGAGTTGTAGTTTTACATGATCCAATCACAGTGACAGAGGATGAGGGAGTGTAGTTCTACAGATCCCCATAATCACTCCAACAGAGGATGTGGGAGCTGTAGTTCTACAGGTCTCCATAATGACTCTTCACGGAGGATGGTGGGAGTTGTAGTTCTACAGGTCTCCACAATCACTCCACGCAGAGGATGATGGGAGTTGTAGTTTTTACATGTCTCCATAATCACAGCTAGCAGAGGGGATAGGAGTTGTAATTCTTAAAAGCTTCTTTAAAGCTTTAAGCCCCCCCCCCCCCCCTACATCCTATGAGCCTCTTATTTCCCATCAGCCCTGAAGACAGTTCTGTCAGTTACCCACCAGTGAAACACAGACATTCCTACACTGATAACCAATCAGATCGCAGAAGGTGGGCGTGACACGAAATAACAACACGCCCCCTCCCGGTGATGACCAGATAAGGGGGTGGAGCTTCGGTGTCAGTCAGTGAGGTGAGATGGTGTTCAGCGTGATGAAGGTAACGGGGACCGGGAGTGTGTGTGAGTGAGTGTCTCTGTCAGGAACAGTCAACCATATCCCTTCAGACTACAATTCCCAGCTTCCTTGGTTTGTCTGTGGGGGGATGCTGCGTGTAATTACAATCCGTGTACAGTTCTCACCCATGATCCTTTGCCTTGCTAAGGAATAATTAGGATCTGGGGAGATGATAACATTTCCCTTACGTTTTGTACAGACGTCCGATTTTAACACAGACCCCCAACGACGACGCACTTCCCCCTTTTGTTGCGGGGGGATTCTTATTTTTTTTTTTTTTTTTAGAAGAAGTCCTGTATCCGGGGAGGGAAGAAACATTGGGTCCATACACACGTTCTTAGAATGTACCTCAGTATGAACAAAGTTATAGGGCTACAATGATTTTTAAACTCCTTGTTGAACTACCCCCATCTCTGGCCATTGCATGAGGTGGGAGTGTCTAGGAATGTCCAGATTTACGACTAGCAAAAGCATTCATTCCCCCTCAGTTAGGCAGATTCCATATAAATGTAGATATGTACATGTATTGGGATATTGACCACATATTCCTCTCCTTTATTAATTATCAATTCCTCCAATACCAAACATGACCTGTGTGTGATCCATATTTCCCAAGATATTAATAACTCGCCTTGGCAAGGGAATAAGGGCTCCATGTTGGGTATCTTTTAATGGGCCTTCTGTTCCATTCATAAATATAATATTGGTTTCTGTCTTACACATTCCAATACCGATACATTTATTTTACATGTATGACTTGTCCTTAAAATGACTCTTTAGTACCCACCAGAACCCCTAGCTGAAGAGAATTCCAGATACAGGTTCGGTCCCACATTTGTCGGAAAGGAGACCTGGTTCCTTGCTTCTACTAATCGTAATATAAACATTAGGACTGATCCAGAGTGGAATGGTATTTTTATTGGTCCTTTGCAAGAACTAATCACTAGTTAACCCATTCTTGCCAAGTCACTGCACACTTTCCTGACAATCTACATCCTGCATATTTGATTGGTCAGTGAATTACAATCCGTGTACAGTTTCACCCATGATCCTTTGCCTTGCTAAGGAATAATTAGGATCTGGGGAGATGATAAATTTCCACTAGTTTTGTACAGACGTCCGATTTTAACACAGACCCCCAACGACGACGCACTTCCGCAACGAACGGCCATTTCAGCCGATAGTCACACGTGTGTATGAGTTCGGTCGGGGATTGTTCGAACTATACCCTGACTGAACACATGCACAGGTGCAAATGTCGCCTGAAACGGGCGTTCGGCGCTTGCGTGGAAGAGCTCAGGGGTCTGTGTCAAAATCGTACGTCTGTTCGAAGCTTTACAGAAAGTTCCAGTCAATAAAGAATCTGTCCAGCTCATTAACATGTGATAGACTCACTCACACTCACTGATTTCCAGGCGCAGCATGAGGCAGGCGAAATTCTCCATATTGATTTTATAATATGGACACATCATTATATACAGACACGGTTGTAATAAACCCACCATATAGATAATTATCGATACTGACCTACCCTTCCATACTGTGGCAGCCAAAGGGTGACTAAATTCAAAAAAACTCATTTTGATAATTCATCAAAAAAGTTAGATTTTTTAACCCCCAACCTGACACAGGTACACACACCAACTGAGCTACCCATTCATTCATGTGGCAACCATATTTAAACGGTAAGTATAGTAAAAAAAACACATTTTGACCAATCATCAAAAGAGTTGGTCTTTTATCCCTCAACCTGACACGAGTACACACACCAACTCACCTGCCTTTAATTCATGTGACAGCCATATTTAATGGGTAAGTAAAAAACAACAATGTCCTCATCATTGGCATTATTCAGTTTTAAAATCTGCAGCACAAACACACAAATTCACACAAATTCAAAGTTTATACTTAAACTTTCCTTTTCTAGTTTAATGACAATAATAATAATATAATGAATGGGATAGGAAAATACATTTTCCACTGACCTCATCTTATGTCCCAATCTCTCCGCAAGATTTCGTGCTGAAATCTGCAGAAAGATCGAGGTCTCAAGGTAAGGAACTTGGAGTGGTTCTTCAGATTGGAAATCCGATTGGAAGAAGGTCTGTCCGTGTATGGATAGACTGGATAAAGTGATTCAATCTATTTACAAATGACCAGTAAGTTAGGAGAAAGACATAATGTGAGTGAAATATTGGGTATCACAATAGGGCTATGAAGTCAGTTTGGAACCATAGGCCCTGCTTACCCATCAATAAGGTTATTGACAATATTTCCTCACGATTGGCTGAAATTTACCAACATGTGTGATCGAATTTCTGATGATCTATTGACCCAATCAAACGAAGTGTCACACCGGCTGGTAGATAATAATATGGTCTTGTGTGTACATGGATTTATTTAAAGGGGTTAATTTATTAATTGGGGGTTCCATACTGGGAATTTGTCACCAGGTGAATAAAAAGATGCAGATGGGATTGGCCTTTCATGGGTAGTTGGTACCCAGACTGTATACACACTGTCCAATCTCCCCATCTGACGGTTGGTAAACCTGCTTGTTATTCTGTCTGGTGAAAATTTGATAAAAATTTCCACTGTGTCTGATCCATTTATCGTTTGATTTTTTTATTGAAAACTTTATGCCGGTCAGAATGAGAACCAAACAATAATAAAGAGGTGGATACGCAAATCAAAATCAGTGTTAGTGTGGCCTTACAAACTGAGCTGCTCCCAACAGAATAAATGAAAAAAAAAAAAAATACTGGCAGAAGATGCTGGGAGTTGTAGTTCTACAGATCCCCATAATCACACCATGCAGAGGATGATTGAATTGTAGTTCTACTGATCTCCATAATCACGCAGAGGATGATGGGAGCTGTAGTTCTACAGGTCTCCATAATCACTCCACGCAGAGGATGATGGGAGTTGTAGTTCTTACAAGTCTCCATAATCACACCTGACAGAGGATGATGGGAGTTGTAGTTCTACAGATCTCCATAATCACTCCACGCAGAGGATGATGGGAGTTGTAGTTCTACAGATATCCATAATCACTCCATGCAGAGGATGATGGGAGCTGTAGTTCTACAGGTCTCCATACTCACACCTGGCAGAGGATGAAGGGAGTTGTAGTTTTACATGAATCCATAATCACAGCTGACAGAGGATGATGGGAGTTGTAGTTCTACAAGATCCCCATAATCACTCCAACAGAGGATGATGGGAGCTGTAGTTCTACAGGTCTCCATAATGACTCTTCACGGAGGATGGTGGGAGTTGTAGTTCTACAGGTCTCCACAATCACTCCACGCAGAGGATGATGGGAGTTGTAGTTTTACATGTCTCCATAATCACAGCTCGCAGAGGAGGATGGGAGTTGTAATTCTTAAAAGCTTCTTTAAAGCTTTAAGCCCCCCCCCCCCCCCTACAATCCTATGAGCCTCTTATTTCCCATCAGCCCTGACAGACAGTTCTGTCAGTTACCCACCAGTGAAACACAGACATTCCTACACTGATAACCAATCAGATCGCAGAAGGTGGGCGTGACACGAAATAACAACACGCCCCCTCCCGGTGATGACCAGATAAGGGGGCGGAGCTTCGGTGTCAGTCAGGTGGAGATGGTGTTCAGCGTGATGAAGGTAACGGGGACCGGGAGTGTGTGTGAGTGAGTGAGTGTCTCTGTCAGGAACAGTCAACCAGTATCCCTTCAGACTACAATTCCCAGCATTCCTTGGTTTGTCTGTGGGGGGATGCTGGGAGCTGTAGTTCCTATCTGGGTCTATATATGGGATTGTCCCTAATACAATGCACCCACATAGGGTGATAACATGGGTGTGTACTGTCTCTTTAAATGGTGAGTGACAGCTTGGTTATATTCCATTTAAAGGACAACTACGTTATTATTATTACATTATAATCCCCATAAAAGGATAGAACAGTCCGTAATCAATAAATCCTTCAGTGATGGCAAACTACAACTCCCAGCATTCCTTGTCCACAAACTACAACTCCCTGCATCCCCCCCTGACCAGCAAACTACAACTCCCAGCACTCCTTCTCTGGCCTGCAAACTACAACTCCCAGCACTCCCTCCCTGGCCTGCAAACTGCAACTCCCAGCATTCCCTCGCCGGCCCTGCCCCAAAACGGACAAACTCCCCGATTCCCTCGACGGCCCTTTGCAAAAACTGCATACTCCCAGGCATTCCCTCGCCGGCCCTGCAAACTGCAACTCCCAGCATTCCCTCCCTGGCCCGCAAACTGCAACTCCCAGCATTCCCTCCCTGGCCCGCAAACTACAACTCCCAGCATTCCCTATCTGCAGGGAAGATGTGGATTCATTCAGTCTGTTGATAGTTTAATTACTTCCCTTTGTCTAATCTTTGTACCTTTACAAGTGTTTTTAAACGCTCTAGTGATTGATATCAATTAGGAGCTGCCATATCTCTTTTCTTTGGGCGGTAGGAAATGTGTTACTGTGTTCTGTATTCCATGTTCTCTGTCTGTGTCCAACTTGACTAGAACCAACTTGCAGCCAATTAAAAATTCAGCAACCCAGACAAACCTATAGGCAGGTAATTGAAATGTTCCCTATGGGGTTGGATCAGGGCCAGTCGGATCAAACAGGAATCCTGTTCCCAGCCAGGTAATAATAGGAAGAGGTAATAGTGATAAACAGTTGTTAAAGGAGAACTTAATTATTTTTAATCCTAATATGAAAGCTTTTCTCCCCAGAACACTGATACATTGTACAAACCTTCTTATTTACAGTAGTACATATGAGAAAAAGATTCTGTAAGTAAGAAGGTTTCCATGTAGTTGCCAATACAACCCACAGCCCATGTAGTCTCCAAAAAGCCATGTCCCCTGACCCCAGTATTCACTGTCTCTATATACAGAGTATTTTGCCGTAGTGAGGGGTAGGACCGAAACGAGTGACAAACCTGAGCTCCAGGAGGTAAGTACCCACCACTACCTGAGCTGATACCAGGGTGAAAACCTAGATCTAGGTCCTTACCCTGGATACAGCCATGATTTTAAATCTCATACCGAGACGATCGCAGGGGCGGATACACGATTGTGTACCGGAAACAGCCATTTCTAACCCGACTAGGTGCTTGGCGACATCGTTTTGTAATCTTGCAACCCGAAGGATCACATGATTCCCAACCAACGGGCCACTTCGTGCCGACCAAACGCCCATAAACTTAGGATAGTTCGGCGAAATGGCCGTTCGTACACATAGTGTGTCGTCAGGTGACGGGCGCCCGGGATCCCAATGTAGTACGGGCCTTTAGGATTCCTTCCCCTTCCCTGCAGTATCGTATTGGGACTCTGGTTAACGTGGGGACAGGAGAGCTGGTAAGGTGGAACCTATGGGACAGGTCCATAGTGTCAGGGTTCAATAGAGAAAAGTTCCCAAAGTGATCCAGGGATTTTAGTCCGACTTGCCAACAGGGAGCCAGGAGGAATTTCCCACCCCCTTCTGTCCCTATTCAGAAGGGTTTTTACGACCTCGGATCACCCATGGACAGTGGCTGTGAAATTCTGGGGTGTTATAGTTGATGGTGAGTATATATAGAGATAAACTCATAAATGTCTTTATATTACACATTGGTGTCTGGAGTTTTTCTTGTCGTCTTTCTCCTCCTCACTTATATTGTCCCTGTGTATATGGGATCAGCCTGGGATTGGAAAGGGAATCCATAGTGTAGGACTTTCTAGTACCCAGGACCCTGTGGGCCAAGATAAGATCTATAGGGACTGTCCTGTCCCTAACACTGAGATGATAAATAATTATACGGGCTCACGCTGGTCAATGATAAGAACTAAAGGGAAATAGAAACATTTGAATTTAGCTTAAGAAGAGCGTACAACAGCTCTTTCAATATGTGTGTGGCTGGGAGTTTAAATCCGCCGCCTATGACATAGAGAAGAAACTTATTACTATAATCACTGCAGTAACTAACTCCGATTGGTGTTACAGAAAAACTCCTCTTATATATCTATGTCCGAACGCCTCAGTTCACTGGGCACGTGATCTGACCAATCAATCAGAGTACTCCCTGTCCACCCTTGAAGTTATGCCTTGGACTCTCACTGACTATGCACACCCCTCGCCTGGCAGCTAATGGTTAACAACTACACCCTTCACTCCAACAACTCTGGTTAATTAGCACGGTCCCTTCCAGCAGTCACAGAGTAATTAGCATTTTACACTGCAAAATTTCATTCAACAGGCTACTGAGTTCTTTTAGAGGCACAAAGACAAACTTATTACATTTTTAGATTGATATATTCCACAAAGGTGGACAGTGGCATATAATACAAAATAACAATAAAAACAGGTGTTATAATAAAATGACCATTACAATAGTCACATTTATAGAAATCAAAGGATAAAAATTATCACAGTGACACTACTCCCAAAAGAAGTCCTGTGTATTCCCGGGGAGGAGAGAGAAACATTGGGTCCTACACCCGTTCTATGAATGTACCCTCAGTATGAAACACCGTTTATATGGGGCTACAATGATTTTTAACTCCTTGATTGAACTACCCCCATCCTCTGGCCCTATTGCATGAGGGGGGAGTGTCTAGAATGTCAGATTTAGACTAGCTAAAAGCATTCATTCACCCCTCAGTTAGGCAGATTCCATATAAATGTAATATGTACATTGTATTGATATGACCACCTATTCCCTCTTCTATTAATTATGCAATCCTCCAATAACCTCCAATACAACAGACCTTGTTGGTGAATCCATATTTCCCAAGATATTAATAACTCGCCTTGGCAAGGGAATAGGGCTCCATGTTTGGGTATCATTTAATGGGCCTTTCTGTCCATTCAAATAAAATATATATTGAGTTTCTGTCTTACACATTCCAATCCGAAATTACATTATTGTACATATGTATGACTGTCCTTAAATGACCTCTTAGTACCCCAGTACCCCTAGCTGAAGAGAATTCCAGATACACGTTCGGTCCCCACATTGTCTGGAAAGGAGACCTGGTTCCGTGCTTCACTAATCGTAATATAAACATTAGGACTGATCAGAGTTGAATGGTATTTTTTATTGGTCCTTTGTTCAAGAACTAATGCCAATTTAACCCATTCTTGCCAATTCCCTGCACATTTCCTGACAATCTACGACCTTGAATTTGATTGCTCAGTAATTACAATCGTGTAAGTTCTCACCCAGTGATCACTTTGCCTTGTAAGGGAATAATGAGGATCTGGGGGAGATGAAAATTTTTTTCTCTCCCCCTATTACGTTTTTACAGACGTCCGATTTAACACAGACCCCCACACGACGACGCACTTCCGCCAACGAACGGCCATTTCAAGCCGATTCACACGTGTGATGAGTTCGGGTCGGGGATTTTCGAATACCCTGACTGAAAAAAAAAACCCCATGCACAGGTGCAAATTCACTAAACGGGCGTTCGGCGCTTGCTGGATGGCTTGGGGTCTGTGTCAAAATGGTACGTCTGTTCGAAAGCTTTACGAAAGTGCCAGTCATAAAGAAGACTGTCCACTCATTAACATGTGATTAGACTCACTCACACTCACTGATTCAAGGCACTGGCGCAACATGAGGCAGGCGAAATCTCCATATTGATTGTTGATACTATGGACACATCATTATATACAGGACACGGTTGTAATAAACCCACCATAAGATAATTATCGAACTGGACCTACCCTGTCCATACTGTGGCAGCCAAAGGGTGAATAAATTCAAAAAAACTCATTTTGATATTCAATCAAAAAAGTTAGATTTTTTAACCCCCAACCTGACACAGGTACACACACCAACTGAGCTACCATTCATATCATGTGGCAACCATATTAAACTGTCAGTATAGTAAAACAAAACAACTTTTGGGCCATCATCAAAAGAGTGGTCTTTATCCCTCAACCGTGACACGAGTACAACACATCCACCTCACCTGCCTTTAAGTTCATGTGACAGCCTCTTTAATGGGTAAGAAAAAACAACAATCTGTCCTCATCATTGCGATATTCAGTTTTAAATCTGCAGCACAAAACACACAATCACACATTCAAAGTTTTAACTAAACTTTCTTTTCTATTTATGGACATAATAAATAATATATGAATGGGATAGGAAAATACAGTTTCCACTGACCTCATTTATGTCCCTCTCTCCGCACGATTTCGTGCTGAAATCTGCAGAAAGATCGAGGTCTCAAGGTAAGGAACTTGAGAGTGGTTTTCAGTTGGAAATGCCATTGGGAAGAGTCTGTCAGTGTAGGGTAGAGCTGGTAAAGTGATTAATCTTTTACAAATGACCATAAGTTAGGAGAAAGACATAATTGTGAGTGAATATTGGGTATCACAATAGGGCTTAGAGTCCAGTTTGGAACCATAGGCCCTGCTTACCCACAATAAGGTTACTTGACAATTTCCTCACGATTGGCTGAAATTTCCACATGGTGATCGAATTTTGATGATCTATTACCCAATCAAACGAGAGTGTCACACCGGTGTAGTAATAAATGGTCTTGTGTGTACAGGATTTATTTAAAGGGGTTTTAAAAAAATTTTTTAAAATTTTGTTTTAAAAATTATATGTGTACCACTAGGAACAAGTAGGAACGGGACGTTATTTACCTCTGGCAGTCACAAAAGGGTTAAACCATTCTCCATATTGTTCTGATATAAAGACGTGAAATCTTCCCCCATCCTAATTTTACTAAATTATCATCAGTCAAACCTGCAAAACCTGTAACTGTTAATTTTCAGTCACATGATCCCCTTTAACCTTACCAGTGTAAAAACCAGTGATGATGTCACAGAAAAACCAGTGATGATGTCACTGATGACATCAACACACACGGGTATATAAGGAGCTGCTGATGACTCACAGATCATTTTTCACTTGAAGATGGCTTGCTGTGCAGTTCCAAGTGATGTAAGTTTCATTCCACTGACTGTACTTATTACTGATCTCATGGAAATCTCCTAAATGAATAATAATATTCTACTAACCCTGTTGGCTCTTTTCTCCTTCCTTATAATAGAGGAGAAAATCTTCTAGGTCTCAGTTGATTCTCTATATAATCCCCCCCCCCATAGTGTAATGGGACATAATTAAACCCCTTCCGTTCTTCCTCTATCATTACCCTTCCATATCCTATATATGTCTACACACTAGGAACATGAGGTTTATTTATTTCTGGAACAAAAGTTAAATAATTTTCCATATTTGTTCTAACCTCATTTTATCCCTAAATGATCATTATTCACTGATAATGAGTATGACTCACAAATCAATTTCAGTTGAGATTTCGTACTTTTCAGTTGCAATTCCTATGGCTGTACAAAATTTCCACTGACTGTTACTTATTACTGATCACATGGAAATCTCCCAAATGAATAATAGATTCTACTAACCCCTGTTGGATCCTTTCTTCTCCTTCCTTATGATAGAGGAGAAAATCTTCGGAGAGAGTCAGAGTGAAGTCAGATAATTGGCCCTATGTCAAGCGTAGGAAACATTGTCTGGCAGCACCACGACTGCCCACCCTACCAGAGGGTAGTAAACGCATTCAATCCACTAGCAATGTCTATAAATTCATTCCATCTGTTATTAATATAAGAATCCCTCCATTATAACGATTTCCTTCCCTTCTGATAATACTGGACCTGACACGATCCTGGACAGCCCATCCCATAATTCCACTGGGCGAGACCCCTCCCATTTCTAACACTTTGCCATGACCAGTTTTTCTCTATTGTAGATGAACTTTGGATCAAGGAGGAAAGAAAAAAACCCAGAAATTCTGGAAAGCCGCTAACATCATTGTCCCATTGTTGGCCGCCTCCGCTATGATTGGATTCCAGTTATACAGAGTCTATGTAAGTCGTTTGATTGGGCGTCTGGAAGTCCACATGGGAGGAGGAGCAGGTGGGCGGGGTTATCCAGTAGGGTTATGGGTTCAGACAGCCTCACATTACATTGATAGTCTAGTTAGATCTTGTTTCTGTTTGAGACAAGCGGTATGCAGCTCCATTCATATTAATAAATCCAATAGACAAGTCAGGCTGTTTTGGTAAATTAGGAAAGTAATAAATAAAACCTGTTTACAGTCAGTTCATGTTTTTCCTTTAATAAATATATTTATTCTATGTCTGTATTAGAAAAATAAAGCGGGGCGACAGGAACATCGAGGGAGTCGAAATGGGAGAGTCGAAATGAGTAAGTTCCCAATGGGACTGATCACATGACCCAGCCCCCCAGTCTGTCTGTTATATGTACCCTGTACCCCCATATTCCCTACTGTGATCCTCTGTATATTGTTATTATTACTAATCCTCATTATTATCTCTTACCCCCTGCAGGTGATCCTTTTACTATTTGGAAAGTAAAAGCAAGTATCCCACCCCTCCCGGGAGTCGCCGGAGTCTCCCTGATTTTGGGTGGTCTCCCCATACACTCGAAGACCACCCAAACTCCCGCAACCGAACCTTCCAGTCAGTCCGCCTCTGGAATGCCTACTTTTTCTGCTCACGCCCCTGGCCACGCCTATTATGTGACATAAATTAGGTCACACGGTCCGGCCATGCACATAGCCACGCCTTTAATGTGACGTAATTTACGTCACACAGCGCGTCCCATTCCTACCTCTGCCCCTTTGGTGACGTCATGTCACTCGGTCACGCTCCATTCTCCTCACCCTGCCCGGAAGCCAGATTCTGCAGGTGGGATGTCTGGTATGTCAGTAAGTATTGGGTTGGGGTTATTGGACCCTGCAGCTAGGACCATGCCCCATTGTTCCCCATAGTTCCATCTTACCTTCCACCTTCATCCAGAGTTTAGTCTGATGGCCACAGATAAAGGGGAACTGAATCTAACTCTACCCCCTTTTCTTTGGCAGTATCCAGGGTGAAGATCTTAATCGGTAGGTCCTCACCCCTGGAAGCACAGTAGGTTGTTTGGACACTTACCTCCTAGCTGTAAGTGTCATTCTCTCCGATCCTGACCCCTCCCCATGGCTGGCTATTCAGGGGTTGCGCTGCCTATGGGAGGACATGCTTCGTGCAGTGTGTCCTCCCATTGGTTGCCTGCCTGCCTAGTGAGGGGTAGGACCAGAAACGAGTGACACCTGAGCTAGGAGGTAAGTACCCACCACTACCTGCTGACTACCAGGGTGAAAACCTAGATCTAGGTCCTTACCCTGGATACAGCCATGATTTAAATCTCATAACACGAGCGATCGCAGGGGCCGACACGATGTGTACGAACAGCCATTTTACCCGACTAGGTGCTTGGTCGGACATCGTTGTTAATCTGACCCGAAGGATCATCAATGATTCCCAACCAAACGGCCACTTCGGCCGACCAAACGCCCATAAACTTAGGATAGTCGGACGAAATGGCCGTTCGTACACATAGTGTGTCGCAGGTCGGGCCCGTGATCCCACATGTGTACGGGCCTTTAGGATTCCTTCCCCTTCCCTGCAGTATCAGATTGGGACTCTGGATTAACTGTGGGACAGGAGAGATGGTAAAGGTGGAACCTATGGACCAGGGTCATAGCTGTCAGGGTTCAATAGAGAAAAGTCCCAAGGTGATCCAGGGATTAGTCCGACTGCCACATGGAGCCAGGAAGGAATTTCCCCCCCTTCTGTCCCTTATTCAGAAGGGTTTTCACCCTCTGGATCACCCATGGAAGGGGTGAATTCGGGGGTTGTTATATTGATGGGTGAGATATAATAGAGATAAATAATAAATCTTTATATTAAAACATTGGTGTCTGGAGTTTTTCTGTCTCATTCTCCTCCTCACGTTATATTGTCCTGTGTATATGGGGATCAGCCTGGGATTGGAAAGGGGAATCCCATAGTTATGGACTTTATAGTACCAGGACCCTGTGGGCCAAGATAAAGATCTATAGGGACTGTCACTGTCCACTAGACCACTAGATGATAAATAGATTATAGGGCTAACGCTGGTAATGATAAGAACTAGAAGGGAAATAGAACATTTGAATTTAGCTTAAGAGGACCTGTACAAAGCTCTATTAATATGTGTGTGCGCTGGGAGATTTAAATCCTGCGCCTATGACATAGAGAAACTTATTACTATATCACTGCAGGTAAATAACATCCGATTGGTTTTACAGAAAACTCCTCTATATATCTATGTCACGAACGCATCAGTTCACTGGGCACGTGATCTGACCAATCAATCAGTACTCCCTGCCACCCCTTAAGTTATCGGCCTTGACTCTCACTGACTATGCACACACCCTGTCCTGGCAGCTAAATGGTTAACACTACACCATTCACTCCAACAACTAACTGGTTAATTAGCATCAGTCCTTCACAAGCAGTCACAGAGTTAATTAGCATTTACACTGCAAAACATTTCATTCAACAGGCTAACTGAGTTCTTTTAGAGCGCAAAGACAAACTTATTACATTTTTAGATTTAATATTCCAAAAGGTGGACAGTGCATATAATACAAAATAAAATAAAAGGTGTTATAATAAAATGACATACAATAGGTACAACAGTTATAGAAAATAAAAGGATAAAAATATTCACAGACACTACTCACTAGAAGAAGTCCTGTATCCCGGGAGGGGAAGAAACATTGGGTCCATACACACGTTCTAGAATGTACCCTCGTATGAACAAAGTTATAGGGGCTACAATGATTTTTAACTCCTTGTTGAACTACCCCCATCCTCTGGCCTATTGCATGAGGTGGGAGTGTCTAGGAATGTCCAGATTTACGACTAGCTAAAAGCATTCATTCCCCCTCAGTTAGGCAGATTCCATATAAATGTAGATATGTACATTGTATGGATATTGACCACATATTCCTCTCCTTTATTAATTATCAATTCCTCCAATACCAAACATGACCTGTGTGTGATCCATATTTCCCAAGATATTAATAACTCGCCTTGGCAAGGGAATAAGGGCTCCATGTTGGGTATCATTTTAATGGGCCTTCTGTTCCATTCATAAATATAATATTGGTTTCTGTCTTACACATTCCAATACCGAAATACATTTATTTTACATGTATGACTGTCCTTAAAATGACCTCTTAGTACCCACCAGACCCCTAGCTGAAGAGAATTCCAGATACACGGTTCGGTCCCACATTGTCTGGAAAGGAGACCTGGTTCCTTGCTTCACTAATCGTAATATAAACATTAGGACTGATCCAGAGTGGAATGGTATTTTTATTGGTCCTTTGCAAGAACTAATACCAATAGTTAACCCATTCTTGCCAAGTCACTGCACACTTTCCTGACAATCTACATCACTGATATTGATTGGTCAGTGTAATTACAATCCGTGTACAGTTCTCACCCATGATCCTTTGCTTGTAAGGAATAATTAGGATCTGGGGAGATGAAATTTCCCTTACGTTTTGTACAGACGTCCGATTTTAACACAGACCCCAACGACGACGCACTTCCCGCAACGAACGGCCATTTCAGCCGATAGTCACACGTGTGTATGAGTTCGGTCGGGATGTTGTTCGAACTAACCCTGACTGAACACATGCACAGGTGCAAATGTCCCTGAAACGGGCGTTCGGCGCTTGCGTGGATGGCTTAGGGTCTGTGTCAAAATGGTACGTCTGTTCGAAGCTTTACAGAAAGTTCCAGTCAATAAAGAAGACTGTCCAGCTCATTAACATGTGATAGACTCACTCACACTCACTGATTCTTCGCGCAGCATGAGGCAGGCGAAATTCTCCATATTGATTTTATAATATGGACACATCATTATATACAGACACGGGTTGTAATAAACCCACCATATAGATAATTATCGATACTGACCTACCCTTCCATACTGTGGCAGCCAAAGGGTGACTAAATTCAAAAAAACTCATTTTGATAATTCATCAAAAAAGTTAGATTTTTTAACCCCCAACCTGACACAGGTACCACACACCAACTGAGCTACCCATTCATTCATGTGGCAACCATATTTAAACGGTAAGTATAGTAAAAAAACAACATTTGACCAATCATCAAAGAGTTGGTCTTTATCCCTCAACCTGACACGAGTACACACACCAACTCACCTGCCTTTAATTCATGTGACAGCCATTTTAATGGGTAAGTAAAAAACAACAATGTCCTCATCATTGGCATTATTCAGTTTTAAAATCTGCAGCACAAAACACACAAATTCACACAAATTCAAAGTTTTATACTTAAACTTTCCTTTTCTAGTTTAATGACAATAATAATATATAATGAATGGGATAGGAAAATACATTTTCCACTGACCTCATCTTATGTCCCAATCTCTCCGCAAGATTTCGTGCTGAAATCTGCAGAAAGATCGAGGTCTCAAGGTAAGGAACTTGGAGTGGTTCTTCAGATTGGAAATCCGATTGGAAGAAGGTCTGTCCGTGTATGGATAGACTGGATAAAGTGATTCAATCTATTTACAAATGACCAGTAAGTTAGGAGAAAGACATAATGTGAGTGAAATATTGGGTATCACAATAGGGCTATGAAGTCAGTTTGGAACCATAGGCCCTGCTTACCCATCAATAAGGTTATTGACATATTTCCTCACGATTGCTGAAATTTACCAACATGTGTGATCGAATTTCTGATGATCTATTGACCCAATCAAACGAAGTGTCACACCGGCTGGTAGATAATAATATGGTCTTGTGTGTACATGGATTTATTTAAAGGGGTTAATTTAATTAATTGGGGGTTCCATACTGGGAATTTGTCACCAGGTGAATAAAAAGATGCAGATGGGATTGGCCTTTCATGGGTAGTTTGGTACCCGACTGTATACACCACTGTCCAATCTCCCCATCTGACGGTTGGTAAACCTGCTTGTTATTCTGTCTGGTGAAAATTTGATAAAAATTTCCACTGTGTCTGATCCATTTATCGTTTGATTTTTTTATTGAAACTTTAGGCCGGTCAGAATGAGAACAACAAATAAAGAGGTGGATACGCAAATCAAATCAGTGTTAGTGTGGCCTTACAAACTGAGCTGCTCCCAACAGAAAAATGAAAAAAAAAAAAATACTGGCAGAAGATGCTGGGAGTTGTAGTTCTACAGATCCCCATAATCAACCATGCAGAGGATGATTGAATTGTAGTTCTACTGATCTCCATAATCACGCAGAGGTGATGGAGCTGTAGTTCTACAGGTCTCCATAATCACTCCACGCAGGATGATGGGAGTTGTAGTTCTTACAAGTCTCCATAATCACACCTGACAGAGGATGATGGGAGTTGTAGTTCTACAGATCTCCATAATCACTCCACGCAGAGGATGATGGAGTTGTAGTTCTACAGATATCCATATCACTCCATGCAGAGGATGATGGGAGCTGTAGTTCTACAGGTCTCCATACTCACACCTGGCAGAGGATGAAGGGAGTTGTAGTTTTTACATGAATCCATAATCACAGCTGACAGAGGATGATGGGATTGTAGTTCTACAGATCCCCATAATCACACTCCAACAGAGGATGATGGGAGCTGTAGTTCTACAGGTCTCCATAATGACTCTTCACGAGGATGGTGGGAGTTGTAGTTCTACAGGTCTCCACAATCACTCCACGCAGAGGATGATGGGAGTTGTAGTTTTTACATGTCTCCATAATCACAGCTAGCAGAGGAGGATAGGAGTTGTATTCTTAAAAGCTTCTTTAAAGCTTTAAGCCCCCCCCCCCCCCCTACAATCCTATGAGCCTCTTATTTCCCATCAGCCCTGACAGCAGTTCTGTCAGTTACCCACCAGTGAAACACAGACATTCCTACACTGATAACCAATCAGATCGCAGAGTGGGCTGAGTCTGACACGAATAACAACACGCCCCCTCCCGTGATGACCAGATAAGGGGGTGGAGCTTCGGTGGTCAGTCAGGTGGAGATGGTGTTCAGCGTGATGAAGGTAACGGGGACCGGGAGTGTGTGTGAGTGAGGTCTCTGTCAGGAACAGTCAACCATATCCCTTCAGACTACAATTCCCAGCATTCCTTGGTTGTCTGTGGGGGGATGCTGGGAGCTGTAGTTCCTATCTGGGTCTATATATGGGATTGTCCTAATACAATGCACCCACATAGGGTGATAACATGGGTGTGTACTGTTCTTTAAATGGTGAGTGACAGCTTGGTTATATTCCATTTAAAGGACAACTACGTTATTATTATTACATATAATCCCATCAAAAGGATAGAACAGTCCGTAATCAATAAATCCTTCAGTGATGGCAAACTACACTCAGCATTTCCTTGTCCACAAACTACAACTCCCTGCATCCCCCCCTGACCAGCAAACTACAACTCCCAGCACTCCTTCTCTGGCCTGCAAACTACAACTCCCAGCACTCCCTCCCTGGCCTGCAAACTGCAACTCCCAGCATTCCCTCGCCGGCCCTGCAAACTGCAACTCCCAGCATTCCCTCGCCGGCCCTGCAAACTGCAACTCCCAGCATTCCCTCGCCGGCCCTGCAAACTGCAACTCCCAGCATTCCCTCGCCGGCCCTGCAAACTGCAACTCCCAGATTCCTCGCCGGCCCTGAAACTGCAACTCCCAGCATTCCCTCCCTGGCCGCAAACTGCACTCCCAGCATTCCCTCCCTGGCCCGCAAACTACAACTCCCAGCATTCCCTATCTGCAGGAAGATGTGGATTCATTCAGTCTGTTGATAGTTTAATTACTTCCCTTGTCTAATCTTTGTACCTTTACAAGTGTTTTTTAAAACGCTCTAGTGATTGATATCAATTAGAGCTGCCATATCTCTTTCTTTGGGCGTAGGAAATGTGTTTACTGTGTTCTGTATTCCATGTTCTCTTCTGTGTCCAACTTGACTAGAACCAACTTGCAGCCAATTAAAATTCAGCAACCCAGACAAACCTATAGGCAGGTAATTGAAAGCCCTATGGGGTTGGATCAGGGCAGTCGGATCAAACAGGAATCCTGTTCCCAGCCAGGTAATAATAGGAAGAGGTAATAGTGATAAACAGTTGTTAAAGGAAACTAATTATTTTTAATCCTAATATGAAAGCTTTTCTCCCCAGAACACTGATACATTGTACAAACCTTCTTATTTACAGTAGTACATATGAGAAAAAGATTCTGTAGTAAGAAGGTTTCCATGTAGTTGCCAATACAACCACAGCCCATGTAGTCCTCCAAAAGCCATGTCCCCTGACCCCAGTATTCACTGTCTCTATATACAGAGTATTTCTATACAGTTGTCTATACACCGATATGAATCCCTGATAAGTATAGATTCTTTGTAACTGACCCCAGTATTCACCGTCTCTATGTACAGAGTATTTTCTATACAATGTCTAACACCGATATGGAATCCCTGATAAGTAATAGATTCTGTAACTGACCCCCGGTATTCACCGTCTCTATGTACAGAGTATTTTCTATACAGATGTCTACACACCGATATGGAATCCCTGATAATAATAGATTCTGTAACTGACCCAGATTCACTGTCTCTATGTACAGAGTATTTTCTATACGTTGTCTATACACCAATATGGAATCCCCGATAAGTAATAGATTCTGTAACTGACCCAGATTCACTGTCTCTATGTACAGAGTATTTCTGTACCAGATGTTCTACACCGATATGGAATCCCTGATAAGTAATAGATTCTGTAACTGACCCCAGTATTCACTGTCTCTATGTAAGAGTATTTTCTATACAGATGTCTATACACCAATATGGAATCCCTGATAGTAATAGATTCGTACACTGACCCGTATTCACTGTCTCTATGTACAGAGTATTTTCTGTACAGATGTCTACACACCGATATGGAATCCCTGATAAGTAATAGATTCTGTAACTGACCCAGTATTCACTGTCTCTATGTTAAAGTATTTTCTCTATACAGATGTCTACACACCGATATATGGAATCCCTGATAGTAATAGATTCTGTAACTGACCCAGTATTCACTGTCTCTATGTACAGAGTATTTTCTATACAGGTTGTCTATACACCGATATGGAATCCCTGATAAGTAATAGATTCTGTAACTGACCCAGTATTCACTGTCTCTATGTACAGAGTATTTTTATACAGATGTCTATACACCAATATGGAATCCCTGATAAGTAATAGATTCTGTAACTGACCCGGTATTCACCGTCTCTATGTACGAGTATTTTCTATACAGATGTCATACACCAATATGGAATCCCTGATAAGTAATAGATTGTGTAACTGACCCCAGATTTCACTGTCCTCTATGTACAGTAGTATTTTCTATACGATGTCTATACCATGATATGGAATCCCTGATAAGTAATAGATTCTGTAACTGACCCCAGTATTCACCTCTATATACAGAGTATTTTTCTATACGATGTCTATACACCGATAGTGAATCCCTGATAAGTAATAGATTCTGTAACTGACCCCAGTATTCCACCGTCTCTATATCACAGAGTATTTTCTATCAGAGTCATACACACCGATATGGAATCCCTGATAAGTACTAGATCTGTAACTGACCCCAGTATTCACCGTCTCTATGTACAGAGATTTCTATACAGGTGTCTATACACCGATATGGAATCCCTGATAAGTATAGATTCTGTAAACTGACCCCGTATTCCACCGTCTCTATGTACAGAGTATTTTCTATACAGATGTCTATACACCAATATAGAATCCCATAATAATAGATTAGTAACTGACCCAGATTCACCGTCTCTATGTACGAAGTATTTTCTATACAGATGTATTTACACCGATATGGAATCCCCTGATAAGTAATAGATTCTGAACTGACGCCAGTATTCACTGTCTCTAGTACAGAGTATTTTCTAACAGATGTCTATACACCGATAGGGAATCCCTGATAAGTACTAGATTCTGTAACTGACCCCAGTATTCCTGTCTCTATGTACAGATGTATTTTCATACAGATGATTTACAACGATATGGAATCCCTGATAAGTAATAGATTCTGTAACTGACCCAGTATTCTCTGTCTCTATGTACAGAGTATTTTCTATACAGATGTCTATACACCGATAGGAATCCCTGATAAGTAATAGATTCCTGTAACTGACCCCAGTATTCACTGTCCTCTATGTACAGAGTATTTCTTATACAGATGTCTATACACCGATATGGATCCCTGATAAGTAATAGCTTCTGTATCTGACCCCAGTATTAACCGTCTCTATGTACAAGTATTTTCTATACAGATGTCAATACACCGATATGGAATCCCTGATAATAATAGATTCGTGTATCTGACCCCAGTATTCACCGTTCTATGTACAGAGTATTTTCTATACAGATGTCTATACACCGATATGGAATACCTGTAAGTAATAGATTCGGTAACTGACCAGTATTCACTGTCTATATGTACAGAGTATTTTCTATACAGATGTCTATAAACAACGATATGGAATCCCTGATAAGTAATAGATTCTGTAACTGACCCAGTATTCACCGTCTCTATGTTACAGAGTATTTTCTATACAGTATGTCTATACACCGATATGAATCCCTGATAAGTAATAGAGACAGTGAATACTGGGGTCAGTTACAGAATCTATTACTTGTCTATACACCGATATGGTAATCCCTGATAAGTACTAGATTCTGTAAACTGACCCAGTATTCACTGTCTCTATTACTTATCAGGGATTCCATATCGGTGTATAGACTCCTTATAGAAAATACTCTGTACATAGAGACAGTGAATACTGGGGTCAGTTCAGAATCTATGTACAGAGTATTTTCTATACAGATGTCTATAACACCGATATGGAATCCCTGATAAGTAATAGATTCTGTAACTGACCCCAGTATTCATCGCCTCTATGTACAGAGTATTTTTCTAACGATGTCTATACACCAATATGGAATCCCTGATACAGTACTAGATTCTGTAACTGACCCCAGTATTCCCGTCTCTATGTACAGAGTATTTTTCTATAAGATGTCTATACACCGATATGGAATCCATGATAAGTAATAGATTCTGTAACTGACCCCAGTATTCACTGGTCTCTATGTACAGAGTATTTTCATACAGATGTATTTAACACGTAGGAATCCCTGATAAGTAATAGATTCTGTAACTGACCCAGTATTCTCTGTCTCTATGTACAGGTATTTTCTAACAGATGTCTATACACCGAATGGAATCCCCTGATAAGTAATAGATTCTGTAACTGAACCCAGTATTCACTCTCTCTATGTACAGAGTATTTTCTATACGATGTATTTACACCAATATGGAATCCCTGATAAGTAATAGAGTCTGTAACTGACCAGTTTCAACCGTCCTCTATGTACAGAGTATTTTCTATACGATGTTCTATACGCCAATATGGAATCCCTGATAAGTAATAGATTCTGTAACTGACCCAGTATTCACCGTCTCTATGTAATAGTATTTTCTATACAGATATCTATACACCGATATGGAATCGCCTGATAAGTATAGTTCTGTAACTGACCCCGGTGTATTCACCGTTCTAATACGAGTATTTTCTAACGATGTCTATACAACCGATATGGGAATCTCCGGAAGTAAAGATTCTGTAACCTGACCCAGTATTCACTGTCTCTAGTGACGAGTATTTTCTATACAGATGATCCTATACACCGTACTATGGAAGCCCCGAAACACAGATTTTCTGTAACTGACCCCGCCTATTCTGCACTGTTCCTATGATACAGAGTATTTTCTATACAGATGTCCTATACACCGATATGGAATCCTGATAAGTAATAATATCGTAACTGGACCCGTATTCACTGTCTCTAGTCAGAGTATATTTGCTTACAGAATGTCTATAAACACCGATATGGAATCCCTGATAGTAATCAGATTCTGTAACTGAACCCACGTATTCTTCACCGTCCTCTATGTACGAGTAGTGTTTCTATACAGATGTATATACACCGATATGGAATCCCTGATAGTAATAGAGACAGTGAATATGGGGTCATTTACATGAATCTGACTTGTCTATTACACCGATATTGAATCCTTGATAAGTAATAGATTCCGTTGACTGACACCAATTCACGTGTCTCTATTACTATAGCAGGATTCCATATCGGTTGTATAGAATCCTGTATAGAAAATTACTCTGTCATGAGACAGTGAATACTGGGGTCAGTTTACAGGAATCTATGACAGTATTCTATACAGCATGTCTATAAACCCGATATGGAATCCACTGATAAGTATAGATCTGGTAACTGACCCCAGTATTCACTGTCTCTATGTACAGGAGTATTTTCTAGAAACAGAATGTCTATAACACCAATATGGAATCCCTGATAGAGTACTAGATCTGTACTGACCCCAGTATTCAACCGTCTCTATGTACAGAGGATTTTCTATAAGATTCCTATGACACCGATATGAATCCTGATAAGTAATAGATCTGTAACTGACCAGTATCCCTATTCTCCTACTGTACACGAGTCTAATTCTATACAGTATGTCTTTCACAACCGATATGGGATCCCTGAGAAGTAGATCTGTAAACGACCCAGTATTATCTGTCTTATGTACAGTATTTTCTATACAGATGTCTATACACGATATGGAATCCCTGATAAGTAACTAGAATTCTGTAAACTGACCCCAGTTTCAACTGTCTCTATGTACAGACTATTTCTCTATACAAGTATGTATTTACCAATATGGAATCCCTGAGATGTATATAGATTCTGTAACTGACCCCAGTATTCCACTCTCTCTTATGTACAGATTATTTTCTATACAGATGGATTTACAACACCAATATGGAATCCTGATAATAATAGAATTAGATTCTGTAACTGACCAGTATTCACCGTTCTATGTGACCGGAGTAATTTTTCTATAACAGATGTTATACCGCCATATGGAATCCCCTGATAGTATAGATTTCTGTACTGACCCAGTGCTTCACCGTCCCTATGTACATAGTATTTTCTATACAGATTCTATAACACCGATATGGAAATCCAGTGATATATAGATTTGTAAAATGACCCGTGTATTACCGTCTCTATATACAGATGTATTTTCTATACAGTGTTCTATACACACGCCACGTGGAATCCCTGATAATCAAATTAGATTCTGTAACTGACCCATATTCACTTGTCCTCTATGAAGAGTATTTTCTATACAGAGTCTTACCATCCGATATGGAATCCCCGATATAGTAATTCTGTACTGACCCGGTATCCACTGTCTCTATATACCATAGTATTTCTATAACAGAGGTCTATACTCGATATGGAATCCTGATAAAGTAATAGATTCGTAACTGACCCGTTATTCCTGTCTCTATGTCCAGCGTATTTTCTATACAGATGTCTATACCACCGATATGGATCCCTGGATAACGTAATAGCTTCTGTATCAACTGACCCCATATCCCGTCCCTCTATGTACAGAGTAGTTTTCATACAGTATGGTCTATACCCAATATAGGAATCCTGAAGTAATAGATTCGTACTGACCCAGTCTTCACTGTCTATGTACAGAGTATTTTCTATATCCAGAGGTTCTATACAAACCGATCTGGAATCCCTGATAAGTATAGATTCTGTAGCTGACCCCAGTATTCACCTGTCTCTATGGTACAGTAGTATTTCGAAATCACGGATTGTCTATACACCAAATATGGAATCCCTGATTAAGTAATAGATTTGTAAACTGACCCAGTATTCACCGTCTCTTGTACACGAGTAGGTTTTTTTTTTACTATACGATGTCTTACAACACCGATATGGACACCCTGATAAAGTATACGATTCTGTAACTGACCCCAGTATTCACTGCTCTATGTACAGAGTATTTTCTATACAATGTCTACAACCTACCGATCATGGAATCCCTGATAAGTTCAGATTCTGTCAAAGCCCAGTATTCACATTTCTATGTACAGGTATTTTCTATACAGAATTCTATACACCGATATGGCATCCCCGATAAGTATAGATTCTGTAACTGACCCATAATTCACTTCTCTCATGTAAGGTATTTTTTATCAGAGTCATACAAAAAACGATATGGATCCCCTGGATAATACTAATTCATAACTGACACCCAGTTATTCCTGTTCTCTTAAGTTTTTACAGGTATTTTCATAAAACGGATGTCTATACAACACCGATAATGGAACCCTGAGAAGTAATAGATTTCTGCTAACTGCCCCAGTATTCACGTTGTCTCTTAGTACAGAGTATTTTCATGAAGCATGTTAATACCGTATGGAAACCTGATAAATAATAGATTCGTTATGACCAGTATTCTCTGATCTATGTACAGGTATTTCTATAACGGAGTGTCTATACCCGATTGGAATCCTGATAAGTACATAGATTCGTGTAACTGGACCCCAGTATTCACTGTCTCTAGTTACGAGTATTTTCTCTTACAGATGTCTTAAGACACATAGTTTTTTTTTGAAGTCCTGATACTATAGATTTTGTAAACTGACCCACAGATATTCAACTGTCTCTAGTGTACAGAGTATTTCTATAAGTGTCTATACACCGATATGGACTCCCTGATAAGTAATTATAGATTCTGTAACTGACCCCGGTATTCACCGTCTCTATGTACAGAGTATTTCTATTAAAATGTCTATCACCAAATGGAATACCCGATATAGATTCTGTACTGACACCCAGGAGTATACACCGTCTCTACGTACAAGTATTTTCTAGTACACATGGTCTATACACCGATAGGAAATCCCTGAATAAGTAATAGGATTCTGTAACTGACCAACCAGGATTTCACTTTCTCTGAATGTACAATATTTTCATACAGATGTCTATGACACCGATATGAATGCCCTGATAAGTATAGATTCTGTATCTGACCCCAGTATTCCATTCCCTCTATACGGAGTAAGTATTTCTATATCAGAGTTAATCTATGACACCCGATAATGGAATCCTCGATAAGTAATAGATTCTTAACTGACTGACCATTTATCCATCACCGTCCTCTATGTACACGAGTATTTTCTATACAGATTTCATATACACCAATATGGACATCCTGATAAGAATAGTTCTGTAACTGACCCCGTATTCACGCTCTATGTACAGAGTATTTTTCTATACAGATGTCTATATCACCAACCGTTAAGGAATCCTCTGATAAGTAATAGAATCTGTAACTGACCCCGATTATTCACCGTCTCTATGTACAGAGTATGTTATTACAGCTGCTTAAACCACCAATAGGATCCGCTGATTAAGTAATAGATTCTTAACTGACCCCGTAATTTCCTGTCTCTGATGTAAGTAGTATTTTCTATAAGATGTCTATACAAAAACACCGTATGGTCCCTTAGTAATAATCTGTTACTGACCCAGATTCACTGTACTTATGACAACGTATTTTCATATACATATGTCTATACAACCGATTGGAGATACCGTGATAAGTAATAGATCTGTAACTGACCCAGTATCACCGTCTCTCTGTTACAGAGTATTTTTCTATACAGATGTCTATATCACCGATATGGATCCAGGATAAGTAATAGATCTGTAACTGACCCTATTCACTGTCTGCTATGTCACAGAGTATTATCTATACGAATGCTTGCCCGTATTGACTCCCTGATAGTAATAGATTCTACTGACCCAGTATTCCACTGTCTCTATGTAAGAGTATTTTCTATCAGATGTCTTACACCGATATGGAATCCCTGACTAAGTAATAGATTCTGTAAATGACCCGTGATTCACTGTCTCTATGTACAGAGTATGATCTATACAGATGTCTATATACACCAATATGGAAAATCCCTGATAGATTTAATAGATTCTGTAACTGCACCCATATTCACTGTCTCTATGTACAGAGATTTTCTAATCAGATGTCAATACACAAACCGATATGCAATCCCCTGATACGTATAGATTCTGTATCTGACCAGTATTCACTGTCTCTAGTAACAGAGTAGTTCTATACAGATGTCTATCAATACAAACAAAGCCTATGGAATCCCTGTAGTAATAGTTCTGTATGACCCAGTATTCACTGTCTCTATGTACACGGTATTTTCTAGAATACAGAATAGAAAGTTCTATACAGAAAAAAAAAGATGGAAACCGTGATATCAAGTAATAGATTCTGTAACTGACCCAATATCACACCGTCTCTATGTACCTAAGTTTCTCTATCCAGAATGCTATACACGATATGGAATCCTGATAAGTAATTAGATTTTCTGTAACTGACCACGTAATCACTGTTCCCCTTTTCTAATGTACAGAGTTTATCTTCACGAGTCTATACCACCGAATGGATCCCTGATAAGTATGATTCTGTAACTGACCCAGTATTCATGTCTCTAGTGTACAAGTATTTCTATACAGATGTCTTACACCGATATGGAATCCCTAGTAAGTATGATTCTGTACTACCCATATTCCTGTCTATATGTCAGAGTATTATCTAGTACAGATGTCTATACACCATATGGGAATCCCTGATAGTAATCAGATCTGTGACTGACCCAGTTTAACTGTGCTCTATTACAGAGTATTTCTCTATACAGATGTTCTATACACCGATATGGGACATCCCTGAATAAGCTAATAGATCTGTAATGACCCCAGTATCACCTGTCTCTCTTTTACAGAGTATTTTATCAGATGTCTATCAACCAATAGGAATCCCTGATTTAAGGGGGGGGGGGGGGGGGGGGGGGGGGGTACCTATGAACGCTGCTTGGACCTTGCAGTTTGTTTTTTCTACCTACAAGCGTGTATTGACCACAGCTGGCACATCAAATAGTCCGGTGATTTTACTGCCATGGTTTTTTTTTTGTTTTCTTTTTTGGTTTTGTATCAAACGTTTCTGACTGTACCTGTTTTCTTTTGTGGAGCTTGTATTGGCGCAACATGTAATACCCATTTTTAGAAACACTAAGTTCAGCGTTCAATCCACTTGTTATTTGAAACAATTCAAAAAGACTAACAGACTAGTTTACTCCTTTTTTTTTTTGTTTTTTCCATTTTTTTATGTGCTCCGTCATATATATTTATATATATAAGCACAGATGGGATACGTTTGTTTTTACGACAGCCTTCCTTTACACAGACAGATACACTGAGTATTGCACTGGTTCAGTTCCCACACCCTTTTATTTTTTAACTATACAATGGTAATCTTTTTTTCTTACCTCCTGCTAGCTAAGAAATTACCACTGCAAAGGAATTTTCATTGTTTAGGGACAGGAGCATTTAAATACGTTTAGCACAAAGACTGCCCTTAATCTGTGTGAATGTGTCTGCTATTGGCACAAAAGGTTGTGTTTGAGAATTTAGTTCTCCCTTTAAGAGGAGTAAGGTATGTACTAACAGTGGTAGAATGTTATGTATTTGTAAGTTGGTTTTTTTACGTGCCCGACTGATCCTGAATGTGCACGCAATGTACTATGGGGGATTTGTTTCAGAGTAAACTCCTACCGGGATTCGACCTTGGCTGTTGGGGAATTGCAAAGATTTAAAGCGCCATGGATTGTTTGTTCCCTAAACACAAGGAGGTTTCAGTAAAGAACAGGCTCCCTTTTTTAGTTCCAGTCAGGACCCACATAATTACGTTGCTCATACTGATTCGCAGTGAGGGATCTATAGAAACATGTACAGTGCCAGGTAAGTAACTACAAATGTGGTAATGGTCCGTGCACTGGATCTGCTTATAATAAATGAATGACCTAAGCGCAATATGATATAGATTGCTTTGTATCTCTGACGGTCCCTTGCCCCATTGATATTTGGTGCCTAAACCATTGTATAATAATCCCAGGCTCTAGGGCTGTATCAACCGGGGTCCTTATCATAAGGGGGTATAGATTAGCGCCCTCTAACGTCGACCAGAATAATTATACCGAAAGAAATGCGACTACATGTTAAAAGTGTCGTTTGCTTGCCAACGAAAGTGCGTGGGGGTTAATATGGTGGGCCCGGTAACCTAGATTATAAATTCTATTGCTCTTATAACTTTTACCAGATCTAGAACTTGCCCATGACCATGTTGCTTCACAATGAATTCCCACTGATTATTGATCCGCTTTTTATTTTGTTTATTATGAGATTTAATAGGTGCAGATGAGGACGTAACTTGACTAGCTTGTTTGTATGTTTTTCAAAAATGAGTGCGCTTGATGGCAGCCCCCCAAGGTGTTTTATCAGAACATGGTTATTGGCTATTAATTTTTCTCATGCTGAGGGAGTTTGTCTTGCGAGTGGATACCTCATTTTCATAGATATTTCAACATGGTTACAGTGGAAACGGTGGCAACTGTCCTTCCAGCAATAAGGTAATGTGCAAGAAGTTCATTAAGTCGCTTTAACGAGTGGGCTAGATAAAGTTACTAAACACCTAAATAATATCTGAAATTACTGGGTATTAAGACATATACTGATGTTCTGGTTGGTACGGGGATGACCTTCATATTAATATACTTGTCGTTTTGGTTGTACAGGGATACTTTAATAATATTACGGAATTACTGGTAATTAATACCTATTCGTGTTCTGGTTGGTACGGGACTACTATGATAATATATAAATTACTGGTATAGAGTAACATATACTGTAAGTTCTGTTGGTAAGGGGATACTATAAATATGAGAACTTACTGGTAATTATCCCCTATACGGTAAGTTTGGTTGGTACGGGATACAATAATAGAATTAAAATTACTGGTATTCATACATATACTGTAGTTCTGTGTTGGTAAGGGATACATATAAAATTGAAATTTACTGTACTTATATCCTATAACTCGTAGTTCTGGTGGGTTAGGTGGACACTAATATATTTGACGACTTCTGGGATATTCAGATACATATACTGTCTTTCTGTTTGGTACGGTGGATACTATATATGAGAGATACTGGATCAAACATATACTGTGTTCTGTTTGGTACGGGTAATAACTATAAATGAGAATGACCTCGTATTAATATATATATACTGTAGTTTGGTTGGTACGCGGAGACTTATAACTAATTAGGAAATACGTACTGTAATTACCATATACTTCAGTTCTGGTGGTATACAGGATACTCTCATAATATTGAGAATTACTGGTATTCATACATATACTGTGTTTCTGGTTGGTACAGGGGGATAATATATAATTTTGGAGATTATTCTGGTATTAAAAACATGTAACTTAGTTCTGGGTGGTACGGGGATGATCTATATATATACGTAGTTTCTGGTTGGTACAGTGGACTATATAATATTGGTAAATTACTGGTGTATTTAATACATTATCTGTAGTTCTGTTGGTACAGGATACTAATAATAATTGAGAAATTAACTGGTATGTATAAATACGTATCTGTAGTTCTAGTTGGACACGGGATGCTTTTTTTTTTACTCTTTTCAGCTGTTTTGTTTATTTTTTGCTTCCTGCTGGATCACCTGTTATGGTAGGGTTTAAGGATGTAGAGGCTGCTTGGATAAGGTTGGACTGTTAGCATTATGGGTAGGATCTAAAGGGTAACACTAGATGACATATGTCTTGATTTAAACGCCGTACTATGTTCTATATACATTCGACAGACATTATGGGTAGGGTATTAAGGTTGGCTAGATGGCTGTCATTTACACAACCTCCACATACTATGTACTAGTAACTGTTAGACAGACATTACTGGGTAGTGGTAAAAGGTTGTCTAGATGGAGCGTATGGTCTTTATTTTTAACCAACCTCCAATACTATGTTATAGTACTGTTATAAGCATTTTATGGGTAGCGGTATAAGGTTGGTCTAGATGACGTATGTCTTTAATACAACTCCAATCTCAGTGTTACTATGTAACTGTTATATCAGACATGGTAGGGTATAAGTAACAGGTGGGACTGAGATGGACGTATGTCGTTATACAAACCTCCAATACTATGTTACTATGTACCTGTTATACAGACCTGTAGGGTAGGGTATAAAGGTGCTAGATCGGAACGTATGTCTTTAATACAACCTCCAATACTATTTACTATGTATACAGACATATTGTGTGGGATAAAGGTTGCTAGATGACGTATGTCCTTATATATACAACCTCCACATACTAGTGGTACTATGTAAACTGTTGTACAGACATTATGGGTAGGGTATAAAGGTTGGACTAGATGGACGTTGTCTTTATTCAACCTCCAATACTATGTTACTATGTAAACTGTATAACAGCATTATGGGTAGGGTATAAAGGGTTAAAACTAGATGGACGTAGTCTTTATCAACCTCCAATCTATGTTACTATAGATGTTAGAAAGACATTATGGGTAGGGTATAAAGGTTGGTAGTGGATTGGTGTCTTTTCAATCTCCCAATTGTTCTGATGTGAAAAGTTCAGTATTAGAAGGGATTTGTTTTACCCAGTCAGCAGCCCTTATAATGGCAGTGCCATAATTGAATAGGGAACCAGGTGGGAGTTGCCTACTGTTTTAATATGTTACTGTGGTCTTAAGGGTCAAGCATTTTCTTTCTAAATGAACATTGCATATAGGATAATCCTCCTCACAATCTCCAATAAATGCAATAGTTAGCCCAATGCCCTTTTAACCATATTCTAGTTCCTGGTTCTTTCTGGTGTAACAGCTGTCGTCACGGAATGAAATTGCCATAACAGCCAAGACTGGATGTTTTTCCCTTTGCTGCACTCCTGTGAAGAATGGCAGTTTCAACAGCTTCAGAGACCATTAAAGGAGGTGGAAACCTTTTTAGTGGCAAAAGGGGAAAGGAGGAAAAGAAAGAACAATTCACTGTAAAAAGGTAGTCATACAATCTCTCAGCTTCTAACTATTGTAGGTCTGGGGGGGGGGGATGGCGATAAATACACAGGCATATATGGCTGCACATGCGGCATCAGTTCATGGCAGAGCGTGCGTTAACCACACAAACGCCACGATATATGCCCATAGGAAAATTGCACCAAACACTTTACGTGGAACCAAGCCTAAAACTTTCCTGTCTTCTTGAAAACGCGATTTCCACAATACCGGGAACTTGCCATTTCTGCTAACCCAAGGTTTGTAAGGTTTCTTATTAGTAGTTCTTACTTTCCCCTTTAAAAGTTGAGTGGCCGTGTAGGAGGTCAAGTGTGCAGTGTCTGTTTTGATGGTAGATAGGTCAGTAAAGGGGCAGCGTTAAACAGACCTGATGGGAAAGCGTGAATTAGAAGGTGACAGATTGGGGCAGGTGGTGGAGCCAATATCAGAATTCTCTCTAATTAAGAAAGTCTTATACCAGCGCAGAGATTCTCTTCCCCGTCTCTCATTTCTCGTTTTGTTCTTTATTCCGTGTCCAGGTGGGTACCGTTAGAAGATGACAATAAAGGATTGGAACTCTGGAAGCTCGGACACGATTCCTTTAAATTCGGTTGAATAATTACGGATACAGGAGGAACGGTGACCTGTTCTTTTTCGCGGCGCCGATGCCTCGGGACTGCGGTGGTGAGATTGCGAGTTTGTTATGCCAAGGGGAAAATACAAGAGATCGGCCGTCTGGTATTGGTAAAAACACGGAAGATGTGGTGAATGTTGAGATTACAGGGCGTGTTGGTTGTACACTTGCAGGGGGGTCGGGAGCCATGGGGACCCCATTCTTTCTCTTTTCCTATTATGACAGGTATAGCTCCTCCCAGAAAGAAACCACTTAGGGTGAGCAGGGGAGGGGGCCCCTTCATAGTTTTGCTGGAGGCCCAAGTGATTCTATACGCCAAGTTTGATATTTAAAGGAAAAAAAAAAAAAAAAAAAGGGGGGGGGGGGGGGGGGGGAAAAATTACAGTACCTGGACGGTAGCCTAGAAGACAGGCAAAATTTCACTAAGTTAACAGCCCAATTCCCCCGCCCCACTACACACAGGGATACAATGTTGCTGTTGAGGAAGAGCTCCACTCTTTTTACAATGAGCAGGGACCAGGAAACCCCCATTTTTTTTGGTTACAATAGTGGAGGGGGCGGCAGTTACTGCTGAGAGATATAAAATAAAGTAATGTATTTCCGTAAAAAATGGCAAATGGATGCTTTGCGTAAATCTTGCAATTTCTGGGTTTATAAAGTCATAAAATTTTATTTTGCCCTTTAATTTCCCTTAACTATGGAACCTATAATCCACGGTCATGGCGAGATGTGGTGGATAACAGGTGAAAAAACTCTAAAGCTTTGGTCCCGGGAAGGCCGTTCCCAAGTAAACAAGCGGTCGGCAGGAACCAAATCCCTATTGGTCCGAAAAAACCAAAAAATGTTAAGGGAACCATGCGATTGGGATGGGAGTTACCAGCATACAAACCTTGTCCAATCAGGTGTTGGCACCCCACCACGCAGATGTGTGCTCAAATTGTATGATGTGTCACACCAGCCTCACAAATTCACTGTCAAACCTTTTCAAGCCATTGTAATCAACGCTTCCCCGTGGTTTAACCTCAGGGGATTAATGTATCTTTTAGGGATTGCGAGTTTCCCTATTTTCATTTGTTATAATCCCTTTAATATGGCAGCCCTTAATTAGATTCATTTGTTCTGTCGCGGCAAGGACCAAGTTTTAAAGTTGACTGTCTAGCACTGCTGATGAATTAATCTATTGCTCAATTGCCATGTCTTTTTGTTGAACATTGCATCATAAACACCTCCCATCCCATACATTCCATTGGCGATCATCCCACACTGCTGGCTGCGCCTTGCCTTAATATGTATTCAAAGATTGACAACCGGTTCCTGGGAGCCCTTACGTTCGGCTTGGGTCTGCTGACCACAGTATATTTAAAATGTAAATGATGTTAAAGGGTAACTAACCGGGTTTATGCAGAATTCAATTGGGGTCTCTAGAGAAGGTTAATAACAGATCAAGAAAAACTACATCTCTAGACAATGTAATGACCCACCCAGAAGAATCACGACAGTCTCTAGACCAGGGATTAATACCCATTGATTTGACTGTGGGTTTTTGGTATGGTTTTTGTGAGTGTTTCTCATTTATGCGGGGATCTCCGTTTGTCAGATTGGAAATGTAACATTCGCAATAGCGGACTGATAATTTGTGTTATTTTAGGGGGGATGTAGTGGGTAAATTCTCCTTTTTTTTTTGTCCCAAGTTTTGTGAGATAGTCTCCTGCCATTGTGGTTATTATATGTTTGGCCCGGAATGCCCATTCCGGAGCTTTTGCCATTCTTACGACAAATGGGGCCCCCAGGTTCAGCAGAGCATCGATCTGATGGGAATGAGGTAACTGAACATTCACCTTGATGGGAGGACACAGTTTTCCGTTCTACTTGGTTTTTGAAGCTTTTGGCCTCTATCCATGAGTAGATCCTTGGTGGCTCCATATTGGTTTCTAATGTTTTTATTATTCCCTCTGGAGTTCTCAGAGGGACATCTTAGCGTGTGTGTTTCCATTACAGCAAACCAACACTGCTTTCGCCTAGTTGTAGGCTTGAGCCCTAAGTTTGTGTTATACGCAAAACAGACACAACTTGACTTTGATGGTACCGTGTTGGATTTCCCGTCTGGGTCTGTTCCTAGTTACATGGAGGATTATCTCATCTTTGATCCTAAAAGACAAGAGGATGTGGGGTCAAATTGACGAGATGGGCTGACTGACATGGACTATCCTGCATTACACCTGTCGTCCGGAGCTCAAGGCATCGTAAGAAAAACACAGAAAAATTTAGCGCTGGAAAGACTTTTAAAGACGCGGATTCCCTGACGCCTCATGGACCATTTACAGTCGGTCGTCTTTGTCGTCGTTCGCTCGTTCATTTTCGGCCTTCCCCAGCCCCCCCTCCACCCTCCACACTAGAAAGCACGTAACCCCGAGCTTTCAATAAAAAAAATATATGTTTACCACTAGGAACAAGTAGGAACGGGACGTTTTGAGTTATACAGGGAAATCTGGGTACCACTCATGTATTATAAGGATAATGTATCCCCTGCTGTAAATTATAAGGATATTAGAAGTCACTGAGGAGTTCTGTGTCTATATAAAGGTACAGGGACACAGACTGAGTTATACAGGGAACTCTGGGTACCACTCATGTATTATAAGGGATAATGTATCCCCTACTGTAAATTATAAGGATATTAGAAGTCACCGAGGAGTTCCGTGACCATATAAAAGCACGAGGACGCAGGCCGAGTACCTCTTATACAGGACACGGAACTCTAAGGTAACTACTAATATCCCTTTAATTTACAGTTGGGGGTGCATTATTTATTATAACCTACCCCTTTGTGGCTTCTGGTTTCCTTCTCCTCCTCCTGGAACTGTAAGATTATAGAGGCATCATCTTACGTTCCTACCCATAGAAATCCACTAACAGTGGTAGGTTATATAGCAGTATATGGGCTATAAGCCAATATGGTTCCCCTTCTGTTCTCCCATCACTATAATAGTTTTTAGTTGTGTCTCTTCTGTACAGATCTGTTGTACTCACTCCTCTTGCTCTAATGTTATTGGTTTCTAGTTTCATTTAAACTGAATTCAAACCCCAAAAAAGAAAAAAAAATTAAAATTGTTTTTTTCCCTAAATCATGGCAACTTACATTACCCCCGACACAAACCCTATCAGAAACCCCTGGTCTATAACCCCCAGTTGTACCCACACACCCTATCAGAAACCCTGGTCTATAACACCAGTGTACCCCACACACCCTGTCAGAAACCCTGGTCTATAACACCCACCAGCGTACCCCACACACCCTATCAGAAACCCTGATCTATAACACCCAATGTTACCCCCCACACACCCTATCAGAAACCCTGATCTATAACACCCCCCAAAGGTTTTTGTACCCCACACCCTATCAGACACCCTGGTCTATAACACCCAGTGTACCCCACACACCCTATCAGACACCCTGGCTTAGAACACCCAGTGTAACCCCACACATCCTATCAATACACCCTGTCTAACTAACACCCGTGTACCCCACACAACCCTATCAACACCCTTGCTTAGAACAGCCATTGTACCCACCCACCTTATCAGCACCCCTGGTCTATAACACCCAGTGTACCCCACCCTCACCCTATCAGAAACCCTGGTTCTATAACACCCAGTGTACCCAACACACCCTATCATAACCTGGTCTATAACACCCCGTGTACCCCACACACCCTATCAACCAACCCTGGTCTATAACACCCAGTGTCCCCACACACCCTATCAGAAACCACACCCTGTCTATAACACCCAATGTACCCACACCCCTAGCATAAACCCTGGCTTAGAACACCAGTGTACCCCCACAACACCCTATCATATACCCTGTCTATACCACCCAGTGTAACCCCACACATCCCTCTCATAACACCATCTGGTCTATAACACCCATTGTACCTCCCCCACACCAAACCCTATCAGACCCCCTGGTCTATAACACCCATGTACCCCACACACCCTATCAGACCCGCTGGCTTAGAACCCCCAGTGTACCCCCCACGCACCCTATCGAACACCCTGGTCCTATAACACCGTGTCCCCCATCACCCCTATCAGACACCTGGCTTAGAACAGCCGGTGTACCCCACACACCCTATCAGACACCCTGGTCTTAACACCCAGTGTACCCCACACACCCTATCAAGACACCCCTGGCTTATAAGCCAGTGTACCCCACACACCCTATCAGGACACCCTGGTCTATAATACCACCCAGTGTCCCCACACCCCTATCAGAACCCTGGCCTAAAACCCAGTGTCCCCACACCCCTATCAGAAAACCTGGTCGATAACACCAGTGTACCCCACACCCCTAGCAGAACCCTGGTCTATAACACCAGTTTTACCCCACACACCCTATCAGACACCCTGGTCTATACACCCAGTGTACCCCACACACCCTATCAGAAACCTGGTCTATAACACCCAATGTACCCCACACACCCTATCCGAACCCTGGCTGTAGAACACCCATTGTACCCCACACCCCTATCAGATACCCTGGTCTATAACACCCAGTGTACACCACACACCTAATCAGGACACCCTGGTCTATACAACCAGTGTACCCCACACACCCTATCAGACACCCTGGTCCTATAACACCCAGTGTACCCCACAAACCCTATCAACACCTGGCCTTAAGAAACAGCCAGTGTACCCCACACAACCCCTATCAGACACCCTGGTCTAATAACACCACCAGTTTACCCACACCCTATCAGAACCCTGTCTATAACCCATGCAACACCACAGTGTACCCCACACACCCTATTCAGAAACCCTGGTCTATACACCCATGGTAAAACCCCACACACCCTATCAACACCCTGTCTATACACCAGTGTCCCACACACCCTATCAGAAACCCTGTCTATAACACCCATGTCACCCCAACAAACCCTATCAGAAACCCTGGCTTAGCGAACACCCCGTGTACCCACACACCCTATCAGATACCCTGGTCTATAACACACCCAGTGTAACCCCACCACCTATCAGAACACACCCTGGTTCCTATAACACCCAGTGTACCCCACACACCCTATCACCCTACACCCTGGCTTAGAACAGCCCAGTGTACCCCCACACCCTATCAACCAAACCCTGGTCATAACACCCACGTGTTACCCCACACACCCTTCAGAAACCCTGGTCTATAACCCCAGTGTACCCACATCACCCTATCAGAAACCCTGGTCTATAACACCCATGTACCCCACACACCCTATCATACATCAAACCCTGGTCTATAACACCCAGTGTACCCACACACCCTATCAGACACCCTGCTTAGAACACCCATGTACCCCACAACCCCATCAGACACCCTGTCTATAACACCCAGTTGGCACCCCCACACACCACCCTACAGCAACCCTGGTCTTAACCCCCAGTGGTACCCCCACACACCATATCAGACACCCTGGCTTAGAACATCCATGTACCCACACACCCTAATCAGACACCCTGGTCTATACACCCATGTAACCCCCCCCACACCCCTAGTCGAAACCCTGGGTCTATAACACCAGTTTACCCCCCCCACACCCTATCAGAACCCTGGTCGTATAACACCCCAGTGGACCCCACCACACCACTGATCAGACTGGTCTATAAACCCAGCTGTACCCAAACACCTATCAGAAAACCCTGGTCTAATAACCACCCATGTACCCCACACACCCGTATCAAAACCCTGGCTTCGAACACCCATGTACCACCCCACAACCGCCTATCAAGATACCCTGGTCTATAACACCCAGTGTACCCCACACACCTATCAGCAGACAACCCTGGTCTATAAACACCAGTGTCCCCCACACACCCTTCAGACACCCTGGTCTATAACACCCAGTGTACCCACACACCCGGTCTCTAACACCCATTGTACCCCACACAACCCTCTCAGACACCCGGGTCTATAACCCCATGGTACCCACAACCCTATCAACAACACCACCCTGGTCTATACCACCCCGTGTAACCCCCACCCCTATCAGAAACCCTGGATATATTAGCCCAGTGTACCCCCACACAGCCCTATCAGACAACCTGGTCTATAACACCCAGTGTACCCCACACACCCTATCAGACCCGCTGGTCTATATTACCCAGTGTAAACCCCACACACCCTATCAGACCCACTGGTCTATACCACCCAGTGTAGTACCCCACACCCCGATCCAGTGGTAAGTTCTTTTGTTGTGTTTTATTTCCCTCCAACTTCGTAATGATACATCAGCATACCTGAGTCTGAATCCTTTGAACAGAAACGCCCACGGCTCTCAGTAATTGTATAATCTCACTTGAGCCAATGTGTGGGCTTATTAATCGTAACCTGTGGGCTTTAAGATTCCCACATCCAACCCACCCCAAGGTTTTTTTGTGTTGTAAATAAATATACACATTGTATTTTTTGTGTGTGGCTGCCATACGGCAATGCTTGTACTAGAATGATTCTTGTTCTATATGAGGGACAAAGGACATATCCCCGCAACATTTGCCTGACCCCATCGATATGCCTCTGAAATGGCCGACGCAGCAGCAGTTTGCAACGGAGATCAAACAGATTTGTGGGTGTTCTCCCTGCAGCCTGTGATATTTTCCCCAGCATCGACATCCTAGCAACCACCGTGTGCAAATGGTGAGGGTCCCCAAAATCGGAGACAGGGTCCTCATAGTAGCCGGACGAAGGTGAGAGATGGGGATTCACATCAAATAATTCTCTGGTTTACTGGATTTTATCAATAACCTATGATAAATAAATATATATAGACCTTGCAAATCATGAGTTAAACTTAGTAAGTTGCACATTGTGGGCAATGTCAGTATATTACGCAGCGTGTGTACCCATGGACAGCAAACTTTATATTAAGTGGAATGCGTAGTCCTAGATATTTTCTACCACTAGTGGAGATTCGTCCTTCTTTAGACACTTTAACCTTGCATGCATGCCCAGTGAGACCAGTCCATGTCATTGTATATCGTAAATATTCTTCATCCAGGTCACGGTATAGCTGTAATATTCATCCATCCAGTCACGGTATTCTGTACTATTCATCCATCCATGTCATGGTGATATCTTTAATATTCATTCATCCAGGCACGGTATTCTTTAATTTCATTCATCCCAGTCATGGTCATATCTGTAATATTCATCCATCCGGTCACGGTATATCTGTAATATTCATCCATCCAGGTCAGGTATGATCTGTAATATTCATCCATCCGAGGTCATAGTATATCTGTAATATTCATCATCCAGGTCACGGTATATCTGTAATCTTCATCCATCCAGGTCACTGTATATCTGTAATATTCTTCATCCCAGGTCACGGTATATCTGTAATCTTCATATTCATTTCATCCAGTCCACGTATATCTGTAATATTCATAACATCCAGGTCAAGGTATATCTGTATATTCATCCATCCAGGTCACGGTATATCTGTATATTCGCATCCATTACCAGGTCACGGTAGAACTGTAATTTCATTCATCCAGGTCACGGTAATTCTGTAATTTCATCCATCCAGGTCACGGTATATCTGTAATTTCAGCCATCCAGGTCACGTATTCTGTAATATTCAACCATCCAGGTCACGGTAGATCTGTAATATTCATCCATCCAGGTCCACGGTATATCTGTAATTACATTCATCCGTCATGGTATATCGTAATATTCATTCATCCAGGTCATGTAATATCTGTAATATCATCCATCCAGGTCACGTATTCTTAATATTCATCCCTCCAGGTCACGGTATATCTGAATATTCATTCAATCCTGGTCATGTATATATCTGTCATATTCCTATCCAATCCAGGTCACGGTATACGGTAATACAATTCATTCAATCCAGTCATGGTATATCTTTAATATTTCATCCACCGGTCATGGTAATATCTGTAATATTCATACCATCCAGTCACTGTATAGTCGTATATTCATTCATCCAGGTCAATGGTATATCTGTAATTTTCATTCCTCATCCAGGTCACGGTATATCCTGTAATATTCATTCATCCATGTCATGGGTCATATCTGTAATATCATCCTCCCGGTCAGTTATCGTCTATGCCCCAGGGTCATCGGTATATCTGTAAATATTCACATCCAGGTTCACGGTATATCTTACTTTTCATTCCCTTCCAGTCACGGTATATCTGTGATTTTCATTCATCCAGCGTCTGGTAATATCTGTATATTCATTCATCCATCGGTCATCGGTAATATCTGTAATAGTTCATCCATCCAAGGTCACGTAATATCTGTAATATTCATCTCATCCAGCACGGTACTATGCTGTAATATTCATTCATCAGGTCCCCGGTAATATCTGTAATATTACTTTCATCCAGTCATGGTATATATCGTAATATTCCATCCATCAGGTCATGGTATCTCTGTATATTCAATCATCCAGTCACGGTCTGTACTATTCAGCCCGTCGGTCATAATTTCTACCCTCGTTTATACCCGATCATCACTTTTACCTAGTGGTAAAAATAGGTACCCTCGGCTTATACTTGGTCGGTTTATAACTCATTATTATTAATTATTAATATGTGGTAAATTTAAGTCCATTGATCGACTGAATCCATAGATTAAACCACGGGGGAGATGTTGCCCCTTTAGAAGAGGGAGAACCCGGGCCCATAGTTATCTGACCCAAGTATAAATATATATTAGAGAATTTCCTGGACAGTGTTTGTTTACTTTACAACTGAACTTTGAACCGGTATATTAAAACAGAATTTATAGTGAATAATAGGACCCCTAACATTATCAAATAATGTTATTAAATGTAAATTATTAGAGGGGCCACAATGTTTAGTCCTGGGCCGGAGCTCTTTGTAGTATACTATATTCCCTAAAAGGGTCTCTGATGTTCTATTATTACCCATTGGTATCACAACCAGATACTTTTAAAGGAGAAGTAAATACTAAATAGAAGTTTTGCTTTGTAGTTTTCACTGATTCCCTCTCAAGATATCTATAGCTCACACAATACGTCCTGCGTCATTCTACTGAAAATCCATTGTTTTGTAGTAGGAATATCTGGTGACAGTCGTTTGGTTTTTCTCGGTACCACCTGACCTCCGGATCCTTACAAGTGGGTGCAGAGTTGCCCTATTTATATCTACTCATTATAGATCACTAGACACGATACCAAACACTATTAGCTAACCCACATGATACATGATAACTGATGACATAGCTAACCACTGATTTATACTGATGAACATAGCTAACACTGATTATAGACTGATGACATAGCTAAGCACTGATTATAACGATAACATAGCTAAAAACACTGATTATAACCAGATACATAGCTAAGAACTGATTATAACTGATGACATCGCTAAACACTGATTATAACTGATGACAATAGCTAAACCACTGATATAACTGATGAACAGAGACTAACCGATTATCTGATTGATCAAAACCCAACACCTGATAAACTAGGCTATAACACTGATTATAACTGATAACATACTTAAAACCACATGATTATAACCTGAATGACTGATGACGTAGCTAAACAACCTGATTTTAAAAACTGTATAACATAGCTAAAACCTGATTATAACCCGTAAACATAGCTAAGCACTGGAATTCATAACTGATGACATCAGCTAAGCACTGAGATCTATGAACTGCAACTGCACACTAGCTAAGCACTATGATTATAACACTGATGACATAGCTAAACAAACAACTGAGTATAACTGATTACGGACATAAGCTAAAACAACAACTGATTATAAGATCGATCATAGCTAAACACTGAATTATAAAACTACGATGACATACTAATACTCGATTATACTGATGACATAAAGCTAAACAAAAACAAAAAAAATGATTATAAACTGATGACATCGCTAACAACAAAACTACGAATTAATTAACTGATCACATAGCTAAAAAACACGATATAACTGAAATAACGAACACAACGGCCGATTATAAACTGATGACATAGCTCAACGCCGATTAAACTGATACCATAGCTAACGCCGATTATAACTGATGAACATATCTAACGCCGATTATAACTGATGACTAGCTAAAGCTGATTATACTGATGACATAGCTAACGCTGAATTAAATACTGATGACATAGCTAAACGCTGATTATAACTGATACATATACCAGAGCTAAACCTGATTATCGGGCAGTAGCTTAACCCCTGATTATCGCCGAATTTTCCGGACATTTTTTCCCCTGACTATATGGTAACAATCGTCTGTGGATATTTCAAAAGTTTTTTTTCATGGCTAAATAACAAATGGTGATCCACCAACCCCCACACAGACCCAGGTACAAACCACCTACTCCTACCGAAGCTACCTTTCATTCCCTGGAAGCATATTTAAAGGGTAACTAAAGTCCAAAAAAAACTATTTAGAGTTTATCCTCAAAAAAGATAGTTTTATGGGTGTAAACACACAAAAAAGACAATCACCCCACTCACGCAGACCCAGGTACACGACACCTACTGATATCTACTTATCCAGTACTGTGGAAACCATACTTTAAGGGTAACTAAAGTCAAAAAAGCAAATTTTGATCAACATCAAAAACGTTGTTTTTTTTAACCCCACGTGATTCAGGGACACAGCTACTGACCTCCCCCTCCATTACTGTTGCAGATTCCATCTTAAAGTGTAACTAAGGCAAAAAACTATTTGACCAATCATCAAAACAGTTAGTATTTTATTCCCCAACCGTATATAAAGACACACACACCAACTGACCTACCTTTAATGCATGTGACCATTTAAAGGGTTAAGTAAAAAACTCAACAATGTCCTCATCATTGACATATTGAGTTTTTAAAATCTGCAGCACAAACAGCAAATTCCCTTCCAAAATGCAGTCTTTCAAGCCAAATTCAAAGTTTTTATATACTTAACCTTTCCCCTTTCTAGTTTAACTGATAACATAGTTAAACCTGATATAACTGATAACATGCTAAACACTATTATAACTGATGACACGTTAACACTGATTATAACTATACCATAGCCTAAACACTAATTAACTGATACATAGCTAAACCTGATATACCTGATAACTAGCTAACAACTGTTATAACTGATAACATAGATAAACACTGATTATAACTGATACAGTTAAACCTGATTATAACTTATAACATCGCTAAACACTAATTATAACGAGAACATAGCTAAACACTGATTATAACTGATGACATAGCTAAACACTGATTTATAACTGAATACATAGCTCAACACTGATTATAACTGATAACATAGCTCAAGACTGAATTATACTGATAACATAGCTAACACGGATTATAACTGATGACATAGCTACACACTGATTATAACTTATGACATAGCTAAGACTGATTTATAACCGATAAACATAGCTAAACACTGGATTATAACCGATAACATAGCTAAGCACTGATTATAACCGATGAACATAGCTACACACTGATTATAACTGATGAATAGCTAGCACTGATATACGATTAACATAGCCTAAACGCTGAGTATAACTTGATGACCTAGCTAAACACTGATTATAACTGATCTGATGACGTAGCTAAACACTGATTTAACTGATGACCTAGCTAAAAACTGATTATAACTTATGACATAGCTAATGCCCTGATTATAACTGATGACATAGCTAAGCACTGCGTAATAACTGAAATGACAAGCTAAACACTGATTATAACTGATGACTAGCTAAGCACTGATTTAACTGATGACCTAGCTAAGCACTGATTATAACTGAATGACCTATCTAAGCCCCTGATTATAATGATGACCTAGCTAACCTGATTATAACTGATGACCTAGCTAAACACTGATTATAACTGATGACCTATCGCTAAACACTGATTATAACTGGATGACCTAGCTAACACTGATTATAACTGATTACCTAGCTAACACCCTGATATCACTTATGACTAGCTAAACACTGATTATAACTGATGACATAGTCTAAACACTGATTAACTAACTGATGACATGCTAAACACTGATTTATACTGCTGACATAGCTAAAGCTGATTAATAACTGATGACATAGCTAAACGCTGATATAACTGATGACATACCAGTAAGCTAAACACTGATTCATCCCGTCCGAATTTCCGGACATTTTTTCCATAGACTAAATGGTACAATCCTCCAAAATTGTTGGGATATTTCAAAAGTTTCTTTTCCTGGTCATAAATACAAATGGTGATACCCCGCCAACCCCCCACACAGACCCAGGTACACCACCTACTGACCTACCTTTCTTTTCCATTCCCATGGAAGCCATAAATGTAAAGGGAACTAAAGTCAAAAAACTAATGTAGATTTTATCCTCAAAAAAAGATAGTTTTATGGTTGTCACACAAAAAGACATACCCCTCAAACCAGACCCAGGTACACACACCTCTGATCTACTTATCCCTTACTGTGGAAACCATACTTTAAAGGGTAACTAAGTCAAAAAAGCAATTTGATCAAAAATTCAAAAACGTTGTTTTTTAACCCCCAACGTGATACAGGTATACACATCTACTGAACCTACCCTCCATTACTGTTGCAGCCGCCATACTTAAAGGGTTAACTAAAGTCAAAAAAACTAATTTTGACCAATCATCAAAGTTTTTTAACTCTCACCTGACACAGGTACAGCACATCTACTGATCTACTTATCCTTACTATGCAGCCATCGTAAAGGGTAACTAAAGTCAAAAAAACTAAATTGACCAATCATCAAAAAAGTTTTTTAACTCTCAACCTGACACAGGTACCACACCATCTACTGAATACTTATCCATACTATGCGCCATCGTAAGGTACTAAAGTCAAAAAAACTCATTTTACCATCATCAAAAAAGTCGGATTTTAGTCCCCAACCTGATATAATACACACACCACCAACTGACCTACCTTTAATGCATGTGACCTATTTTAAAAGGTAAGTAAAAACAACAATGCGCATCATTGACATTATTGATTTTAAAATCTTCAGGTCACAAACAAAATTCCCTTCCCAAAAGCAAGTCTTCAAGCAAATTCACAGTTTTTATACTCAAACTTTCCCTTTCTAGTTATAACTGATAACATAGCTAAAGCTGATTATAACTGAGACATAGCTAGACGCTGATTATAACTGATGACATAGCTAAAGTCTGATTATAAACCTGATGGACATAGCTAAACGCTGATTATAAAACTGTGACATAGCTAAACGCTGATTATAACTGATGACATAGCTAAAGTCTGCTTATAAAACTGATGACAGAGCTAAACTGATTATACTGATGACATATCTAAAACACTATTATAACTGATGACGTAGCTAAAAAACACTGATTATCTGATGACCTAGCTAAAACACTGATTATAACTGATGACGTAGCTAAACACTGATTATAACTGAGGGAACATAGCTAAAACACGGATTTAATGATAACTAGCTAAACACTGATTATAACTGAATAACATACTAAACACTCGATTATAAACTGATACATAGCTCACAACTGATTATAACTGATGACATATCTAAACACTATTATAACGCGTACATAGCTAAAGCACGGCTTATCATTGAATGATATAGCTTAAACACTGATTTAATTGATGATATAGCGAAAAGCCGTATAACTGATGACATAGCTAAAGCTGATTATAACACTGTGACATAGCTAAAGCTGATTATACTGATGACATAGCTAAAGCTGATTATAACTGGATGACATAGCTAAAGCTGATTATAACTGATTACATAGCGAAAGCTGATTATAACTGATGACATAGCTAAAGCTGATTATAACTGATGACATAGCTAACTGAATTATAAACTGATGACATATCTACAGCTGATTATAACTGATGACGTAGCTAAAGCTGATTATAACTGATACGTAGCTAAACACTGTTATACTGATACGTAGCGCAAAACCTGATTATACTGATGACTGATGACTTAGCTAAACACTGATTATAACCTGATGACATAGCTAAACCGGATTATAACTGAATGAACAATCGCTAAACACTGATTATAACTGAGACACTAGCTAAACCTGATTATAACGATGACTGCTGAGACGTTAGCTAACACTGTTATAACTGATGACAGTAGCTAAACACTGATTATAACGATGACATAGCTAACACTGATTATAACTGATGACATAGCGAACACGAACTTATAACTGATGACTGATGACGTAGCTAAACCCTGATTATAACTATGACGATCTAACACTGATTATAACTGATGACATAGCTAACACTGATTATAACGATGATGATGACATAAGCTAAACGCCGATTATAACTGATGACATCGCTAAACGCCGCTTTCAACTGATGACATAGCTAACGCCGATATAAAACTGATACATAGCTTAAACGCCTATTATAACTGATGACATAGCTAACCGCCGATTATAACTGATGAACAGAGCTAACCCGCCGATTATAACGATGACATCGCTAAACGCCGATTATAACTGAGGACATAGCTAAACGCCGATTATAACTGCTGACATAGCTAAACGCCGATTATACTGATGACTAGCTAAACGCCGATTATAACCTGATGACATAGCCTAAACGCCTGATTATAACTGATGACTAGCTAAACGCCGATTATAACTGATGACAAAATTTGCCTAACCCCGATTATAACTGCATGACTAGTCAACGCCGATATACTGATGACATAGCTAAACGCCGTATTATAACTGATGACATGAACCAGTACTAAACACTGATTATCGCCGAATTTTCTGGAACATTTTTTCCCATAGACTATAATGGTAACAATCCTCAAATGTGGATATTTCAAAAGTTTTTTCATGGTCATAAATCACTGGTGTACCCCTCAACCCCCCACAGACCAGGTACACCCACTACGGCCTCCTTCCATCCCATGGAATCCATCTGTAGGGTAAACTAAGTCAAAAAAACTAATTTAGATTTATCCTCAAAAAAAGAATAGTTTTTATGGTTGTAAACACAAAAAAGACATACCCCCTCAACAGACCCAGGTACACACACTACTGATCTACTTATACTTATCCATTCTGTGGAAACCATACTTTAAAGGTAACTAAAGTCAAAAAAGCAATTTTGATCAAAATCAAAAAACGTTGTTTTTTTTAACCCCCCAACGGGATCCAGGTATACACAGGCTACTGACCTAACCCCCCATACACTGTTTGCAGCCCATACGTAAGGGTAACTAAAGTCAAAAACTAATTTTTGACCATCATCAAAAAAGTTTTTTAACTCTCACAACCTGACACAGGTACAAACATCTACTGATCTAATTATCCCTTACTATGGCAGCCATACGTAAGGTAAACTAAGTCAAAAAAACTCATTTTGAAACCAATCATCAAAAAAGTTATATTTTATTCCCCAACCTGTATAAATACACACACACCAACTGACCTACCTTAATGCATGTGACCTATTTAAAGGGTAAGTAAAAACAACAAATTTGTCCTCATCATTGACATTATTGAGTTTAAAATCTGGCAGCACAACCCACATTCCCTTCAAATGCAGTCTTTCAAGCCAAATTCAAAGTTTTATACGTAAACTTTCCCTTTCTGTTATAACTGATAACATAGTTACAACACTGATTATACTGATGACTCGCTACACACTGATTAATAACTGATGACAGTTAAACCCTGGATTATAACTGTATACCATGGCTTATACGCTGATTATAACTGATAAAATACTAAACACTGATTATCACTGATGACATAGCTAACACTGATTACTAACTGAGAACTAGCTAACAAACGGATTATAACTGATGACATAGCTAACACGGATTAATAACTGATGACATAGCAAACCGGATTATAACTGATTACTAGCTAACCTGATTAGAAATTCCCTGATTACTTTACAGTAGTTATAATTATCCAACGGTCTTCAAAGCCAGGCCCCTCCACCCCCCTTATTAATTTAGTTACGGTCTACTTTATCTACTTTGCCACATAGCCAGCTCCTCCATTTACCCTTTTTATTTGTTCTCTGAACCTTCCTTTTATATCCGGACAATGTAAATAAGGACAATAAACCGGGTTTAATATGTTCAACTAACATTACTGTCCTCTAAACTGAGTAATTTATTTTGGGAAAACAATATTGATTTTAGTTTGGTTTTGTGTTTTTTGCATTGGGGAGTTTCTACATCTATTCCCATTAATTATCGACGCTAGGCTTCTGATACAGACATATACAGAGAATTAAATGTTCCATTGGATGATCGGGGGCTCATTTACCCAGAGACACATATTAACAGCAGATATAAAATTTAACAAGATAATCGCAAGATTGCAAAGATCAGAGAAAATTAAAATCCTAATCCCATCGATGCTTTCAAGGTTAGTGGCTGGTGTCAGCGGACGTCGATTAGAAATTGGTTCTGAATAGGAGCAGGAACTTAAATATAAGGCAGCGATTCAACACCAGACGCTGCCCTAAACTTCTCAAAAGTTTTGTGTTTGCCTTTATCCGCACAGAGTAGGGCATCAGACATCACACAAACTCACGTCCCTCTTTTGTAATGGCCCTGCTTGCCCAAGATGGGGGGATGGAGGAGTGCGGGACATTGTAATGGAAAGTTTACTAATAACGCGTTTCCTGGGTACTCCCACTTCTTCTATATCATATACAAATGTACATTATACCAGTGTGCGCGCATTAATGCTCGTTACGCTGATATTATTAGAACCTAACCTACTTTTTTAGGCAAAAGTTTCTAAAACTTATTTCCTGTTTAATATTCTAATATATTATATTATTATTGCCATATACATTAGGTAAATTCTTTATAAAACTACCTGTTTGTTATTCTTGTTATTACTATATACAATAAGTTGTTCGTTATAATACTACTGTTTATCATTCTATATATAATTTGATATTATTATTGCCATAATACAGTAGGTAGAATTCCTTTATAAAACTACTGTTTATTATTCTTGTTATTACTGATATTACAGTAAGTATGTTCCGTTATAAATACTACTGTTTATCTCATTCTATATATTATATGATGAATTATTTTGCCATATACAGGAGGTAGAATTCCTTATCAAACTACTGTTTTATTATTCTTGTTATTACTATATACAGTAAGTATGTTCCGTTAATAATACTACTGTTATCATTCTATATATTATATTGATATTATTATTGCCATATACAGTAGGTAAGATTTCTTCATAAAACTATTACGGTTTATTTTCTTTATATAATTGTATTAGCAAAAGTGTGCCCCGTTTTGGCCCGTTGGTGGCACAATATAAAAATTATGTGTGTATACTGGATATAGAATCTTTACCAGTATCGCTGTTGTATTCAATTAGATCAACTGGACTTGAAATGTATTTTTCCTTGAAGACGTTTCGCTAGTCCATCCGACTGGCTTTCTCATTCCGAATGACTTGTATTACGAGAATCTGTGGCATTATGTACCCTGGCAAATCCTCAATTAAGCATATCACAGCACCGCCAGGTGTTTAGGGTGTGATTGGAAGTGGCTACGAGGTGTTAAAGGAACGCCCAGAGTAAGGTGTTGAAACACATTGTACATGGCAGACGTTGTGTCGAACCCCCCCTCCCCTCTTTTAGCTTGTTTTCTTTATTCACATAAATGGCCTCCTTAACAACCTCTCTTGAACCAAGTCAAAGTTCCTTCGCCAGTAATGTTAACATTACAATCTTCAAAGGTACGTCCTTTTATCTTAAGATGCAATACAACAAAACGGTCTGAGGTCCTGACCCGAGGACTTGGCTCCTTCTGTGCTGTGTGTTAAACTAAACCATGCTAGGTTTAATACTTATTAGTATTCAACACATCAGGTGGTAATGTTACCTCATATATTATAACAAAGTACTTCACATCCTCCATGTTTTGTAATAGCATTGCCCCAATAATCTAACGTATAACAAACATTCTCATCTCCCAGTTTACCAAAGAATGTATTTTATCCTTATATACTCTTATACAGATCTAATTGAAAAAAGTTGCTTCAGAGCAATTGTTAATAACTGATAACTGATTTTATTTCGTATTACAGTAAATCCTTGGTATCCCTGCCTGGCTTTACCACTAAGCAAAAAAGCTAGGACTTTGTAGCGAGCACCCTTTATCCACCATTAATATGGGCTGCCAATTCAAATTGGTTTCTAGCCAATCAGTCCACTCCATAGTAAACCCTATCAACTGGATCAGGTTTAAAAACCCGGTTTTGGCATGGGCCTGTTAGAGCTCCTGCAGTGTAATGGGATCATCTGCAGGTAACAATGACAGGAGGATTAAAATCAATACTATCAGTACCATCCTCCATGCTAGTGACTGAGAACAAATATACAAGAAACATGGAGAATCAAGTGGTATTACCAGCAAACCGCTGCCCCCAATTTGTACCAGATCAACTGCTTATGGAAGGATTATGGGTAGCTGGCCCACAGTGGGTTACTCTGGTGGTGCTTTCAATGGAAGGGTTAATGGTTAAAGCATGGCAACACAGTGGGTCCGCTGGTGTTGCTTTATGGAAGGATTATGGGTAGCATGGCACACAGTGGTTACTCTGGTGGTGCTTATGGAAGGATTATGTACATGGCACACAGTGGGTTACTCTGGTGGTCTAGCACAAAGCAGACAGTGCCATAAATAGTTCCCACATACATGTGCATTAATCAGGGGTGCCTGCCCTGGTCGGGTATGGTGCAGTCCTTCATTCATATTGACCAGGCCTGTATATTGTGTGTCCTTGTAATTTGTTTTTACAACACTTATTCTGTTGTCTCAGAGTTTTGATCGCAATAAGGTAAATTGTCCTTCCCATAACTGTACTCCAACAGGTGTAAGCTTGTATAACCACGGGTCTTACACAGGATGTTATACCAGGATCTTGTTGTTTGCAAGTCAATATCACTACACAGCACACAACCCCAATCTACTTTCACTTTCTCTGTCCTACCACGAAGAGCCGGATGTTGTCTCTTATTGCTGCACTGACCCACCTGCAGGCGGGAGTGGTATAATAAGGAGCCTTGGTGTAATAGTCCTACATCCGCTCACTCCTGTGTAGGCAGACGAAACTCTTTTTGAATTACACTTACATTCTTCCTTTTCACATGGAGCAGACCGGGTGTGGTTAAGCTGCCATTTTACAATGCCATGTTGAAATAGGGACTCAGCTCTGTATAGGTTAATGTATTTTGTGTTGTACCTAATATAAGTCTGCTAATTGTATATACATTTACTGATGTTCATTTAAATGTAATGTGAAAGATGGTACTACACATCATATACACCTTTCCTATGTGTAATATCCTATACCCCCCCCCAATTGGTAACTAACTCCTAAAAACTCAATGCAATCTCCTATGGAGTATAAATATATATATCGATAATATTACTATATACAGTAGGTAGGTTCCTTGTATAAAACTATTTACTGTTTATTATTATTTATATATTATGTTCTTTTTATGCGGGCCTTGATGTCCAATTTGGATCCATTAAACTGCTGAAAACGCTTTCCATCCTTCTGCTTGTCATGACATCATAGAAATCCCGGGGGGATAATGAGCGCTGTTCATATATGCTGAATTTAGGGATGGTTTACAAATAGAGAAAGCTGCCATACTGACGTGCATGGTGGTTAGCTCTGAGCAGTTCACCTCAGCGGGGTTTGAGCCGTTGGTGGGTTTTGCCCACTGCAAACAATTTTCTCTAGCTTCATATAAAAACATAATTGAAGAGATCCGTATTTACATATTGTATTGGAACTTTTAACTCTAATGACCTGACCTGAGGCATGAAGGTATGTATTGATTTCCTAATGGCTGGGTACACACCATACCGTAATTCAACGACCAGGAACAGGACCTGAAGGCATGAGGTAGTATTGATTTCTAATGCTGGGTACACACTCATAATTCAACCCGACCAGGAACAGGACCTGAGGCCATGAAGGTAGTATTGCATTTTCCTAATGGGGTACCCCCATCAAATATTCAACCGACCAAGGAACAGACCTGAGGCATGAAGGTAGTATTGATTTTCTAATGCTGGGTACAACACGCATAACAATAATTCCAACCCGACCAAGAACGGAACTGAGGCATGAAGTGTATTGATTTTCCTATCTAATCTGGGTACACACCATACAATAATTCACCCACCAAGGAACAGGACTTAGGCATGAAGGTAGTATTGATTTTCCTAATGCTGGTACACACCATACGTAATTCACCCGACCAAGACAGGGACCTGAGGCATGAAGGTAGTATGTGATTTTCCAATGCTGGGTACCACCATACAGTAATTCAACCCGACAAGGAACAGGACCTGAGGCATGAGGTAGTATTGCTTTTCCTAATGCTGGGTACACCACATACAATTAATTCAACCCGACCAATGAACAGGACCTGAGGCATGAAGGTAGTATTGATTTTCCCTAATGCTGGGTACACACCATACAGTACGTCAACCCGCCAGACAGGACCTGAGGCATGAAGGGTATTGATTTTCCTAAGCTGGTACACACCATACAATTAATGTCAATCAACCCCGACCCAGGCAACCAGTACCTGATGCATGAAGGTATATGATTTTCCTAATGCTGGGTACACACCATACAATAATTCAACCCGACCCAGGACAGGACCTGGCCATGAAGGTAGTATTGATTTTCCTACTGCTGTGTCACACACCGATACATATAATTCAACCCGACCAAGGAACAGGACCTGAAGGCATGAAGTAGTATTGATTTCCTATGCTGGGTACACACCATACAGTAATTCGCAACCCGACCAAGGACAGGACCTGAGTCCATGAAGGTAGTATTGATTTCCCTAATGCTGGGTAACACTATACAGTAGTAATTCAACCCGACCCAAGGAACAGGACCTGAGGCATGAAGGTCGTATTGATTTTCCTAATGCTGTTACACACCATACGTAAATTCACCCCGACCAAGGCGGACCTGAGCCATGAGGTAGTATTGATTTCCCTAATCTGGGTACACCATCACAATAATTCAAACCTACCAAGGAACAGTACGCTGAGGGCCATGAAGGTATATTGATTTCCTAATGCTGGGTCCACATACCCCATAACAATATAATTCAACCCGAACAAGGAACAGGACCTGGGGCATGAAGGTAGTATTGAAATTTTCCTAGCTGGGTACACACCATACAATAATCAACCCGACCGAAGGAACAGGACCGAGCCATGAAGGTAGTATTGATTTTCCTAAGCTGGGTACACACCATATACCGTAAATTCCACCCAGACCAAGGAACAGGACCTGAGCCATGAAGGTAGTATTGATTTTCCTAATGCGGGGTACACACATACAATAATTCACCCGACCAGGAACAGGGAACCTAGCCATGAAGTATATGGATTTTCCTAGGCGGGGTACACACCAACAGTACTGCAAACCAGCCAAGGACAGGACCTGAGCAGAAGGAGTATTGATTTTCCGCATGCTGGTTACCACCATACAGGTAATTCAACCCGACAGGAACAGGACCTGAGGCATGAAGGTATATTGATTTTCCTAATGCTTGGTACACACCATACAGTCAATTCAACCCGACCAAGGACAGGAACCTAGCCATAAGGTAGTTTGATTTTCCTAATGCTGGGTCCCACCATACAGTAATCAACCCGACCACGGAACAGGACCTTAGGCTGAAGGTAAGTATTGAAGTTTCTAATGCGTGGGTCACACACACCATCCAGTCATTCAACCCGACCAAGGAACAGGACTCTGAGGCATGAAGGTAGTTGATTTTGCTAATGCTGGGTACACACCTACATATTCAACCGACCCAAGGAAGCAGACCTGATTCATGAGGTAGTATGATTTGCCTAATGCTTGGGTGACACAACCATACAATATTCAACCGCCAAGGAACAGGACCTAGGCAGAAGGTAGTATTGATTTTCCTAATGCTGGGTAGCACACCATACATAATTCAACCCACCAAGAACAGACGAGGCTGAAATGTAGTATTGATTTTCCTAATGCTGGGTACACACCATACAATAATTCACCCCTACCAGGAAAGGACCTGAGCCAATGACGTGTATTGATTTTCCTAATGCGGGGTACACACCTACAATAATTCAACCCGACCAATGAACAGACCTGAGGCATAAGGTAGTATTGATTTTCCTAATGCCTGGTAGCACACCAGACAATACTTCAACCCGACCAGAAAAGGACCTGAGGCAGAAGGTAGTATTTAGATTTTGCTAATGCTGGGTACACACCAACAATAATTCACCTGTGACCAATGTCATTTCATTTTTTCATCGGTCGGGCAGAATATTGGAATGACAAGCTTTGAACCGGTCACCGACCATTCCTTTGTCCGATCGGACAAAGCACGATTGGATGGGTCGAAAAACATCGTCTATGGAGCGGCACCAATCGTTCGCGGCTGCTACCGGTGACCTAAAGTCCTTCCCTCCTGGTCGACCGGTTGGAAGCCTCAATCGGTTTGGCCAGAGGAAGAATTGTAACAGTTGTACCCACCTTATCTAACCAATATCATTTTCATTGAGGAACGCCAGCACATACTTCATTGCCAGGTTAGTGCCCTAGACTTTCCTGTATTACACATAGTGCTGAAGCACATAGGAAAGCGCTGGCAAGAGCAAGTATTCTTTTGCTGGCACTTCTCACAACCAATATGCCCCAGGTACTTTTCATTGTACCTGTTTTTTTTTTATGTCTCGTTCTGCGTGTCTCACTGACGGCATAGGAAAATGGGATCTTTATCTTTCAGACCTGCAGTTTTCTGGTATATCTAGAACGAATGGGGTACCACCAATGATCGTTTATATTTTCCATTAATCTTAAATAATGCAGAGGTTCAGAGCGATGCCCGTCTGATGACGCTAATTTGACCAATCATCAAAAAGTTAGTATTTATTCCCAACTGATATAAATACACAACACCAACTGACCTACCTTATAATGCATGACCTATTTAAAGGGTAAGTAAAAAAACAACAATGTCCTCATCATTGACATTATTGAGTTTTAAAATCTGCAGCACAAACACAAATTCCCTTCCAAAATGCAGTCTTTCAAGCCAAATTCAAAGTTTTATACTCAAACTTTCCCTTTCTAGTTATAACTGATAACATAGCTAAAGCTGATTATAACTGATGACATAGCTAAAGCTGATTATAACTGATGACATAGCTAAAGCTGATTATAACTGATGACATAGCTAAACACTGATTATAACTGATGACATAGCTAAACACTGATAAATGATGACATAGCTAAATCGTTAAATGATGACATAGCTAAAGCTGATTTAAATGATGACATAGCTAAACACTATTATAACTGAGAAGTAGCTAAACCACTGATTAAACTGAGACGTAGCTAAAACTGATTATAACTGATGACGTAGCTAAACACTAATAAGATACTAGCTAAACATGATTATAACTGATGACTATAGCTAACACTGATATAACTGATGAAAGCAAACAAGATTATAAATGATGACATAGCTAACACTGATTATAACTGATGACATAGCTAAACACTGATTATAACCGATGAACATAGCTAAACACTGATTAAAACGATGACATAGATAGCACTGATTATAACGATGATAGCTAACACTGATATAACGAGACATAGCTAAGCACTGATTATAACTGATGACATAGCCTAACACTGATTATAAACTGATGATAGCTAAAGCACTGATTATAACTGATGACATAGCTAAACACTGATTATAACTGATGACATAGCTAAAACTGATGATAACTGATGAATAGCGATAACACTGATTTAATTGATGATTATAGCTAAACACGATTATAATGATGATATAGCTAAACGCGATTATAACTGATGACATAAAGTGATGTAAACTGAGACATAGCTAAAGCTATAACGATACAATAAAGCTATAGACTGATGAATAGCTAAAGCGATTATAACTGATGACGTAGCTAACACTGATAAAATGAATAGTAAACATGATTATAATGATGACGTAGCTAACAATGATTATAACTGATGACATGATGACGTAGCAAACACATGATGATAATGATGCAAGATAAACTGTATAACTGAAACATAGCTAAACACTGATTATAAATGATGACATAGCTAACACTGATTAAACTGATGACATAGCTAAAGCTGATTAACTGATGACGTAGCTAAACACTGATTATACTGATGACGTAGCTAAAACTGATTATAATGATGACTAGATAAACACTGATTATAACTGATGACTGATGACGTAGCTAAACACTGATTATAATTGATGACATAGCTAAACACTGATTATAAACTGATAACATAGCTAACACTGATTATAACTGATGACATAGCTAAAACACTGATTATAACTGATGATAGCTAACACTGATTAAACTGATGACTAGCTAAACACTGATTATAACTGATGACATAGCTAAACACTGATTATAACTGATGACATAGCTAAACACTGATTATAAACTGATAACATAGCTAAACACTGATTATAACTATGACTGATGACGTAGCTAAACACTGATTATAACGATGACCTAGCAAACACTGATTATAACTGGACATAGCTAAACACTGATTATAACTGATGACTGAGCATAGCTAAACACTGATATAACTGATGACATAGCTAAACGCCGATTAAATGTGACATAGCTAAACGCCGAAATGAGACATCAAACGCCGATTATAACTGATGACATAGCTAAACGCCGATTATAAACTGATGACATAGCTAAACGCCGATTAAAACTGATGACATAGCTAAACGCCGATATACTGATGACATAGCTAAACGCCGATTATAATGATGAAATACTAAACGCCGATTATAACTGATGACATAGCTAAACGCCGATTATAACTGATGACATAGCTAAACGCCGATTAAACTGATGACATAGCTAAACGCCGATTATAACTGATGACATAGCTAAACGCCGATTATAACTGATGACATACCAGTAGCTAAACACTGATTATCGCCGAATTTCTGGACATTTTTTCCCATAGACTATAATGGTAACAATCCTCAAATGTGGATATTTCAAAAGTTTTTTTCATGGTCATAAATACAAATGGTGATACCCCCAACCCCCCACAGACCCAGGTACACCCCCTATGACCTACCTTTCCATTTCCATGGAAGCCATATGTAAAGGGTAACTAAAGTCAAAAAAACTAATTTAGATTTATCCTCAAAAAAAGATAGTTTTATGGTTGTAAACACAAAAAGACATATACCCTCAACCAGACCCAGGTACACACACCTACTGATCTACTTATCCATTACTGTGGAAACCATACTTTAAAGGGTAACTAAAGTCAAAAAAGCAAATTTTGATCAAAAATCAAAAAACGTTGTTTTTTTAACCCCCAACGTGATACAGGTATACACAGCTACTGACCTACCCCTCCATTACTGTTGCAGCCATACTTAAAGGGAACTAAAGTCAAAAAAACTAATTTTGACCAATCATCAAAAAAGTTTTTTAACCTCAACCTGAACCAGGTACACACATCTATGATCTACTATCCATTACTATGGCAGCCATACGTAAAGGGTAACTAAAGTCAAAAAAAATCATTTTGACCAATCATCAAAAAAGTTAGTATTTTATTCCCAACTGATATAATAAACACACACCAACTGACCTACTTTAATGCATGTGACCTATTTAAAGGGTAAGTAAAAAACAACAATGTCCTCATCATTGACTTATTGAGTTTAAATCTGCAGCACAAACACAAATTCCCTTCCAAAATGCAGTCTTCAAGCCAAATTCAAAGTTTTATACTTAAACTTTCCCTTTCTAGTTATAACTGATAACATAGTTAAACACTGATTATAACTGATGACATAGCTAAACACTGATTATAACTGATGACAGTTAACACTGATTATAACTGATAACATAGCTATACGCTGATATCAAACTGATAACATAGCTAAACACTGATTATAACTGATGACATAGCTAAACACTGATTATAACTGATGACATAGCTAAACAGATTACTGATGACATAGCCTAAACACGGTTCTAACTGATGACATAGCTAAACACGGATTATAACTGATGACATAGCTAAACACTGATTAGAATTCCCCTGATTAATTTACAGTAGTTATAATTTATCCTAACGGTCTTCAAAGCCAGGCCCCTCCACCCCCCTTATTAATTTAGTTACGGTATACTTTATCTACTTTGCCACATAGCCAGCTCCTCCATTTACCTTTTTAATTTGTTCTCTGAACCTTCCTTTTTATATCCAGGACAATGTAAATAATGACAATAAACAGTGTTTAATATGTTCAACTGAACATTTACTGTCTCTAAGCTGAGTATTTATTTTGGGAAAAACAATATTGATTTTTAGTTTGGTTTGTGTTTTGCATTGGGGAGTTCTACATAATATTCCATTAATATCACGCTAGGCTTCCTGATACAGACATATACAGAGAATTAAATTCCATTGGATGATCGGGGAGGCTCATTTACCCAGAGACACATATTAACAGCAGATATAAAAATTAACAAAGATAAATCGCAATATTGCAAAGATCAATAGAAAATTAAAATCCTAATCCAATCGGCTTTCAGGTTAGTGGCTGGTGTCAGCGGACGTCGATTAGAAATTGGTTCTGAATAAGGAGCAGGAAACTTAAATATAAGGCAGCGATCCAACACCCAGGACTGCTGCCCTAAACTTCTCAAAAGTTTGTTTTCCTTGATCCGCACAGAGGAGGGCATATGACATCACCAAAACTCACGTCCCTCCTTTTGTAATGGCCCTGCGTGCCCAAGATGGATGGAGGAGTGCGGGACATTGTAATGGAAAGTTTACTAACGCGTTCCTGGGTACTGCCCACTTCTTCTATATCATATACAAATGTACATTATACCAGTGTGCGCCATTAATGCTCGTTACGCTGATATTATTAGAACCTACCTACTTTTTATGGCAAAGTTCTAAAACTTACTGTTTAATATTCTATATATTATATTATTATTGCCATATACAGTAGGTAGATTCTTTATAAAACTACTGTTTATTATTCTTGTTATTACTATATACAGTAAGTATGTTCCGTTATAATACTACTGTTTATCATTCTATATATTATATTGATATTATTATTGCCATATACAGTAGGTAGATTCCTTTATAAAACTACTGTTTATTATTCTTGTTATTACTATATACAGTAAGTATGTTCGATATAATACTACATGTTTATCATTCTATATATTATATTGATATTATTATTGCCATATACAGTAGGTAGATTCCTTTATAAAACTACTGTTTATTATTCTTGTTATTACTATATACAGTAAGTATGTTCCGTTATAATACTACTGTTTATCATTCTATATATTATATTGATATTATTATTGCCATATACAGTAGGTAGATTTCTTCATAAAACTATTACTGTTTATTATTCTTTATATATTGTATTAGCAAAAGTGTGCCCGTTGGTGCACAATAGAAAAATTATGTGTGTATACTGGATATAGAATCTTTACACAGTATATCTGTTGTATTCAATTAGATCAACTGGACTTGAAATGTAGTTCTTGAAGACGTTTCGCTAGTCATCCGACTGGCTTTCTCAATTCAGAATGACTTGTACGAGAATCTGTGGCAATTATGTACCCTGGAAAATCCCAATTAGCATATCACAGCCAGGTGTTAAGGGTGTGATTGGATAGTGGCTAAGAGGTGTTAAAGGAACGCCCAGAGTAAGGTGTTAAAACAGCATTGTACATGGCAGACAGTTGGTGTCGAACCCCCCCACCTCTTTTTAGGCTTGGTTTCTTTATTTTCACATAAATGGCCTCCTTAACACCTCTCTTGAACCAGTCACGTTCCTTCGCCAGTATGTTAACATTACAATCTTCAAAGGTACGTCCTTTATCCTTAAGATGCAGATACACGGCTGAGTCCTGACCCGAGGAATTGGCTCTTCTGTGCTGTGTGTTGAAACTAAACATGCTAGGTTAATACTTATTAGTATTCAACACAGCAAGTGGTAATGGTACCTCATATATTATAACAGAAGGTACTTCACAGCATCATGTTATTGTAATAGCATTGCCCTAATAATCTAACGTATAAACAAACATTTCTCATTCCCAGTTTACCTAAAGAAATGGATTTATCCTTTATATACTCTTATACAGATCTAATTGAAAAAAGTTGCTTCAGAGCAATTTTTAATAACTGATAACTGATTTTTATTTCAGTATTACAGTAAATCCTTGGTATACCTGCCTGGCTTTACCACTAAGCAAAAAGCTAAGGACTTGTAAGCGAGCACCTTTATCCCAACCATTAATAGTGGCTGCCAATTCAAATTGTTCTAGCCAATCAGTCCACTCCATAGTAACCCTATCAAATGGATCAGGTTTAAAAACAGGTTTGGCAATTGGGCCTGGTAGAGCTACTGAGTGTAATTGGGGATTTCATCTGCAGGTACAAGGACAGGAGGATTTAAATCAATACTATCAGTAGCAGCCTCCATAGCTTAGTACGGAGAACAAATATACAAAGAAAACAGGGAGAATAAATGGTATTACCAGCACCGCTGCCACCAATTTGTACCAGATCACTGCTTTATGGAAGGATTATGGGTAGCATGGCACACAGTGGGTTACTCTGGTGGTGCTTTATGGAAGGGTTATGGGTAGCATGGCACACAGTGGGTTACTCTGGTGGTGCTTTATGGAAGGATTATGGGTAGCATGGCACACAGTGGGTTACTCTGGTGGTCTAGCACAAAGCAGACAGTGCACATAAATAGGTTCCCACATAACATGTGCAGTAATCAGGGGTGCCCCTGTCTATGGTGCACCACTTTCAATATTGACCAGGCCTGTATATTGTGTGTCCTTGTAAGTTGGTTTACACTTATCTGTTGTCTCAGAGTTTGTATCCAATAAGGTAAATTGTCTGTCCAATAATCTGTACTCCCAACAGGTGGTAATCTTGTACACACAGGGTCTTACACAGGATGTTATACACAGGATCTTGTGTTGCAGTCAATATCACTACAAAGCACACACCACAATCTACTTTCACTTTCTCTCCTACCACAGAGAGCAGGGATGTTGTCTCTTATTGCTCACTGACACCACCTGCAGGCTGGAGGTGGTATATAAGGAGCCTTGGTGTATATGTCCATTACAATACTCATCACATCCTGTGTAGCAGACAGAAACTCTTTTTGAATTACACTTCCTTTCACATGGAGCAGACCCAGGGGTGTGGTTTAAGCTGCCATTTTGACAATGCCATGTTGAAATAGGGATCTCAGCTCTGTAAGTAGGTTTATGTATTTTGTGTTGTACCTAATATAAGTCAGTGCTAAATTGTATATACATTTACTGATGGTCATTTAAATGGTAATAGTGAGATGGTACACACATACATATACACCTTTCCTATGTGTAATATCCTATACCCCCCCACCATATTGGTAACTCCTAAAAACTCAATGCAATCTCCTATGGAGATATAAATATATATATAGATAATATTACTATATACAGTAGGTAGGTTCCTTTATAAAACTATTTACTGTTTATTATTATTTATATATTATGTTCTTTTATGCGCCTTGATGTCCAATTTGGATTCCATTAAACTGCTGAAAACTCTTTCCATCCTTCTGCCTTGTCAGTGACATAATTTGGACCAATCATCAAACAGTAGTTTTGACTTCCGCAACTGATATAAATACACAACACCAACTGACCTACCTTATAATGCATGGACCATTAAGGGTAAGTAAAAAAAACAACAATGTCCTCATCATTGACATATTGAGTTTTAAAATCTGCAGCACAAACACAAATTCCCTTCCAAAATGCAGTCTTCAAGCCAAATTCAAAGTTTTTATACTCAAACTTACCTTCTAGTTATAACTCGATAACATAGCTAAAGCTTGATTATAACTGATGACATAGCTAAAGCGATTATAACTGATGACATGCTAAAAAGCTGATATACTGATGACATAGCTAAAAGCTGATTATAACTGATGACATAGCTAAACGCTGATTATAATGATGACATACTAAATCGATATAAATGATGACATAGCTAAAGCTGATTTAAATGATGACATAGCTAAACACTATTATAACTGATGAAGTAGCTAAACACTGATTAAACTGATGACGTAGCTAAAACTGATTATAACTGATGACGTAGCTAAACACTGAATAAATGATGACGTAGCTAAACATGATTATACTGATGACATAGCTAACACTGATATAACTGATGAAAGCAAACAAGATTTAAATGATGACATAGCTAACACTGATTATAACTGATGACATAGCTAACACAACTGATTACTAACCGATGAACATAGCTAACACTGATAAACCGATGACATAGAAGCACTGATTATAAACGATGCCATAGCTAACAACTGATATAACGATGGACATAGCTAAGCACTGATTACTGAACTGAGTGACATAGCCTAACACTGATTATAAACTGATGAATAGCTAAAGCACTGATATAACTGATGACATAGCTAAAACACTGATTATAACTGAGACATACTAAATGATGATAATGATGAATAGCATAACACTGATATTAATTGATGATATAGCTAAACACCGATTATAACTGATGAATAGCTAAACGCTGATTATAACTGATGACATAAAGTGATGTAAACTGAGACATAGCTAAAGCTATTAACGATGACATAGTAAAGCTATTAACTGATGAATAGCTAAACGATTATAACTGATGACGTAGCTCAACACTGATTATAAGATGACAGTAGTAACACTGATTATAACTGATGACTAGCTAAAACAATGATTATAACTGATGACATGATGCTAGCAAAACTGATGATAACTGATGAAGATAAACATGTATAACTGAACATAGCTAAACACTGATTATAAATGATGACATAGCTAACACTGATTAAACTGATGACATAGCTAAAGCTGATTAACTGATGACGTAGCTAAACACTGATTATACTGATGACGTAGCTAAACACTGATTATAAATGATACTAGATAAACACTGATTATAACTTGATGACTGATGACGTAGCTAAACACTGATTATAATTGATGACATAGACTAAACACTGATTATAACTGATAACATAGCTCAACACTGATTATAACTGATGACATAGCTAAACACTGATTATAAACTGATGAAATAGCTAAACACTGATTAGAACTGATGACATAGTAATACACTGATTATAAATGATGACATAGCTAAACACTGATTATAACTGATGACATAGCTAAACACTGATTATAAACTGATAACATAGCTAAACACTGATTATAACTATGACTGATGACGTAGCTAAACACTGATATAACCTGCATACTAGCAACACTGATTATAACTGGACATAGATAAACATGATTATAACTGATGACTGATGCAGTAGCTAAACACTGATATAACTGATGACATAGCTAAACGCCGATTAAATGCTGACATAGCTAAACGCCGATTATAATGATGACATAGCATAACGCCGATTATAACTGATGACATAGCTAAACGCCGATTATAAACTGATGACATAGCTAAACGCCGATTAAAACTGATGACATAGCTAAACGCCGATGATATGATGACATAGCTAAACGCCGATTATAATGATGAAATACTAAACGCCGATTATAACTGATGAAAAGCTAAACGCCGATTATAACTGATGACATAGCTACAAACGCCGATTAAACTGATGACATAGCTAAACGCCGATTAAACTGATCCATACTAAACGCCTATAACTATGACATACAGTACTACTGTATGCCGATTCTGGACCATTTTTTCCCATAGACTATAATGGTAACAATCCTCAAATGTGGATATTTCAAAAGTTTTTTCATGGTCATAAATACAAATGGTGATACCCCCAACCCCCACAACAGACCCAGGTACACCCCACTATGACCTACCTTTCCATTCCATGGAAGCCATATGTAAAGGGTAACTAAAGTCAAAAAAACTAATTTAGATTTATCCTCAAAAAAAGATAGTTTTATGTTGTAAACACAAAAAGACATACACCCCTCAACCAGACCCAGGTACACACACCTACTGATCTACTATCCATTACTGTGGAAACCATACTTAAAGGGTAACTAAAGTCAAAAAAGCAAATTTTGATCAAAAATCAAAAAACGTGTTTTTTTAACCCCCAACGTGATACAGGTATACACAGCTACTGACCTACCCCTCCATTACTGTTGCAGCCATACTTAAAGGGAACTAAAGTCAAAAAAACTAATTTTGACCAATCATCAAAAAAGTTTTTTAACCTCACCTGACACAGGTACACACATCTACTGATCTACTTATCCATTACTATGGCAGCCATACGTAAAGGGTAACTAAAGTCAAAAAAAACTCATTTTGACCAATATCAAAAAAGTTAGTATTTTATTCCCCAACCTGATATAATAAACACACACCAACTGACCTACTTTAATGCATGTGACCTATTTAAAGGTAAGTAAAAAACAACAATGTCCTCATCATTGACATTATTGAGTTTTAAAATCTGCAGCACAAACACAAATTCCCTTCCAAAATGCAGTCTTTCAAGCCAAATTCAAAGTTTTATACTTAAACTTTCCCTTTCTAGTTATAACTGATAACATAGTTAAACACTGATTATAACTGATGACATAGCTAAACACTGATTATAACTGATGACAGTTAAACACTGATTATAACTGATAACATAGCTATACGCTGAATCAACTGATAACATAGCTAAACACTGATTATAACTGATGACATAGCTAAACACTGATTATAACTGATGCATAGCTAAACAGATTACTGATGACATAGCTAAACACGGATTATAACTGATGACATAGCTAAACACGGATATAACTGATGAAATAGCTAAACACGGATTATAACTGATGACATAGCTAAACACTGATTAGAATTCCCCTGATTAATTTACAGTAGTTATAATTTATCCTACACGGTCTTCAAAGCCAGGCCCCTCCACCCCCCTTATTAATTTAGTTACGGTATACTTTATCTACTTTGCCACATAGCCAGCTCCTCCATTTACCTTTTTAATTTGTTTCTGACCTTCCTTTTATATTCCAGGACATGTAAATAATGACAATAACAGTGTTTAATATGTTCAACTGAACATTTACTGTCTCTAAGCGAGTATTTATTTGGGAAAAACATATTGATTTTTAGTTTGGTTGTGTTTTGCATTGGGGATTCTACATAATATTCCATTAATACCGCTAGGCTTCCTGATACAGACATATAACAGAGAATTAAATTCATTGGATGATCGGGGAGGCTCATTTACCCAGAGACAGATATAACAGCAGATATAAAAATTAACAAGATAAATCGCAATATTGCAAAGATCAATAGAAAATTAAAATCCTAATCCAATCGGCTTTCAGGTTAGTGGCTGGTGTCAGCGGACGTCGATTAGAAATTGGTTCTGAATAAGGAGCAGGAAACTTAAATATAAGGCAGCGATCCAACACCCAGGACTGCTGCCCTAAACTTCTCAAAAGTTTGTTTTCCCTTGATCCGCACAGAGGAGGGCATATGACATCACCAAAACTCACGTCCCTCCTTTTGTAATGGCCCCTGCGTGCCCAAGATGGATGGAGGAGGCGGGACATTGTAATGGAAAGTTTACTAACGCGTTCCTGGGTACTGCCCACTTCTTCTATATCATATACAAATGTACATTATACCAGTGTGCGCCATTAATGCTCGTTACGCTGATATTATAGAAACCTACTACTTTTATGGCAAAGTTCTAAAACACTGTTTTAATATTCTATATTTATATTATTATGCCATATACAGTAGGTAGATTCTTTATAAAACTACTGTTATTATTCTTGTTATTACTATATCAGTAAGTATGTTCCGTATAATACTACTGTTTATCATTCTATATATATATTTGATATTATTATTGCCATACAGTAGGTAGATTCCTTTATAAAACTACTGTTTATTATTCTTGTTATTACTATATACAGTAAGTATGTTCCGTTATAATACTACTGTTTATCATTCTATATATTATATTGATATTATTATTGCCATATACAGTAGGTAGATTCCTTTATAAAACTACTGTTTATTATTCTTGTTATACTATATACAGTAAGTATGTTCCGTTAATACTAATGTTTATCATTCTATATATTATATTGATATTATTATTGCCATTACAGTAGGTAGATCCTTTATAAAATATGTTTATTATTTGTTATTACTATATACGTAAGTATGTTCGTTATAATACTACTGTTTATCATTCTATATATTAATTAGATTATTATTGCCATATACAGTAGGTAGATTTCTTCTAAAACTATTACTGTTTATTATTTTTATATATTGTATTAGCAAAAGTGTGCCCGTTGGTGCACAATAGAAAAATATGTGTTGTATACTGGATATAGAATCTTACACAGTATATCTGTGTATTCAATTAGATCAACTGGACTTGAAATGTAGTTCTTGAAGACGTTTCGCTAGTCATCCGACTGGCTTTCTCAATTCAGAATGACTTGTACGAGAATCTGTGGCAATTATGTACCCTGGAAAATCCCAATAGCATATCAAAGCCAGGTGTTAAGGGTGTGATTGGATAGTGGCTAAGAGGTGTTAAAGGAACGCCCAGAGTAAGGTGTTAAAACAGCATTGTACATGGCAGACAGTTGGTGTCGAACCCCCCCACCTCTTTTTAGGCTTGGTTTCTTTATTTTCACATAAATGGCCTCCTTAACACCTCTCTTGAACAGTCACGTTCCTTCGCCAGTATGTAACATTACTATCTTCAAAGGTACGTCCTTTATCCTTAAGATGCAGATACACGGCTGAGTCCTGACCCGGGAATTGGCTCTTCTGTGCTGTGTGTTGAAACTAAACATGCTAGGTTAATACTTATTAGTATTCAACACAGCAAGTGGTAATGGTACCTCATATATTATAACAGAAGGTACTTCACAGCATCATGTTATTGTAATAGCATTGCCCTAATAATCTAACGTATAAACAAACATTTCTCATTCCCAGTTTACCTAAAGAAATGGATTTATCCTTTATATACTCTTATACAGATCTAATTGAAAAAAGTTGCTTCAGAGCAATTTTTATAACTGATAACTGATTTTTATTTCAGTATACAGAAATCCTTGGTTATACCTGCCTGGCTTTACCACTAAGCAAAAAGCTAAGGACTTGTAAGCGAGCACCTTTATCCCAACCATTAATAGTGGCTGCCAATTCAATGTTCTAGCCAATCAGTCCACTCCATAGTAACCCTATCAAATGGATCAGGTTTTAAAACAGTTTGGCAATTGGGCCTGGTAGAGCTACTGAGTGTAATTGGGGATTTCATCTGCAGGTACAAGGACAGGAGGATTTAAATCAATACTATCAGTAGCAGCCTCCATAGCTTAGTACGGAGAACAAAATACAAAGAAAACAGGGAGAATAAATGGTATTACAAGCACCGCTGCCACCAATTTGTACCAGATCACTGCTTTATGGAAGGATTATGGGTAGCATGGCACACAGTGGGTTACTCTGGTGGTGCTTTATGGAAGGGTTATGGGTAGCATGGCACACAGTGGGTTACTCTGGTGGTGCTTTATGGAAGGATTATGGGTAGCATGGCACACAGTGGGTTACTCTGGTGGTGCTTTATGGAAGGATTATGGGTAGCATGGCACACAGTGGGTTACTCTGGTGGTCTGGCACAAAGCAGACAGTGCACATAAATAGGTTCACAAACAGTGCAGTAATCAGGGGTGCCCCTGTCTATGGTGCACCACTTAATATTGACCAGGCCTGTATATGGTGTCCTTGTAAGTTGGTTTACATTATCTGTTGTCTCAGAGTTTGTATCCAATAAGGTAAATTGTCTGTCCAATATCTGTACTCCCAACAGGTGGTAATCTTGTACACACAGGGTTACACAGGAGTGTATACACAGGATCTTGTGTTGCAGTCAATATCACTACAAAGCACAAAACACAATCTACTTTCACTTCTCTCCTACCACAGAGAGCAGGGATGTTGTCTCTTATGCTCACTGACACCACCTGCAGGCTGGAGGTGGTATATAAGGAGCTTGGTGTATATGTCCATTACAATACTCATCACACCTGTGTAGCAGACAGAAACTCTTTTGAATTACACTTCCTTTCACATGAGCAGACCCAGGGGTGTGGTTTAAGCTGCCATTTTGACAATGCCATGTTGAAATAGGGATCTCGCCTGTAAGTAGGTTTATGTATTTGTGTTGTACCTATATAATCAGTGCTAAATTGTATATACATTTACTGATGGTCATTTAAATGGTAATAGTGAGATGGTACACACATACATATCAACCTTTCCTATGTGTAATATCCTATACCCCCCCACCATATTGGAACTCCTAAAAACTCAAGCAATCTCCTATGGAGATAAAAATATATATAGATAATATTACATATACAGTAGGTAGGTTCCTTTATAAAACTATTTACTGTTTATTATTATTATATATTATGTTCTTTTATGCGCCTTGAGTCCAATTTGGATTCCATTAAACTGCTGAAAAACTCTTTCCATCCCTTCTGCTTGTCAGTGAGTGTACCCAGCATTAGGAAAATCAATACTACCTTCATGCCTCAGGTCAGGTCATTAGAGTTAAAAGTTCCAATACAATATGTAAATACAGGATCTCTTCAATTATGTTGTTTATATTGAAGCTAGAGAAACTTGTATTGCAGTGGGCAAAACCACAACGGCTCAACCCCGCTGAGGTCTGAACTGCTCAGAGCTAAACACCATGCACGTCAGTATGGCAGCTTTCTCTTATTTGTAACCATCCCTAAATTCAGCATGAACAGCGCTCATTATCCCCCCGGGAGATTCTATTGATTGTCACTGACAAGGCAGAAGGATGGAAAGAGTTTTCAGCAGTTTAATTATACTCAATAGAATCCCGGGGGGTAATGAGCGCTTTTCATGCTGAATTTAGGGATGGTTACAAATAAGAGAAAGCTGCCATACTGACGTGCATGGTGTTTAGCTCTGAGCAGTTCAGACCTCAGCGGGTTGAGCCGTTGTGGTTTTGCCCACTGCAATACAAGTTTCTCTAGCTTCAATATAAACAACATAATTGAAGAGATCCTGTATTTACATATTGTATTGGAACTTTTAACTCTAATGACCTGACCTGAGGCATGAAGGTAGTATTGATTTTCCAATGTGGGTACACACCATACAATAATTCAACCCGACCAAGGAACAGGACCTGAGGCATGAAGGTAGTATTGATTTTCCTAATGCTGGGTACACACATACAGTATTCAACCCGACCAAGGAACAGGACCTGAGGCATGAAGGTAGTATTGATTTTCTTAATGCTGGGTACACACCATACAATAATTCAACCCGACAAGGAACAGGACCTGAGGCATGAAGGTAGTATTGATTTTCCTAATGCTGGGTACACACCATACAGTAATTCAACCCGACCAAGGAACAGGACCTGAGGCTGAAGGTAGTATTGATTTTCTTAATGCGGGTACACACCATACAATAATTCAACCCGACCAAGAACAGGACCTGAGGCATGAAGGTAGTATTGATTTTCTTAATGCTGGGTACACACCATACAATAATTCAACCCGACCAAGGAACAGGACCTGAGGCATGAAGGTAGTATTGATTTCCTAATGCTGGGTACACACCATACAATAATTCAACCCGACCAAGGAACAGGACCTGAGCCATGAAGGTAGTATTGATTTTCTTAATGCTGGGTACCACCCATACGTAATTCAACCCTACCAAGGAACAGGACCTGAGGCATGAGGTAGTATTGATTTTCCTAATGCTGGGTACACACCATACAATAATTAACCCGACAAGGAACAGGACCTGAGGCATGAAGGTAGTATTGATTTTCCTAATGCTGGGTACACACCATACAATATTCAACCCGACCAAGGAACAGGACCTGAGGCATGAAGGTAGTATGATTTTCCTAATGCTGGGTACACACCATACAATATTCAACCCGACCAAGGAACAGGACTGAGCCATGAGGTAGTATTGTTTTCCTAATGCTGGGTGCACACCATACAATAATTCAAACCGACCAAGGAACAGGACCTGGGCATGAGGTAGTATTGATTTTCCTAATGCTGGGTACACACCATACAATAATTCAACCCGACCAAGGAACAGGACCTGAGGCATGAAGGTAGTATTGATTTTCCTAATGCTGGGTACACACCATACAGTAATTCAACCCGACCAAGGAACAGGACCTGAGGCATGAAGGTAGTATTGATTTTCCTAATGCTGGGTACACACCATACAATAATTCAACCCGACCAAGGAACAGGACCTGAGGCATGAAGTAGTATTGATTTTCCTAATGCTGGGTACACACCCATACAATAATTCAACCGACAAGGAACAGGACCTAGGCATGAAGGTAGTATTGATTTTCTTAATGCTGGGTACACACCATACAATAATTCACCTGACCAAGTGTCATTTCAGTTCTTCATCCGGTCTGGCAGAATTATTGGAATGACAGCTTTGACCGGTCACCGACCATTCCTTTGTCCGAGTCGGACAAAAGCACGATGGATGGGTCGAAAAAACCATCGTCTATGGAGCGCACAATGTTCGCGGCTGCTTTTACCGTGACCTAAAGTCCTTCCTCCTGGTCGACCGGTTGGAAGCCTCATCGGTTGGCCAGGAGGAAGAATTGTAAAAGGTACCCCCCTTATCTACCAATATCATTTCAATTGAGGAACGCCAGCACATACTTTCATTTGCCAGGTTAGTGCCCTAGACTTTCCTGTATTAAACATAGTGCTGAAGCACAGAGGAAGCCTGGCAGAAGCAAGTATTCTTTATGCTGGCACTTCTCACAAAACCAATATTGCCCGGTACTTTTCATTGTACCTGTTTTTTTTTATGTCTCGTTCTGCGTGTCCTCACGACCAATAGGAAAATGGGATCTTTATCTTTCAGACCTGCAGTTTTGGTATATCAGAGAACTGAATGGGTAACCACCATGATCTTTATATTTTCCTATTAATCTAAAAATGGCAGAGTTAGAGCGATGCCCGTCTGATGGACGGCGCTGCGTTAGCCTGCACATGTGGTGGGTCGAAGGAAAGTCTTCTGAGCATTTAGCGGCGATGGCCCGGGGGAGTTCATGTGTCAGGCGAACAGCTGTTATCGGTGATGGCCCTTAGGTGTGAGTGTGTTCTGTCCTGCGCTGGATGGAATTGACTTTGTGATGAATGACAGAGCCATGTGGTGCCCTGGCAAACAGAAGAAAGATTCCTGGTGCCCTTCAAGGCAAGCCGTATGTTAACCCTTTCTGTCCCATGATGCACTTTACTGTGTACGAGAAACAACGTAAATGAAGACATTTCTAGTACTTTTGGTTGGTTTTTCCTATCCCATGATGGTCAGTAAAATGGTTAGTAAAAACTAAAGGTTTTACAGAGGCTTCGGGAATATTATAATATGTGATATTTAGATTTTTTTTTCCTGTGATTAAAAAGTGATGTGACCTGTTACAGACCTGTTCTATACGGTCGTTAGGATCAATACTTATATGTTGTGTTTTCTAATCTAGGTGGGAACGTTGAGATACTGCGGCCCTACTGAATTTGCGTCGGGGCAGTGGGCGGCATTGAGATGGACGAATCTGATGAAAGATAATGGCCGTCAAAGGAATAACTTATTTTAAATGTTCACCGAAACATGGTAGTATTTATCCAGGGATTGTGGGTTATTTTCAGGGCAATATACACAGCTGGAAATCTGTTATCCTTAATGCGCCCTTCGATTGGTCAGTTAGAAGACGTACCTGTCTCTCTCCATTTTGTCTGAACTACTTGATTGCATGAACCTGCTATGTTATGATTGTCAGTCTCCCTATATGAACAATGTGACCAACTGATACAGTTCTGTAGCCGTGAACATTGTTATAATAAAGTTTTTTTCAATGAGCTTTCAGCGCATACAAACTCAAATACACATGTACATGTTTGCTCACCCATGCATGTGTACACACACATACAAACTCCCGTTTGGCTCTGTCCAGTGGGCAGTTTTTTGTTTTCATTACAGTTTTTTTTTTTTGCCAACATTCCTCTAGGTATATTTGCTCCTCTATCCAAGATCAGCCGAGCGAGTGATTCTAATCGGACGTTCATCAAAAGTTCTGCCACCAAACCCTCCTTCGTCTGTCAAACCCCAAAAACTTGACCTCAGTCGCATCACTTCAAAAATAATACAGGTAACATGGATGGGAAGGGTTCTCTCTATGTATAAAGTTTGTCTTAGTGCCGCTTACCTCGGTCAGCCGAGTGCTACGGGCGGCTTACTCGGTCAGACGAGTGCCACGGCGGACGAGCTACCGGTCAGCGAGTGCACGGCGGTTACTCGGTCAGCCGGTGCCACGGGCTCTGCATGGAATCCGAATGGTTTCCTTCCCTGTGCTGAAGTGCAGTTGATTTGTGTTGTACGAACATAAACAATAAAATGAATCGTAACCAGACACGGATACAAGAATGAATGAAATAATAGCAGCCGAAGGCTTCGGAGATCTTTATCTGTTTCAGTGTCTAGTGTATTATCCGTAGTGTGTCTGATTTTCTGTTGTGTTACACGGTCTCCTTCCTTTTAAAAGATCTGGACCCAATGAGTCTTTCCAAGGGAATGAAACATCCGAGTCGGGAACAGCTAAGAAAGGTGGGAACCTAATGTCCTTTATATTAATTTACTGCGGATGTCTGTGATCTAGACATTCAGATTCCCACCCTTTGTCTACCCATAGCCCTGCAGTCTAATCTAAGGATGTGATGGAAAAATCCATTTGTTTTTATGAATTTGTACGTTAACGTCCCCACACAAATCGCTACAGTAATGTCACTTGTGGGTAATTACTTATTTACTTCTTTTAATCTGGCTTTAAAAGTAAATGGTTGCTAAGGTCCTTGGCTCTAGCAACAAGCCAGAGGTCTAAATGACAGGTTAGATTGAAAAAGAAAATGCATTTCCTTAATTGTGTTTATCATTCCTACAGGCTGGTGGGTAATTTCATTCAAGATAATTTAGGGCCTGCCCTGTTTTACAGCACAACTATGCACATTATGTGGCCTACAACGTGATTTGAGTTTTAGGTTAACGTCCCCTTTAATGTCATTTCAATTACAATCTCATGGGGGTTTTACAGAAGGTTACAGGACAGTAATGGCTGCTTCAGTCTGGAGACCTGATCAGTCGTATTCAATAAGGGGTGCGAAATTTGCCTGAGCTGTTAATTTTGTCTCAACCAATCAGATGATAGCATTTTACTGGCCTGTTAAAATATAAAAACATTTTTAATTCTGATTGGTTGCTACAGATTAGAACACAGCAAAAAGTGTGTGCATGATACACTAATGTAAAATGTGAGAAATAGAGATTAACCGTGGTTTACAACCTTTCTAAATGAGGGGTTAAAGGAATTCACATAACACCGGAAGATTAAAAGTAGCTCCTCCCTCTCTGAGAATCTTATTGAGCAGTCTTGGTCAGTGGCCCTGGGAGAAGGAGGGTTGAAAGTGATTGGCAAGATTGTCTATATACAGTTGTTTTCTGGGTAGGAATAACTTTAAAAGGCAAGTGATGCATTGTTTTATCATAGTTCATATACAAATAGGGAAGTAAATTAGTGTAGTGTAGCCTGTTTATCGTAATGTACTTGCTGCTTTAATTATTCACATTTGTGTTAAATCTGCTCAGCCTGTACTAAAGCTTCAAGTAAATGTTCCCAGCAAACTGGATTAAAATCCCTAATCTGAAATAATAGAAAGTTTAAAAAATCCCCCACAAGGTAGGGAGCTGATATGACACCTTAGTTCTGATGGGCCAGAAGCGCCTTATTGTGCCGCTAAGGGCCTTCAGATAGAGACCGGGGACATCATCTTTATCTTCTGTGACGTTAAGGTTTAACTCTTTTTTGAATTCTGTCTACAGGACCCAAGAACCGCACTCCGTCTGTGGTAGCATGTGCAGGGCAGGCGAATTCCAGCGGGGGACCGAGTTTGGTTGTGGGTCAGAGAATCGGCACAGTGAGATTTATGGCAAAACCAGCTTTGCTCCCGGTAATTCTCCCCATATTTCTCCCATTATGGAACTAAATGGATTTTCACCAACCCATTGCTCTGTTTATTTCCAGAAATGAGTCAAGAGTTAAACATCTTAAAGGGGAAGTTCAGCACATATAACATTTTGATTTTAAGGGAAAATGGTATACTCAATAGAATCTCCCGGGGGGATAATGAGCGTTTTCATGCTGAATTTAGGGATGGTTACAAATAAGAGAAAGCTGCCATACTGACGTGCATGGTGTTTTAGCTTGAGCAGTTCAGACCTCAGCGGGTTGAGCCGTTGTGGTTTTGCCCACTGCAATACAAGTTTCTCTAGCTTCAATATAAACAACATAATTGAAGAGATCCTGTATTTACATATGTTTATTGGAACTTTTAACTCTAATGACCTGACCTGAGGCATGAAGGTAGTATTGATTTTCCAATGTGGGTACACCCATACAATAATTCAACCCGACCAAGGAACAGGACCTGAGGCATGAAGGTAGTATTGATTTTCCTAATGCTGGGTACACACATACAGTAACAACCCGACCAAGGAACAGGACCTGAGGCATGAAGGTAGTATTGATTTTTTAATGCTGGGTACCACACCATACATAATTCAACCCGACCAAGGAACAGGACCTGAGGCATGAAGGTAGTATTGATTTTCTAATGCTGGGTACACACCATACAGTAATTCAACCCGACCAAGGAACAGGACCTGAGGCCTGAAGGTAGTATTGATTTCTTAATGCGGGTACACACCATACAATAATTCAACCCGACCAAGGAACAGGACCTGAGGCATGAAGGTAGTATTGATTTCTTAATGTGGGTACACACCATACAAATAATTCAACCCGACCAAGGAACAGGACCTGAGGCATGAAGGTAGTATTGATTTCCTAATGCTGGGTACACACCTACAATAATTCAACCCGACCAAGGAACAGACCTGAGCCATGAAGGAGTATTGATTTTCTTAATGCTGGGTACCACCATACGTAATTCAACCCTACCAAGGAACAGGACTGAGGCATGAGGTAGTATTGATTTTCCTAATGCTGGGGACACACCATACAATAATTCAACCCGAACAAGGAACAGGACCTGAGGCATGAAGGTAGTATTGATTTTCCTAATGCTGGGTACACACCATACAAATTCAACCCGACCAAGGAACAGGACCTGAGGCATGAAGGTAGTATGATTTCCTAATGCTGGGTACACACCATACAATTATTCAACCGACCAAGGAACAGGACTGAGCCATGAAGGTAGTATTGTTTTCCTAATGCTGGGTGCCACCATACATAATTCAAACCGACCAAGGAACAGGACCTGGGCATGAGGTAGTATTGATTTTCCTAATGCTGGGTGCACACCATACAATAATTCAACCCGACCAAGGAACAGGACCTGGGCATGAAGGTAGTATTGATTTTCCTATGCTGGGTACACACCATACAGTATTCAACCCGACCAAGGAACAGGACCTGAGGCATGAAAGGTAGTATTGATTTTTAATGCTGGGTACACACCATACAATATTCAACCCGACAAGGAACAGGACCTGAGGATGAAGGTAGTATTGATTTTCCTAATGCTGGGTACACACCATACAATAATTCAACCCGACAAGGAACAGGACCTAGGCATGAAGGTAGTATTGATTTTCTTAATGCTGGGTACACACCATACAATAATTCACCTGACCAAGTGTCATTTCAGTTCTTCATCCGGTCTGGCAGAATTATTGGAATGACAGCTTTGACCGGTCACCGACCATTCCTTTGTCCGAGCGGACAAAAGCACGATGGATGGGTCGAAAAACCATCGTCTATGGAGCGCACAATGTTCGCGGCGCTTTTACCGTGACCTAAAGTCTTCCTCTGGTCGACCGGTTGGAAGCCTCATCGGTTGGCACGGAGGAAGAATTGTAAAGGTACCCACCCTTATCTACCAATATCATTTCAAGAGGAACGCCAGCACATAACTTTCATTTGCCAGGTTAGTGCCCTAGACTTTCCTGTATTAAACATAGTGCTGAAGCACAGAGGAAGCCTGGCAGAAGCAAGTATTCTTTACGCGTGGCACTTCTCACAAAACCAATATTGCCCAGGTACTTTTCATTGTACTGTTTTTTTTATGTCTCGTTCTGCGTGTCCTCACGACCAATAGGAAAATGGGATCTTTATCTTTCAGACCTGCAGTTTCTGGTATATCAGAGAACTGAATGGGTAACCACATGATCTTTATATTTTCCTATAATCTAAAAATGGCAGAGTTAGGCGATGCCCGTCTGATGGACGGCGCTGCGTTAGCCTGCACATGTGGTGGGTCGAAGGAAAGTCTTCTGAGCATTTAGCGGCGATGGCCCGGGGGAGTTCATGTGTCAGGCGAACAGCTGTTATGGTGATGCCCTTAGGTGTGAGTGTGTTCTGTCCTGCGCTGGATGGAATTGACTTTGTGATGAATGACAGAGCCATGTGGTGCCCTGGCAAACAGAAGAAAGATTCTGGTGCCCTTCAAGGCGAAGCCGTATGTTAACCCTTTCTGTCCCATGATGCACTTTACTGTGTACGAGAAACAACCAGTAAATGAAGACATTTCTAGTACTTTGGTTGGTTTTCCTATCCCATGATGGTCAGTAAAATGGTTAGTAAAAACTAAAGGTTTTACAGAGGCTTCGGGAATATTATAATATGTGATATTTAGATTTTTTTTTCCTGTGATTAAAAAGTGATGTGACCTGTTACGACCTGTTCTATACGGTCGTTAGGATCAATATTATATGTTGTGTTTTCAATCTAGGTGGGAACGTTGAGATACTGCGGCCCTACTGAATTTGCGTCGGGGCAGTGGGCGGCATTGAGATGGACGATCTGATGAAAGATAATGGCCGTCAAAGGAATAACTATTTTAAATGTTCACCGAAACATGGTAAGTATTTATCCAGGGATTGTGGGTTATTTTCAGGGCAATATACACAGCTGGAAATCTGTTATCCTTAATGCGCCCCTTCGATTGGTCAGTTAGAAGACGTACTGTCTCTCTCCATTTGTCTGAACTACTTGATTGCATGAACCTGCTATGTTATGATTGTCAGTCTCCCTATATGAACAATGTGACCAACTGATACAGTTCTGTAGCCGTGAACATTGTTATAATAAAGTTTTTTTCAATGAGCTTTCAGCGCATACAAACTCAAATACACATGTACATGTTTGCTCACCCATGCATGTGTACACACACATACAAACTCCCGTTGGCTCTGTCCAGTGGGCAGTTTTTTGTTTTCATTACAGTTTTTTTTTTTTGCCAACATTCCTCTAGGTATATTTGCTCCTCTATCCAAGATCAGCCGAGCGAGTGATTCTAATCGGACGTTCATCAAAAGTTCTGCCACCAAACCCCTCCTTCGTCTGTCAACCCCAAAAACTTGACCTCAGTCGCATCACTTCAAAAATAATACAGGTAACATGGATGGGAAGGGTTTCTCTCTATGTATAAAGTTTGTCTTAGTGCCGCTTACTCGGTCAGCCGAGTGCTACGGGCGGCTACTCGGTCAGCGAGTTGCCACGGCGGTTATCCTCGTCAGCTCAGCCGTCGACAGTGCACGGCGGTTACTCGGTCAGCCGGTGCCACGGGCTCTGCATGGAATCCGAATGGTTTCCTTCCCTGTGCTGAAGTGAGTTGATTTGTGTTGTTACGAACATAAACAATAAAATGCATCGTAACAGACACGGATACAAGAATGAATGAAATAATAGCAGCCGAAGGCTTCGGAGATCTTTATCTGTTTCAGTGTCTAGTGTATTATCCGTATGTGTGTCTGATTTTCTGTTGTGTTACCGGCTCTCCTTCCTTTTAAAAGATCTGGACCCAATGAGTCTTTCCAAGGGAATGAAACATCCGAGTCGGGAACAGCTAAGAAAGGTTGGGAACCTAATGTCCTTTATATTAATTTACTGCGGATGTCTGTGATCTAGACATTCAGATTCCCACCCTTTGTCTACCCATAGCCCTGCAGTCTAATCTAAAGGATGTGATGGAAAAATCCATTTGTTTTTATGAATTTGTACGTTATACGTCCCCACACAAATGTCTACAGTAATGTCACTTGTGGGTAATTACTATTTACTTCTTTTAATCTGGCTTTAAAAGTAAATGGTTGCTAAGGTCCTTGGCTCTAGCAACAAGCCAGAGGTCTAATGACAGGTTAGATTGAAAAGAAAAATGCATTTCCTTAATTGTGTTTATCATTCCTACAGGCTGGTGGGTAATTTCATTCAAGATAATTAGGGCCTGCCCTGTTTTACAGCACAACTATGCACATTATGTGGCCTACAACGTGATTTGAGTTTTAGGTTAACGTCCCCTTTAATGTCATTTCCATTACAATCTCATGGGGGTTTTCAGAAGGTTACAGGACAGTAATGGCTGCTTCAGTCTGGAGACCTGATCAGTCGTATTCAATAAGGGGTGCGAAATTTGCCTGAGCTGTTATTTTTCTCAACCAATCAGATGATAGCATTTTTACTGGCCTGTTACACAATATAAAAACATTTTAATTCTGATTGGTTGCTACAGATTAAGAACACAGCAAAAAGTGTGTCATGGATACACTAATGTAAAATGTAGAAATAGAGATTAACCGTGGTTTACAACCTTTCTAAATGAGGGGTTAAAGGAATTCACATAACACCGGAAGATTAAAAGTAGCTCCTCCCTCTCTGAGAATCTTATGAGCAGTCTTGGTCAGTGGCCCTGGGAGAAGGAGGGTTGAAAGTGATTGGCAAGATTGTCTATATACAGTACTGTTTTCTGGGTAGGAATAACTTTAAAAGGCAAGTGATGCATTGTTTTATCATAGTTCATATACAAATAGGGAAGTAAATTAGTGTAGTGTAGCCTGTTTATCGTAATGTACTTGCTGCTTTAAATTATTCACATTTGTGGTTAAATCTGCTCAGCCTGTACTAAAGCTTCAAGTAAATGTTCCCAGCAAACTGGATTAAAATCCTAATCTGAAATAAAGAAAGTTTAAAAAATCCTCCCCACAAGGTAGGGAGCTGATATGACACCTTAGTTCTGATGGGCCAGAAGCGCCTTATTAGTGCCGCTAAGGGCCTTCAGATAGAGACCGGGGACATCATCTTTATCTTCTGTGACGTTAAAGGTTTAACTCTTTTTTGAATTCTGTCTACAGGACCCAAGAACCGCACTCCGTTGTGTAGCATGTGCAGGGGCAGGCAGAATTCCAGCGGGGGACCGAGTTCGGTTGTGGGTCAGAGAATCGGCACAGTGAGATTTTATGGCAAAACCAGCTTTGCTCCCGGTAATTCTCCCCATATTTCTCCCACTTATGGAACTAAATGGATTTCACCAACCCCATTGCTCTGTTTATTTCCAGAAATGAGTAAGAGTTAAACATCTTTAAAGGGGAAGTTCAGCACATATAACATTTTGATTTTAAGGGAAAATGGATTAAACTGCTGAAAACTCTTTCCATCCTTCTGCCTTGTCAGTGACACTCAATAGAATCTCCCGGGGGGATAATGAGCGCTTTTCATGCTGAATTTAGGGATGGTTACAAATAAGAGAAAGCTGCCATACTGACGTGCATGGTGTTTAGCTCTGAGCAGTTCAGACCTCAGCGGGGTTGAGCCGTTGTGGTTTTGCCCACTGCAATACAAGTTTCTCTAGCTTCAATATAAACAACATAATTGAAGAGATCCTGTATTTACATATTGTATTGGAACTTTTAACTCTAATGACCTGACCTGAGGCAGATTGAAGCGGTTAGTAGTATTGATTTTCCTAATGCTGGGTACACACCATACAATAATTCAACCGACCAAGGAACAGGACCTGAGGCATGAAGGTAGTATTGATTTTCCTAATGCTGGGTACACACCATACAATAATTCAACCCGACCAAGGAACAGGACCTGAGGCATGAAGGTAGTATTGATTTTCCTAATGCTGGGTACACACCATACAGTAATTCAACCCGACAAGGAACAGGACCTGAGGCATGAAGGTAGTATTGATTTTCCTAATGCTGGGTACACACCATACAGTAATTCAACCCGACCAAGACAGGACTGAGGCATGAAGGTATGTATGATTTTTTTAATGCTGGGTACACACATACAATATACAACCGACCAAGGAACAGGACCTGGCTAGAAGGTAGTATGATTTTCTATGCTGGGTACACACCATACAATTTCAACCCGAAAGGAACAGGACTGAGGCATGAAGTGAGTTTGATTTTCTATCTGGGTATACAATAATCACCCGACCAAGGACAGCTCCATGATTACGTGGATGATCCTAAGCGTACAAACACTACAATAATTCAACCCACACAAGGAACCAGGACCTGAGCATGAAGTAGTATTGATTTTTCCTAGTTGTCTGGTGTCATCACACCATACATTCATCAACCGGTTGCAAGCACAGATGAGCCCACATGGATTTGGATCATTGATTTCCCCTAGTTGACGCGGCTCCCTATTGATGCTTGGCTTAGTTATTGATTACTTACCCAATCTTGTTCGTGGATATTAAAATTCTTATACAATGGGATTTTCTAATACTCAGCTGAGCCCAGTTTGGAACATGTGAATATGATGGCTAGTGATATCCTCTCCGTTCGTTATGGCCATTGCATTTTCCTAATGCGGGGTACACACCATACAAGAATTCAACCCGACCAAGGAACAGGACCTGAGGCATGAAGGTAGTATTGATTTTCCTAATGCTGGGTACACACCATACAGTAATTCAACCCGACCAAGGAACAGGACCTGAGGCATGAAGGTAGTATGATTTTAATGCTGGGTAACACACCATACAAAATTTCACCCGACAAAGGAACAGGACCTGAGGCATATGAAGGAGTATTGATTTTCCTAATGCTTTGGGTACACACCATTACAGTAATTCAAACCCGACAGAGCACAGGGACTGGGCAGAAGGTATGTGGATGATTTTTTTATATGTCTTTGGGTACTTATCCCACAATACAAGATATAAACCGACCAAGGAACAGGACCGGTGGCTACGTATAGGTAGTCTTGATTTTCTAGTGCTGTTTTTTTTTGGTATCACACCATACAATCTTCAACCCGATTATAATGCGAACATTTCTACCGCCGACTGAGGCATGAGTGCCGTCTTTTTTTTCTTTACAATATCCCGACTGGTTATCAGTCTATTAACGTCGGGTGACCAGGCAGCGTCACTAAACACTTTTACAATAATTCAACCGCACACAGGAACCAGGACCTGAGCCATGAAGTAGTATTGATTTCTTTAAGTTGTTCTGGTGTCATTACACCATACATCGTAACCGGTGTGCAGCACAGATAGCCCACTGATTTTGGACTCCAGATTTCCCCTAGTTGACGCGGCTCCCTATTGATGCTTGGCTTAGTTATTGATTACTTACCCAATCTTGTTCGTGGATATTAAAATTCTTATACAATGGGATTTTCTAATACTCAGCTGAGCCCAGTTTGGAACATGTGAATATGATGGCTAGTGATATCCTCTCCGTTCGTTATGGCCATTGCATTTTCCTAATGCGGGGTACACACCATACAAAATTCAACCGACCAAGGAACAGGACCTGAGGCCATGAAGTAGTTATTTCCTAGCTGGGTACACCCATACTCATTTCCCCGACCCCCCCTGACGCAGGACGATCCCACAGGCTGGGTCACACCATACAATAATTCAACCCGACCAAGGAACAGGACCTGACGCATGAAGGTAGTATTGATTTCCTAATGCTGGGTGACACACCATACAGTAATTCAACCGACCAAGGAACAGGACCTAGGCATGAAGGTAGATTGATGTTTCCTAATGCTGGGTCACACCATACAATAATTCAACCCCGACCAAGAACAGACCTGAGGCATGAATGGTAGTATTGATTTTCCTAATGCTGGGGTCACACCAACAGTAATTCAACCCGACCAAGGAACAGGACCTGAGGCATGAAGGTAGTATTGATTTTCTTAATGCTGGGTACACACCATACAATAATTCAACCCGACCAAGGAACAGGACCTGAGGCATGAAGGTAGTATTGATTTTCTAATGCTGGGTACACACATACAATATTCAACCCACCAAGGACAGGACCTAGGCATGAAGTATATTGATTTTCCTAATGCTGGGTACCACCATACAATATTCAACCCGACCAAGGAACAGGACCTGAGGCATGAAGGTAGTATTGATTTTCCTAATGCTGGGTACACACCATACAATAATTCAACCCGACCAAGGAACAGGACCTGAGCCATGAAGGTAGTATTGATTTTCCTAATGCTGGGTACACACCATACAATAATTCACCCGACCAAGGAACGGACCTGAGCATGAAGGTAGTATTGATTTTCCTAATGCTGGGTCACACCATACAATAATTCAACCCGACCAAGGAACAGGACCTGAGCATGAAGGGATATTGATTTTCCTAATGCTGGGTACACACCATACAGTTTCAACCCGACCAAGGAACAGGACCTGAGGCATGAAGGTAGTATTGATTTTCCTAATGCTGGGTACACACCCATACAATAATTCAACCCGACCAAGGAACAGACCTGAGGCATGAAGGTAGTATTGATTTTCCTAATGCTGGGTACACACCATACAATAATTCAACCCGACCAAGGAACAGGACCTGAGGCATGAAGGTAGTATTAATTTTGCTAATGCTGGGTACACACCATACAATAATTCAACCTGACCAAGTGTCATTTCAGTTTTTCATCCGGTCTGGCAGAATTATTGGAATGACAGCTTTGACCGGTCACCGACCATTCCTTTGTCCGAGTCGGACAAAAGCACGATTGGATGGGTCGAAAAAACCATCGTCTATGGAGCGCACAATCGTTCGCGGCTGCTTTTACCGTGACCTAAAGTCCTTCCTCCTGGTCGACCGGTTGGAAGCCTCAATCGGTTGGCCAGGAGGAAGAATTGTAACAGGTGTACCCACCTTATCTACCAATATCATTTCATTGAGGAACGCCAGCACATACTTTCATTTGCCAGGTTAGTGCCCTAGACTTTCCTGTATTAAACATAGTGCTGAAGCACAGAGGAAGCCTGGCAGAAGCAAGTATTCTTTATGCTGGCACTTCTCACAAAACCAATATTGCCCCAGGTACTTTTCATTGTACCTGTTTTTTTTTATGTCTCGTTCTGCGTGTCCTCACTGACCAATAGGAAAATGGGATCTTTATCTTTCAGACCTGCAGTTTCTGGTATATCAGAGAACTGAATGGGTAACCACCATGATCTTTTATATTTTCCTATTAATCTAAATAATGGCAGAGGTTCAGAGCGATGCCCGTCTGATGGACGGCGCTGCGTTAGCCTGCACATGTGGTGGGTCGAAGGAAAGTCTTCTGAGCATTTAGCGGCGATGGCCCGGGGGAGTTCATGTGTCAGGCGAACAGCTGTTATCGGTGATGAGCCCTTAGGTGTGAGTGATGTTCTGTCCTGCGCTGGATGGAATTTGACTTTGTGATGAATGACAGAGCCATGTGGTGCCCTGGCAAACAGAACTGAAAGATGTCCTGGTGCCCTTCAAGGCAGAGCCGTATGTTAACCCTTTCTGTCCCATGATGCACTTTACTGTGTACGAGAAACAACCAGTAAATGAAGACATTTCTAGTACTTTTGGTTGGTTTTCCTATCCCATGATGGTCAGTAAAATGGTTAGTAAAAACTAAAGGTTTTACAGAGGCTTCTGGGAATATTATAATATGTGATATTTAGATTTTTTTTTCCTGTGATTAAAAAGTGATGTGACCTGTTACAGACCTGTTCTATACGGTCGTTAGGATCAATACTTATATGTTGTGTTTTTCTAATCTAGGTGGGAACGTTGAGATACTGCGGCCCTACTGAATTTGCGTCGGGGCAGTGGGCCGGCATTGAGATGGACGAATCTGATGGAAAGAATAATGGCAGCGTCAAAGGAATAACTTATTTTAAATGTTCACCGAAACATGGTAAGTATTTATCCAGGGATTGTGGGTTATTTTCAGGGCAATATACACAGCTGGAAATCTGTTATCCTTAATGCGCCCTTCGATTGGTCAGTTAGAAGACGTACCTGTCTCTCTCCATTTTGTCTGAACTACTTGATTGCATGAACCTGCTATGTTATGATTGTCAGTCTCCCTATATGAACAATGTGACCAACTGATACAGTTCTGTAGCCGTGAACATTGTTTATAATAAAGTTTTTTTTCAATGAGCTTTCAGCGCATACAAACTCAAATACACATGTACATGTTTGCTCACCCATGCATGTGTACACACACATACAAACTCCCGTTTGGCTCTGTCCAGTGGGCAGTTTTTTGTTTTCATTACAGTTGTTTTTTTTTGCCAACATCTCCTTAGGTATATTTGCTCCTCTATCCAAGATCAGCCGAGCGAGTGATTCTAATCGGACGTTCATCAAAAGTTCTGCCACCAAACCTCCTTCGTCTGTCAAACCCCAAAAACTTGACCTCAGTCGCATCACTTCAAAAATTAATACAGGTAACATGGATGGGAAGGGTTCTCTCTATGTATAAAGTTTGTCTTAGTGCCGCTTACTCGGTCAGCCGAGTGCTACGGGCGGCTTACTCGGTCAGCCGAGTGCCACGGGCGGCTTACTCGGTCAGCCGAGTGCCACGGGCGGCTTACTCGGTCAGCCGAGTGCCACGGGCGACTTACTCGGTCAGCCGAGTGCCACGGGCGGCTTACTCGGTCAGCCGAGTGCCACGGGCTCTGCATGGAATCCGAATGGTTTCCTTCCCTGTGCCTGAAGTGCAGTTGATTTGTGTTGTACGAACATAAAACAATAAAATGCATCGTAACCAGACACGGATACAAGAATGAATGAAATAATAGCAGCCGAAGGCTTCGGAGATCTTTATCTGTTTCAGTGTCTAGTGTATTATCCGTATGTGTGTCTGATTTTCTGTTGTGTTACCAGGTCTCCTTCCTTTTAAAAGATCTGGACCCAATGAGTCTTTCCAAGGGAATGAAACATCCGAGTCGGGAACAGCTAAGAAAGGTGGGAACCTAATGTCCCTTTATATTAATTTACTGCGGATGTCTGTGATCTAGACATTCAGATTCCCACCCTTTGTCTACCCATAGCCCTGCAGTCTAATCTAAAGGATGTGATGGAAAAATCCATTTGTTTTTATGAATTTGTACGTTAACGTCCCCACACAAATAGTCGTACAGTAATGTCACTTGTGGGTAATTACTTATTTACTTCTTTTAATCTGGCTTTAAAAGTAAATGGTTGCTAAGGTCCTTGGCTCTAGCAACAAGCCAGAGGTCTAAATGACAGGTTAGATTGAAAAAGAAAAATGCATTTCCTTAATTGTGTTTATCATTCCTACAGGCTGGTGGGTAATTTCATTCAAGATAATTTAGGGCCCTGCCTGTTTTACAGCACAACTATGCACATTATGTGGCCTACAACGTGATTTGAGTTTTAGGTTAACGTCCCCTTTAATGTCATTTCCAATTACAATCTCATGGGGGTTTTACAGAAGGTTACAGGACAGTAATGGCTGCTTCAGTCTGGAGACCTGATCAGTCGTATTCAATAAGGGGTGCGAATATTTGCCTGAGCTGTTAATTTGTCTCAACCAATCAGATGATAGCATTTTACTGGCCTGTTACAATATAAAAACATTTTAATTCTGATTGGTTGCTACAGATTAAGAACACAAGCAAAAAGTGTGTCATGGATACACTAATGTAAAATGTAGAAATAGAGATTAACCGTGGTCTTACAACCTTTCTAAATGAGGGGTTAAAGGAATTCACATAACACCGGAAGATTAAAAGTAGCTCCTCCCTCTCTGAGAATCTTATTGAGCATGTCTTGGTCAGTGGCCCTGGGAGAAGGAGGGGTTGAAAGTGATTGGCAAGATTGTCTATATACAGCTGTTTCTCTGGGTAGGAATAACTTTAAAAGGCAAGTGATGCATTGTTTTTATCAGTAGTTCATATACAAATAGGGAAGTAAATTAGTGTAGTGTAGCCTGTTTATCGTAATGTACTTGCTGCTTTAAATTATTCACATTTGTGTTAAATCGGCTCAGCCTGTACTAAAGCTTCAATGTTAAATGTTCCCAGCAAACTGGATTAAAATCCCTAATCTGGAAATAATAGAAAGTTTAAAAAATCCTCCCCACAAGGTAGGGAGCTGATATGACACCTTAGTTCTGATTGGGCCAGAAGCGCCTTATCAGTGCCGCTAAGGCCTTCAGATAGAGCCGGGGACATCATCTTTATCTTCTGTGACGTTAAAGGTTTAACTCTTTTTTGAATTCTGTCTACAGGACCCAAGAACCGCACTCCGTCTGTAGGTAGCATGGTGCAGGGGCAGGCAGAATTCCAGCCGGGGGACCGAGTTCTGGTTGTGGGTCAGAGAATCGGCACAGTGAGATTTTATGGCAAAACCAGCTTTGCTCCCGGTAATTCCTCCCCATATTTCTCCCCATTTATGGAACTAAATGGATTTCACCAACCCATTCTGCTCTGTTTATTTCCAGAAATGAGTCAAGAGTTAAACATCTTTAAAGGGGAAGTTCAGCACATATACATTTTGATTTTAAGGGAAAATGGATAATTTTCTAAATACAATGAACATAATCTGCCCATCCAGTGATCTCTCTGGGTATAAATACATAATTCCTGTTTGCAGGACCCCTAATAGTGTCTGTAATGGTTTCAGTCCCTGGGTTGATTCAGTTGTTCTGTAGAGATCTGAGCATGTGTGACTCATCCAACAGCCAATCAGTAGAAATTACTGTTGGGAACATTCCAAGTAAGTGGTGCATCCTGGGAAGAAGAAGGACCGTTAGAACCTGAAATGTCAGCTCACTACTGACCACATTAAAGCATAGCATTAACTACCACTCCCAGCATCCTTAGTCAGCTAAAGGGATACACTCCCTGTATGCAATTTCCTTTCAAATGACATTATCCCTCTTAGTCCCTCACCAATATATATTTCAATCCCAGTTAAAGCCCATAAGGTAAATGTATTCCCTGCTTCGTTTGATTGACAGTCAAAGGAATAAACCTGAGATCCTGACAGGTAACATTTTGTTTTATGCTGACACCGCGTCGGGGTCACTGTCGTTATTCACCCTTGGAATGTGTAATAAGCTCCGATTTAATCCGCGCTGGTCATGTGCTCACATCATGTGGTTTGTTGTACGTGTCATCAAAGACAGCAAGAGTTAACCATTCATGTTCCAATTGTAAATCAAACACGTTCCTTATGTCACTGTTATATTACATTACACATGATTAATAATAAGCAGCTAATATATATACATGTGACATTAAATGGGCATTTCATTCTTATTTAGAAAGCAGTTTTTCCCTTTTGTAAAATAAGGACAAGTAAGTGATTTAAAGAGAAAGTCCAACCCTCAAATGAAAAATTGTATCTGGTTTAATCACCCCAAAACGCTTTTTCTGCTTCCTGGTTCTTCTGGTGAGCAGCTGTCAGTCATGGATGAGACCATTACATAGTATTGGAGGTTGTATAAAGCCATTGGTCATCAAAGTCAACCTTTTTATTACCCTACCCATAATGTCTGTTTAACAGTTACATAGAACATAGTATTGGAGGTTGTATAAAGACATACGTCCATCTAGTCCAACCTTTATACCCTACCCATAATGTCTGTATAACAGTTACATAGTAACATAGTATTGGAGGTTGTATAAAGACATATGTCCATCTAGTCCAACCTTTATACCCTACCCATAATGTCTGTATAACAGTTACATAGTAACATAGTATTGGGGTTGATAAAGACATACGTCCATCTAGTCAACCTTTATAACCCTACCCATAATGTCTGTATAACAGTACATAGTAACATAGTATGGAGGTTATATAAAGACATACGTCCATCTAGTCCAACCTTTATAACCCTACCCATAAGTCTGTATAACAGTTACATAGTAACATAGTATTGGAGGTTTATAAAGACATACGTCCATCTAGTCCAACCTTTATACCCTACCCTAATGTCTGTATAACAGTTACATAGTAACATAGTATTGGAGGTTGTTATAAAGACATACGTCCATCTAGTCCACCTTTATACCCTACCCATAATGTCTGTATAACAGTTACATATAAAATAGTATTGGAGGTTGTATAAAGACATACGTCCATCTAGTCCAACCTTTATACCCTACCCATAATGTCTGTTAACAGTTACATAGTAACATAGTATTGGAGGTTTATTAAGAGATACGTCCTCTAGTCCAACCTTTATACCCTACCCATAATGTCTGTATAACAGTTACATAGTAACATAGTATTGGAGGTTATATAAAGACATACGTCCATCTAGTCCAACCTTTATACCCTAACCCATAATGTCTGTATAACAGTTACATAGTAACATAGTATTGGAGGTTGTATAAAGACATACGTCCATCTAGTCCACCTTTATACCCTACCCTAATGTCTGTTATAACGTACATAGTAACATATATTGGAGGTTGTATAAAGACATACGTCCATCTAGTCCAACCTTTATATCCTACCCATAATGTCTGTATAACAGTTACATAGTAACATAGTATTGGAGGTTTATAAGACATACGTCCATCTAGTCCAACCTTTATACCCTACCCATAATGTCTGTTATAACAGTTACATAGTAACATAGTATTGGAGGTTATATAAGACATACGTCCATCTAGTCCAACCTTTATACCCTACCCATAATGTCTGTATAACAGTTACATAGTAAACATAGTATTGGAGGTTGTATAAAGACATACGTCCATCTAGTCCACCTTTATACCCTACCCATAATGTCTGTTATAACAGTTACATAGTAACAATATTGGAGGTTGTATAAAGACATACGTCCATCTAGTCCAACCTTTATACCCTACCCATAATGTCTGTATAACAGTTACATAGTAACATAGTATTGGAGGTTTATAAAGATACGTCCATCTAGTCCAACCTTTATACCCTACCCATAATGTCTGTATAACAGTTACATAGTAACATAGTATTGGAGGTTATATAAAGACATACGTCCATCTAGTCCAACCTTTATACCCTACCCATAATGTCTGTATAACAGTTACAAGTAAATAGTAAGTATTGGAGGTTGTATAAAGACATACGTCCATCTAGTCCACCTTATACCCTACCCATAATGTCTGTATAACAGTTACATAGTAACATAATATTGGAGGTTGTATAAAGACAAGTCCATCTAGTCCAACCTTTATATCCCTACCCATAATGTCTGTATAACAGTACATAGTAACATATATTGGAGGTTGTATAAAGACATACGTCCATCTAGCCAACCTTATACCCTACCCTAATGTCTGTATAACAGTGTACATAGAACATAGTATTGGAGATGTATAAAGACATACGTCCATCTAGTCAACTTTATACCCTACCATAATGTCTGTATAACAGTTACATAGAACATAGTATGGAGGTGTTTATAAGACATACGTCCATACTAGTCCAACCTTATACCCTACCCATAAGTGTTTATAACAGTTACATAGTAACATAGTACGGAGGTTGTATAAAGACTACGTCCATCTAGTCCAACCTTTATAACCCTACCCAAATGTCTATACAACCTCCAATACTATGTTACTATGAACTGTTAGACAGACATTATGGGTAGGGTATAAAGGTTGGACTAGATGGAGTATGCTTTATACAACATCCAATACTATGTTACTATGTAACTGTTATTTCTTTACAGACATTATGGGTAGGGTAAAGGTTGGACTAGATGGACGTATGTCTTTATACACCTCCAATACTTGGTACTATGTAACTGTTATACAGACATTATGGGTAGGGTATAAAGGGGTACTAGATGGATGTATGTCTTTATACAACCTCCAATAACTATGTTACTATGTAACTGTTATACAGACATTATGGGTAGGGTATAAAGGTTGGACTAGATGGCGTATGTCTTTATAAACCTCCAATACTAGTTACTATGTAACTGTTATATAGACATTATGGGTAGGGTATAAAGGTTGGACTAGATGGACGTATGTCTTTATACAACCTCCAATACTATGTTACTATGTAACTGTTATACAGACATTATGGGTAGGGTATAAAGGTTGGACGAGGATGTATGTCTTTATACAACCTCCAATACTATGTTACTATTAACTGTTAACAGACATTATGGGTAGGGTATAAGGTTGGACTAGATGGACGTATGTCTTTATATAAACCTCCAATACTATGTTACTATGTAACTGTTATACAGACATTATGGGTAGGGATAAAGGTTGGACTAGATGGACGTATGTCTTTATACAACCTCCAATACTATGTTACTATGTAACTGTTATACAGACATTATGGGTAGGGTATAAAGGTTGGACTAGATGGAATATGTCTTTATACAACCTCCAATACTATGTTACTATTAACTGTTTACAGACATTATGGTAGGGTATAAAGGTTGTACTAGATGGATGTATGTCTTTATACAACCTCCAATACTATGTTACTATGTAACTGTTATACAGACATTATGGGTAGGGTATAAAGGTCGGACTTGATGGACGTATGTCTTTATACAACCTCCAATACTATGTTACTATGTAACGTTTATACAGACATTATGGGTAGGGTATAAAGGTTGGACTAGATGGACGTATGTCTTATACAACATCCAATACTATGTTACTATGTAACTGTTATACAGACATTATGGGTAGGGTATAAAGGTTGGACTAGATGGACGTAGTCTTTTTACAACCTCCACTACTATGTTACTATGTAACTGTTATACAGACATTATGGGTAGGGTATAAAGGTTGTACTAGATGGATGTATGTCTTTATACAACTCCAATACTATGTTACTATGTAACTGTTATACAGACATTATGGTAGGGTATAAGGTTGGAGTAGATGGACGTATGTCTTTATAAAACCTCCAATATATGTTACTATGTAACTGTTATACAGACATTATGGGTAGGGTATAAGGTTGGACTAGATGACGATGCTTTATACAACCTCCAATACATGTTACTATGTAACTGTTATACAGACATTATGGTAGGGTATAAAAGTTGGACTAGATGGACGTGTCTTTATACAACCTCCAATACTATGTTACTATGTAACTGTTATACAGACATGGTAGGATATACGGTTGGACTAGATGAGTATGTCTTGATACAACCTCCATACAGTACTATGTACTGTATACAAAGACATACGTCCATCTAGTCCAACCTTTATATCCCTACCCATAATGTCTGTATAACAGTTACATAGTAACATAGTATTGGAGGTTGTATAAAGACATACGTCCATCTAGTCCAACCTTTATACCCTACCCATAATGTCTGTATAACAGTTACATAGTAACATGGTATTGAGGTTGTATAAAGACATCCGTCCATCTAGTCCAACCTTTATACCCTACCCATAATGTCTGTATAACAGTTACATAGTAACATAGTATTGGAGGTTGTATAAAGCATACGTCCATCTATCCAACCTTTATACCCTACCCATAATGTCTGTATAACAGTTACATAGAACATAGTATTGGAGGTTGTATAAAGACATACATCCATCTAGTCAACCTTTATACCCTACCATAAGTTGTATAACAGTTACATAGTAACATTATTGGAGGTGTTTATAAAGACATACGTCATCTAGTCCAACCTTTATACCCTACCCTAATGTCTGTATAACAGTTACATAGTAACATAGTATTGGATGTGTATAAAGACATACGTCCATCTAGTCCAACTTTATATACCCTACCCATAATGTCTGTATAACAGTTACATAGTAACATAGTATTGGAGGTTGTATAAAGACATACGTCCATCAAGTCCACCTTTATACCCTACCATAAGTCTGTATAACAGTTACATAGTAACATAGTATTGGAGGTGTATAAAGAAATACATCCATCTAGTCAACCTTTATACCCTACCCATAATGTCTGTATAACAGTTAATAGTAACATAGTATTGGAGGTTGTATAAAGACAATCGTCCATCTAGTCCAACCTTTATACCCTACCCATAATGTCTGTATAACAGTTACATAGTAACATAGTATTGGAGGTTGTATAAAAGCATACGTCCATCTAGTCCAACCTTTATAACCCTACCCTAATGTCTGTATAACAGTTTACATAGTAACATAGTATTGGAGGTTTATAAAGACATACGTCCATCTAGTCAACCTTTATACCCTACCCATAATGTCTGTTAACATTAATAGTAACATAGTATGGAGGTGTATAAAGACATACAGCATCTAGTCCACCTTTATACCCTACCCATAATGTCGTATAACAGTTACAAGTAACATAGTATTGGAGGTTGTATAAAGACATACGTCCCATCTAGTCCAACCTTTATACCCTACCCATAATGTCTTATAACAGTTACATAGTAACATAGTATTGGAGGTTGTTATAAGACATACGTCCATCTAGTCCAACCTTTATACCCTACCCATAATGTCTGTATAACAGTTACATAGTACATAGTATTGGAGGTTGTTATAAAGACATACATCCATCTAGTCAACCTTTATACCTACCCATAATGCTGTATAACAGTTACATAGTAACATAGTATTGGAGGTTGTATAAAGACATACGTCCATCTAGTCCAACCTTATACCCTACCCATAATGTCTGTATAACAGTACTAAGTAAAATAGTATTGGAGTTGTATAAAGACATACCTCCATCTAGTCCAACCTTTATACCCTACCCATAATGTCTGTCTAACAGTTAATGTAACATAGTATTGAGGTTGATAAAGACATACTCCATCTAGTCCAACCTTATACCCTACCCATAATGTCTGTATAAAGTTACATAGTAACATAGTATTGGGGTTGTATAAAGACATACGTCCATCTAGTCCAACCTTTATACCCTACCATAATGTCTTATAACAGTTACTAGTAACATAGTATTGGAGGTTGATAAAAGACATACTCATCTAGTCCAACCTTTATACCCTAACCCATATGTCTGTTAAACAGTTACATAGTAACATGGTATTGGAGGTTGTTAAAGACATACATCCATCTAGTCCAACCTTTATACCCTACCCATAATGTCTGTATAACAGTTACATAGTAACATAGTATTGGAGGTTGTATAAAGACACTCGCCATCTAGTCCAACCTTTATACCCTACCATAATGTCTGTATAACAGTTACATAGTAACATAGTATGGAGGTTGTATAAAGACATACGTCCATCTAGTCCAACCTTTATACCCTACCCATAATGTCTGTATAACAGTTACATGTAACATAGTATTGGAGGTTGTATAAAGACATACGCCATCTAGTCCAACCTTATACCCTACCCTAATGTCTGTTAACAGTTACATAGTAACATAGTATTGGAGGTTGTATAAAGACATACGTCCATCTAGTCCAACCTTTATACCCTACCCATAATGTCTGTAAAAGTTACATAGTAACATAGTATTGGAGTGTGTATAAAAGACATACGTCCATCTAGTCCAACCTTTATACCCTACCCATAATGTCGTATAACAGTTACATAGTAACATAGTATTGGAGGTTGATAAAGACATCGTCATCTAGTCCAACCTTTATACCCTACCCATAATGTCGTATAACAGTTACATAGTAACATAGTATTGGAGGTTGTATAAAGACATACGTCCATCTAGTCCAACCTTTATACCCTACCCATAATGTCTGATAACAGTTACATAGTAACATAGTATTGGAGGTTGTATAAAGACATACGTCCATCTAGTCCAACCTTTATACCCTACCCATAATGTCTGTATACAGTTACATAATAACATAGTATTGGGGATTGTATAAAGACATAGTCCATCTAGTCCACTTTATCCCTACCCATAATGTCTGTATAACAGTTACATAGTACATAGTAATGGAGGTTGTATAAAGACATACGTCCATCTAGTCAACCTTTATACCCTACCCATAATGTCTGTATAACAGTTACATAGTAACATAGTATTGGAGGTTGTATAAAGACATACGTCCATCTAGTCCAACTTATAACCTACCCATAATGTCTGTATAACAGTTACATAGTACATAGTAATGGAGGTTGTATAAAGACATACGTCCATCTAGTCCAACCTTTATACCTACCCATAATGTCTGTATAACAGTTACATAGTAACATAGTATTGGGGTTGATTAAAGACATACGTCCATCTAGTCCAACCTTTATACCCTACCCATAATGTCGTATAACAGTTACATAGTAACATAGTATTGGGGTTGTTAAAAGACATACGTCCATCTAGTCCACCTTTATACCCTACCCATAATGTCTGTATAACAGTTACATAGTACATAGGATTGGAGGTTGTATAAAGACAACGTCCATCTAGTCAACCTTTATACCCCCATAATGTCTGTATAACAGACATAGTAACATAGTATTGGAGGTTGTATAAAGACATACGTCCATCTAGTCCAACCTTTATACCCTACCATAATGTCTGTATACAGTTACATAGTGGACATAGTATTGGAGGTTGTATAAAGACATTCATCCATCTAGTCCAACTTATACCCTACCCAAATGTCTGTATAACAGTTACATAGTAACAAGTATTGGGGGTTATAAAGACATACGTCCATCTAGTCCAACCTTTATACCCTACCCATAATGTCTGTATAACAGTTACATAGTGACATAGTATGGAGGTTGTTATAAAGACATATCCATCTAGTCAACCTTATACCCCTACCAATATGTCTGTATAACAGTTAATAGTAACATAGTATTGGAGGTGTAAAGACATACATCCATCTAGTCCAACCTTTATACCCTACCCATAATGTCTGTCTACAGTTACATAGTAACAAGTATTGGAGGTGTATAAAGACTACGTCCATCTAGTCCAACTTTATACCCTACCCATAATGTCTGTATAACAGTTACATAGTGACAAGTATTGGAGGTTGTATAAAGACGTACGTCCATCTAGTCCAACCTTTTACCCTACCCATAATGTCTGTATAACAGTTTCATAGTAACATAGTATTGGAGGTTGTATAAAGACATACGTATCTAGTCCAACTTTATACCCTACCCATAATGTCTGTATAACAGTTACATAGTAACAAGTATTGGTGGTTGTATAAAGACATACGTCCATCTAGTCCAACCTTTATACCCTACCCTAATGTCTGTATAACATGACATAGTGACAGTATATGGAGGTTGTATAAAGACATACGTCCATAGTCCAACCTTTATCCCTACCCATAATGCTGTATAACACTTACATAGTAACATAGTATGGAGGTTGTATAAAGACATACGTCCTCTAGTCCAACCTTTATACCCACCCCTAATGTCTGTATAACATGTACATAGTAACATAGTATTGGAGGTGTTATAAAGACATACGTATCTAGTCCAACCTTTATACCCTACCCATAATGTCTGTATAACAGTTACATAGTAACATAGTATTGGAGGTTGTATAAAGACATACGTCCATCTAGTCCAACCCTTTATACCCTACACCATAATGTCTGTTATACAGTTACATAGTAACATAGTATTTGAGGTTGTATAAAGACATACGTCCATCTAGTCCAACCTTTATACCCTACCCATAATGTCTGTATAACAGTTACATTAAACATAGTATTGGAGGTTGTATAAAGACATACGTCCATCTAGTCCAACCTTTATACCCTACCCATAATGTCTGTATAACAGTTACATAGTAACATAGTATTGGAGGTTGTATAAAGACATACGTCCATCAGTCCAACCTTTATACCCTACCCATAATGTCTGTAACAGTTACATAGTAACATAGTATTGGAGGTTGTATAAAGACATACGTCCATCTGTCCAACCTTATACCCTACCCATATGTCTGTATAACAGTTACATAGTAACATAGTATTGGAGGTTGTATAAAGACATAGTCCATCTAGTCCAACCTTTATACCCTACCCATAATGTCTGTATAACAGTTACATAGAACATAGTATTGGAGGTTGTATAAAGACATACGTCCATCTAGTCCAACCTTTATACCCTACCCATAATGTCTGTTAAACAGTTACATAGTAACATAGTATTGGGGTTGTATAAAGACATACGTCCATCTAGTCCAACCTTTATACCCTACCATAATGTCTGTATAACAGTTACATAGTAACATAGTATTGGAGGTTGTATAAAGACACACGTCCATCTAGTCAACCTTTAACCCTACCCATAATGTCTGTATAACAGTTACAAGTAACATGTATGGAGGTTGTATAAAGACATACATCCATCTAGTCCAACCTTTATACCCTACCCATAATGTCTGTATAACAGTTACATGTAACATAGTATTGGAGGTTGTATAAAGACATACTCCATCTAGTCCAACCTTTATACCCTACCCATAATGTCTGTATAAACAGTTACATAGTAACATAGTATTGGGTTGTATAAAGACATAGTCCATCTGTCCAACCTTTATACCCTACCCATAATGTCGTGATAACAGTACATAGTAACATAGTATTGGGGTTGTATAAAGACATACGTCCATCTAGTCCAACCTTTATACCCTACCCATAATGTCTGTTAACAGTTACATAGTAACCTAGTATTGGAGGTTTTATAAAGACATACGTCCATCTAGTCCAACCTTTATACCCTACCCATAAGTGTCTGTATAACAGTTACATGTAACATAGTATTGGAGGTTGTATAAAGACATAGTCCATCTAGTCCAACCTTATACCCTACCCATAATGTCTGTATAACAGTACATAGTAACATAGAGTATTGGAGGTTGTATAAAGACATACGTCCATCTGTCCAACCTTTATACCCACCCATAATGTCTGTATAACAGTTACCTAGTAACATAGTATTGGAGGTTGTATAAAGACATAAGTCCATTAGTCCAACCTTTATACCCTACCCATAATGTCTGTATAACAGTTACATAGTAACATAGTATTGGAGGTTGTATAAAGACATACGTCCATCTAGTCCAACCTTTATACCCTACCCAAATGTCTGTATAACAGTTACATAGTAACATAGTATTGGAGGTTGTATAAAGACATACGTCCATCTAGTCCAACCTTTATACCCTACCCATAATGTCTGTAACAGTTACATAGAACATAGTATGGAGTGGTTGTATAAAGACATACGTCCATCTAGTCCAACCTTTATACCCTACCCATAATGCTGTATAACAGTTACATAGTAACATAGTATTGGAGGTTGTATAAGACATACGTCCATCTAGTCCAACCTTTATACCCTACCCATAATGTCTGATAACAGGTACATAGTAACATAGTATTGGAGGTTGTATAAAGACATACGTCCATCTAGTCAACACTTTATACCCTACCCATAATGTCTGTAACAGTTACATAGTAGTAACATGTATTGGAGGTTGTATAAAGACATACGTCCATCTAGTCCAACCTTTATACCCTACCCATAATGTCTGTATAACAGTTACATAGTAACATAGTATTGGAGGTGTGTATAAAGACATACGTCCATCTAGTCCAACCTTATACCCTACCCATAATGTTGTAACAGTTACATAGTAACATAGTATTGGAGGTTGTATAAAGACATCAGTCCATCTAGTCCAACCTTTATACCCTACCCATAATGTCTGTATAACAGTTACATAGTAACATAGTATTGGAGGTGATAAAGACATACGTCCATCTAGTCCAACCTTTATACCCTACCCATAATGTCTGTATAACAGTTACATAGTAACATAGTATTGGAGGTTGTATAAAGACATAAGTCCATCTAGTCCAACCTTTATACCCTACCCATAATGTCTGTAAACAGTTACATAGTAACATAGTATTGGAGGTTGTATAAGACATACGTCCATCTAGTCCAACCTTTATACCCTACCCATAATGTCTGTATAACAGTTACATAGTAACATAGTATTGGAGGTTTATAAAGACATACGTCCATCTAGTCCAACCTTATACCCTACCCATAATGTCTGTATAACAGTTACATAGTAACATAGTATTGGAGGTGTATAAAGACATACGTCCATCTAGTCCAACCTTTATACCCTACCCATATGTCGTATAACAGTTACATAGTAACATAGTATTGGAGGTTGTATAAAGACATCGTCCATCTAGTCCAACCTTTATACCCTACCCATAATGTCTGTATAACAGTTACATAGTAACATAGTATTGGAGGTTGTATAAGACATACGTCCATCTAGTCCAACCTTTACCCTACCCATAATGTCTGTATAAACAGTTACATAGTAACATAGTATTGGAGGTTGTATAAAGACATACGTCCATTAGTCCAACCTTTATACCCTACCCATAATGTCTGTATAAACAGTTACATAGTAACATAGTAATGGAGGTTGTATAAAGACATACGCCATCTAGTCCAACCTTTATACCCTACCCATAATGTCTGTATAACAGTTACATAGTAACATAGTATTGGGGTTGTATAAAGACATACGTCCATCTAGTCCAACCTTTATACCCTACCCATAATGTCTGTTAAACAGTTACATAGTAACATAGTATTGGAGGTTGTATAAAGACATACGTCCATCTAGTCCAACTTTATACCCTACCCATAATGTCTGTATAAACAGTTACATAGTAACATAGTATTGGAGGTTGTATAAAGACATACGTCCATCTAGTCCAACCTTTATACCTACCCATAATGTCTGTATAAACAGTTACATAGTAACATAGTATTGGAGGGGTTGTATAAAGACATACGTCCATCTAGTCCACACCTTTATACCCTACCATAATGTCTGTTAAACAGTACATAGTAACATAGTATTGGAGGTTGTATAAAGACATACGTCCATCTAGTCCACTTATACCCTACATAATGTCTGTAAACGTTCCTATGTAACATAGTTGGAGGTTGTATAAAGACATACGTCCATCTAGTCCAACCTTTATACCCTACCATAATGCTGTATAACAGTACAATAGTAACATAGTATGAGAGGTTGTATAAAGACACGTCCATCTAGTCCAACCTTTATACCCTACCCATAATGCCTGTATAACAGTTACATAGTAACATAGTATTGGAGGTTATATAAAGACATACGTCCATATAGTCCAACCTTTATACCCACCCATAATGTCTGTATAACAGTTACATAGTAACATAGTATTGGAGGTTGTATAAAGACATACGTCCATCTAGTCCAAACCTTTATACCCTACCCATAATGTCTGTATAACAGTACCTTAGTAACATAGTATTGGAGGTTGTATAAAGACAAACGTCCATCTAGTCCAACCTTTTACCCTACCCATAATGTCGTATAACAGTTCCATAGTAACATAGTATGGAGGTTGTATAAAGACATACGTCCATCTAGTCCAACCTTATACCCTACCCATAATGTCTGTATAACAGTAACATATAGTAACATAGTATTGGAGGTTGTATAAGACATCGTCCATCTAGTCCAACCTTTATACCTACCCATAATGTCTGTTAAACAGTACATAGTAACATAGTATTGGAGGTTGTATAAAGACATACGTCCATCTAGTCCAACCTTTATACCCTACCCATAATGTCTGTATAACAGTTACATAGTAACATAGTATTGGAGGTTGTATAAAGACATACGTCCATCTAGTCCAACCTTTTTACCCTACCCATAATGTTTGTTAATTGTTAAAGTGACATAGTATTTGATTGTATAAAGACATATGTCCATCAAGTCCAACTTTTTTACCCTCCTTTTTAACCCTACTCAACAGTTGATCAGGAGGAAGGCAAAAAAAAAAAAAACTGCTAAAAAGGGGGGGGGGGGGGAATTCCTTCCTGACTCCAAACGGCAATCGGAATGTATCCCTGGATCAACCAGATCTATATGCATTAATACCAGTAATTCTCAAGTTATTTTGTTTTAGAAACTTATCTAGCCCACTTTTAAAGCTATTTAATGAACTTGCCATTACCACCTCCGCTGGAAGACAGTTCCACAGTTTCACCATTCTCACTGTAAAGAAACCTTTCCTAACCTGAAGATGAAACTTCTTTTCTTCCAACCTTAAAGGATGTCCACGTGTCCTCTGATATGATCTATTAGTGAACAATGCACCAGAGAGTTCATTGTATGGGCCATTAATATATTTGTATAAGGTTATCATGTCCCCACGCAATCATCGCTTCTCCAATGTAAACAGCCCTAACTTGTCTAATCTGCCTGCATATTCAATCAAGCCCCTCCATTCCCCTTATTAATTTAGTTGCCCTTCTCTGAACTGCTTCCATTTCCAAGATGTCCCTTTTGTATACGGGATGTATGTATATATGTATTTTATTTCTTGTATAGCGCTACATATTCTGCAGTGCTTTACAATGACGGTATTTACTCAATTCACATCAGGTCCTGCCCCGAAGAGCTTACAATCTAAGAACATTTATTTAACACATACAACCTATCAATATGTCTTTATGATTGTGGGGGAAACCGGAGCACCCGGAGGAAACCCACACAAGCACAGGGGAGATCATACAAACTGCTTGCACATGTGTCCAGGGTTGGATTAGAACTCAGGACCTCAGCGCTGCAAGATATCGGTGCTAACCACTGAGCCAACGTACTGCTCAAAACTGGGATTCCAAAACTGCACTGCATATTCCAAATGAGGCCTTACCAGTGCCTTGTAAAGAGGGAGAATAATATTTTTCTCTCTTGAATCTATTCCTCTCTTTATACAAGACAATATCTTGCTAGCTCTAGCTGTTGCTACCTGGCATTGTTTGCTACAGCTAAGTCTGTTATCTACCAGAACCCCCAAATCTTTTTCCATTACAGATGCACTTAACACAGAGTTATTTATGGTGTAGGGGGCACAGGGATTATTAAATCCCAAATGCATCACCTTACATTTATCAACATTGAATCCCATCTGCCATTCTGCTGCCCATTTTGATAATCTATCTAGGTCTGCTTGCAGCACTTGTACATCATTTGAAGTTTCCAAAGCTCTGCATAGTTTAGTGTCATCAGCAAACACAGAGACCTTGTTCTCAATGCCCCCTTCTAAGTCATTTATAAACAGATTAAACAGAAGCCGCCCCAGTACAGAACCCTGAGGCCAGTGACTGAATGCTAATCCCCTAGCATCCTCTTCTGAGCATGTGCGAGCTTGTAATGCACTCAGAAAGCTTGGAGAGGAGGCGGAAACCTTTTGAGAGACAGGGAAGGGGGAAAAGAACATTTTGCTACATACCAATTTATTCCTACATCTGTCAGCTTTCTAACTTTTGTGGTTTGGGGTATATTTTTCTATTTACTTATATATATTATATATATTACCTTTTATTAACAGCGAATGAAAGGAGAATCTCATTTTCCTTGCATATATATACGATAAGCCAGATTTCTGGTTTTCTGGTCCAGTCAGATGAATTTGCACCACCTTCTGGTGGACATAAAGAACTGCAACTTAAAGTACCCATAAATAAACCTGATTCTTCCCTCTAATGCAATGTCTCTCAACCATGGGTCTGGAGTCTCTGTGTCTCTCTGGTTGCTATAGATTCCTTAACAAATAGATGACCCTGCCCTTGTACATAGTTAAGGTGTAGGTTATATATAGATATCGTATGTTATGTGTTGGTTTTTTTTGTCCATTTTAAATAAAGTTGCATTTGGTTTCCTTCCGCAGGTTTCTGGTGTGGAATTGAATTGGACAAACCACATGGAAAGAACGATGGGTCCATCTCTGGGGTTCAGTATTTCACATGCCCCTCCAAACATGGGGTGTTTGCGCCCCCTTCTAGAGTGCAGAGGTAGGGGAACAAAGTTACTGACTTTACCTGCCCCTCCCCTCTCTGTTTGCCCCTCCCCTCTATAGTCCTTATGTTTGCCTCCTCATGCCTAATAATAACTAATCCTGTAATAATCTTCTTAGGGTATCGGGATCGGTGGACTCCCTGTCGGAAATCCCAGCTAATAAACTGAATCACTCCTTCCCGGGTTTGTACAAGTTATCATGGCCAATAAGTCATTCATTGTACAAATGATCACAGCATTTCCTTAGTAATGGACATATGCTTTTAGGGCAACGCTAAGGATACTGGGAGTTGTAGTTTTTGCATGGTATAAAGTCACAATATCTTATGCAGTGAGATGGTTTCTGTGAATTGTTAAATATGGAATTAAGTCTATAGATGGACTACAGTTCCCAGAATTCCTCAGCAGCATCTAGCTGCCATTTTGGGTGATGGGCGTTTTTCATTGGTGTCCATTTCCTGCAGGCTTCAGGAGGAGTTTCAGTTCCAATTCCACTAGTACATTACAGAAGGAATCCGACCGGAGACACGCCAGGTAATTCCCATAGGAAGGAGGATGCAAAGGAGAAGTTAAGGCTAAAAAATTTTTTTCTCGTGTATAACCCCAGAAATTATTTATTACAAAATCTCACTTGGCTTCCTATATAGTTACTTACCAACGTTATACCTATGGAATATAAGTAACATTATACATGGCACTGGGAGATACAAGGTATCATTGATTTACACTGAGCATGTCTGGACCAGTGACTAAGGTGTGACAGGAAAACTTGATTTTTTTTAAGTTTCTCTCTGATTCTGAATCACTGCAAGTGAATCGCTGTTTTAATCTGCATATTCTGGGCTATAAATTGATAAATCCTTTGTTACGGTTGAACTTTAATTTCATGTGGTTTTTCCATTCCTATCTGGGCCCAAATAACCCGATGGAATTGGCCTATTACTGTTACTGTGTGTACTGAGCTGTTATATGAATCAAGCAGCAGCAGGAACGTTGTTTGTCAGTGACCCATAGGGGGCGCTGTTACAAGAAATTTCCCTTTTACCTTCCTCGTGTGTCTGTATTTACATTGATCAGTCTGTGTCCTGTCCATCTTCATGTAATAAACTCCATGTTGTCTCTGTGCTGCTGGTACTTCTATATAACTTACCCCAAAATGTCTATTAGCTGCAAAGCAATCCATTCTCCTTATTATCTTTGATTACCCAGCATCCTCAGTTGTACCAGCATTTCCAGTTAGAAGAGAAACATCCTGGGCACACGTCCTTGGTAGAAAGTACATGTATTATGTTACAGTAATAAGTAGCCTTCCATCATGTTTGAACTACAATCTCCCAACATGCCCTTCACAGGTTGTCTAGTTCAACAACAGCTCCTCCCGTGGTATAATCTTTGCACCTGCAATGTGCTGTGCCTTTAAAGGAGGTTTTCTTCTTACGAACCCATTGACCCTACAAAGAATAAACAAATCGCTGCCCCCTGTGGACGAACACCTTGTCCTGCAGAGACCACCTTCCCCTTGGCTGAGATAAAATCATGGGATTAACCCAGAGCGTCTGGCACAGAGCATGATGGTCTTTTCTGGTTCGCTAATTGACATTTACCGTGTGAGGGCCCAGGCTGCACAAGGATGAGGATTGACTAAGGTCATTGTGCAGTTAGGGGGTCATTCCTTTTTAAAGGGTAACCAATCAGCGTAACATCTCACAGCCTGTGTTCGCCAGATTGGAAAGGGTTACATTGTATTCTGGGCCCCTTTAGTTTAATTATCCTCCACTATTCCATAGACGGGGGTAATTGCTTGAAAAGAAGCTCTGGATCCATATCGATTTCTCTTTACTGATAATCCCTAATCACGATGGGGTTTTAACCATTGGATTTGATGGGGAACGTTTTCTTCTGTTCTATGTCCTATAATAACGTGAAAGATTTTCTCCTTCTTCTAAGAAAACGACAATTTATCCACAGCCAATCGATACAGGTTTCTAGGGGCTTTAAAGATTGTTTGAAGTCCGTCCGAGACCCCAATAGGAGCCCCCGTGTGACAAATGGACACAAACAGTTCTCAGTCTTGGAAAGTGAAAGCAGCAAAATTGGATCACAAAAGGCGAGTTTCTCTGTCAGGGTCCTGCGGATAAATCAAACAGTGTTTGTGTTCCCTTTGATTGGACATTCCAACAGGCCATTATTTACTCGTGGGCTGTTATTGGCCGTTTAATAAATGGCAACACTTTCCTTTTATCCGTTCATACGGTACCGTTAGATTATACAGATCTACACTTTAGATACACTAGGACTTTTGCTGTACAATTTTGTGTTCTATTATGACATCATGGGGTTTATTCATGATGGGCATGACATCACAGAATGATTTCTCTGCAAATTTAAATGTGAGAGCTGCCATCATGGATGTAACCTAGTGTAGATCACCATTGTCTCTTATGTGCACAAATGAGAATATAAAGTGAAGGGATGTTTCCCAGAAACTCCAGGTTAAAAGGATGTATCAATTGTCAAATTCATAAAATCTTCCTTTCCTCCCGCTGGGACAGACATGCTCAGTGTGGTTTATCCTGATGTGATTTGCTGTCAAACTAGATACTTTCAGGGATATTCAACAAAAGTTCTTATCTTTTAAAATGGTGCTAATTTTGCTGCAACCAATCAGATCTTATTCAACATTTGAAAGCTAACATCTGATTGGTTGGGGCAAAATTAGCACCATTTTTCCAGATCTTACACAGTTGTATTTTTGGTTAGGCTGGTTACGCAGGTTTTTCGGACCACTATTTCCATGTAACGTTTGGTTGGCTGTAAAATCTGCTGCAAGAGGCCGGGACGGATATTGGTCACCTATTTGTCTGAATCTGACAAACGGAAGATAGGATATGGCAGTAAATCAAGGGCGATGGTCACGGCAAACTGTCAGCCACACCCTTTTTGCCACGACTGACCGTGGTTCGTCATGGCTGACTGCCTGCTAGTGGCGAATGGTCAACCAGCATGAAAAATTGTAACGTGTGTACCCAGCCTTAGGGATAATTGGGATCATTTTACAGTTTAATGGGGGGAGATGACGTTGTTTTATTTCTGACAGACCCCGGAAGGCCCCATTACGTCGCAGCTGGAGCAGTACCACCACAAGCAGCACCAGCAACGATGCAACGGTTAAACTGCAGAAAGGATCCCAGGTGTTGCTCACCAGCTCCAATGAAATGGCCGTAATCCGCTACGTCGGACCCACTGACTTCGCCTCCGGCGTCTGGTTGGGCCTCGAGCTTCGAAACGCAAAGGGCAAAAATGACGGATCCGTAGGAGAAAGGCGCTACTTCCACTGTAAGCCAAACCACGGGGTGTTGGTCCGACCAAGTCGGGTCACTTACCGGGGTATTAATGGGTCAAAACTGGTGGACGAAATAAGCTGACCCTCAAATGCCCGAATATTTTGTCTGTAAATAACGAACGCTGGGGGTGGGGCAGCTTATAAACCTGGAAAACAACAATTTGTTATTATATTTGTGATACATGAAATGTAAAAGAACTTTCCCTTTAATTTCAATGTTTGGGAACAGACCAGGGGAACGACAGACACCGATTGGTTGGCAGAATCGCATTAATTTCCACTACGATGGCTTATAATATGTCAGACTTTATAAGCTATGTGGCAGCCATTTTATTTTGTGGGAAATACTTCAATGTCTGTTCCACGTTTGGTTGCCACGTTTTCTATTCACCAAAAACATAAGTGACTTTAACTTTTCTGTTTCATAACTTGTTTCTATGTCCGTGTAAATTCTCACGTTTGACTAGGTATGTTTGCATCACAATTGGCCTCCTTTTTTTTTTTTTTTTTTTTGACCACGTATGACCCACCAGTCGTATGTAATTTAAAGGGCAACTAAACGCCACACACAAACAGCACTTGTTTGCATGGAATGGATCTCAGGACGTTGTGCTAATAGATCGTTTTATTTCTTTATATTTATTTGGAATGAAAGTTGGGAAGAGACCCACCGCACTTTTCATTTGTAATCTGCATAAAATGATCCATTGAATATTTTTGTAAAATTTGTTAACTTTGGAGATGATGAAGAGTCGCTATCACTTTAAAACAGTCTTAAAGTCACAGCGTAGTAAAAGTTTGTGTGACTTTAATTTTGATTTAAAACTTTTAATAGGGGAAATTATCCGTCCGGAATAGAAAAAATGGAATCCAATGTTTTTATTTTTCTTCCCCACCAAGCCCTGTCACGTATGAATAATGTAGTAATATGATATATATGGGGCACAAGCCGTATTTATAACGGCACAGTATCGCCATTGAACAATTAAGTTTGTGGTTGTAAAATTAGGATAGCGATCATTATTGTACGATTGCTTTTACCATACCATTTCGATACCGCGGGCTAATAAATATACATATACTAAATCTGGAACTCAATGCACTTAAGCAATATAATGATGCAATTTTTCTGATGCCCATACAATATCCGAATATCCCTAATTAATTGATATTTGTTTTGCCCATTCTACAAGCAACAAGGAAGAGTGGAAATGTCATTTCCTGATTTCTAAACTATAGGTTGTCCAAAATAGTGATGTCATATTCCCTAGAATGATGTCATGTTTCTGTTTACTAAATACTTTACAATCTGACTGTACGGGAAATGTAGATCAATTCTTATGACAGTCAAATGGTCCCTTATATATTAGACAGCTGTGATAAGATTGTACTACCAGAGTGTCCTAAGGTCTATGGGAAAATTTTAGTATGACATCATCAGTCCCATGTTGCAAATTTATGAAGTAAAGAAAAAATAAAATAATGAATGAATGTATGAAATTTATTAAAAGCTCAAAACTAACAGGTTCCCTTAGATGCATTTTTTTCCTGTTCTTGTATATTTGTAATAAATTAAAACGTATTTTCTTGACATAATTTAACATTAAACTTAATAAATTGAAAACGTTTGTTCAACCTCTTTTCGACACTGAGAATGTTTATTAAAATAATCAGCCCCACTGCAAACTATGATTGATGAGAGACCTAACCTAATTCAGGGTCTGAACCGTTAAACCATAAGGGCACGGCCACACCGCAACGCAATCGAAATCGCATGCGATTTCATGTGCGATTTTTTTGCGCTTGCGAGTATAGGAAAACGCATGCGATTGCCATTAAAAATGCAGAACGCAATCGCAACGCACCGAAAAACGTGCGTTTTTTTTTTTCGTTGCGCGTTTTCAATGATTTTTTAAAAACGCAAGTGGCAGCGAGCGTACATCTTGGATATCCCTTGGTATCGAAACTTCACAATACTACTGTTCTTTAAATATGGCCTGTGGAACTTACCCAATAGTTATTCATTTTCTGGCTTTTTGCACTGAAACTCGTGTTCTGCTAAATGACCACTAGGGGGGTGGATCTTGATCCCATTATTATTAAAACGTCGTTATCATAAAATAACGATACTGATAGTTTACACGGTGACGTTTTATTATTGACTGGGTGATTTTTTTAAAAATTGTTTTTGCAACCAAATTATGGCCTCAGCGCTGCTTTATTTCCTGATGACCCATTGCTGTTCAGTAGGACTAATACTGGGAAATTGACCTGTTTACCCCTATGGTAAAACTTACCTGGGTGAATTGAACAGAATATATGTTTGTGTGTACGAATCCAATAGCTGTCCTTCCTTCCTTACAGTTGGCTCCACCCATTGCGCTTAGCGCCTGCTCCACCCGATATAAACAGAAAGCATTTCGAATTCAGAATGTTTTATTGACCGTCATGCTATACAACACACAACAACAATACAAATACACTGATGGATACAAAATATGGGAAGGATGAAATATTTATATGATATTTTACACATAGTCCGTAATTTTCAGATAATATAATTCCCTGAAGCCCTCAGGCCCTTATAAATAATGTTGCATAAATTGCTTTACACGGAGCAGGCAAACTGTACAGGAATGCAAAATGTCCGGAGATTAAGGGGGAAAAAAATGAATTAAAGGGACACTATACTGAAAAAATGAATTTGCCTCATCTATAATTGAATACATGTAAGTAGCACTTACTCTGATTTGTGTGTGTTGCTGCATGCCTTCAATCCAGCACACATTTTGTTTAGGAGCAAAATCCCCCCTCCCTCTTTTAACCACTCCCACTTCCATCTGACTTGACTTTCCCCCACAAACCAACTGTCAAGCCTGCACACAGCATACAGCATTCCAACTGTCAAAACTCTTGTCACCATTCCAGCTACAGTAAAACTGCTCACAGAAGAATAGTTTTTGAGAGCAAGGAACTTGATTGACAGATGAAATATGAGACGTTTTAGATTGGATATCTAAAGAAATAGGGGGCAGATCAACAAAAAAATGATACAGTGGTGGTTGGGAAGGATTATAGTTTCCAGTTATGGTCAATTTAAAATAACCTATTTTTCGGTATAGATGCCCTTTTTAATTAATAGTATTGGTATTTAGTTCTATTTTACCTTCACTGATTGAGTTATAGCATGTGACTAATGGGTGGGGCCTGTAATAGTTGCAATTTTGATTTTAAGTGGGAGTGGCCTGTTTCCCCCTGCCCACAACCTAAACACTGTCATTTGGATTACAATGGTCTTCAATACGTTTAAGTAAAATATTTTACCCAAGTACAATAAACGATTCAGCCCTGATATTTAAACAGATCCTACACGATTACTTTTGGTTAAATTCAGTGCAATCTTGTATATTCAGTGAGTTCTAGTCCATCTGTAAACGTAAACGCTCTCAGCCTTGACAACAACTTTATTTATAAAGGGACAACATGGCTAGCTACCTATAGTGATCCTTTATACTCCTAGCATTGGTCGTTTTATTCGACCGCAGTGATGGTTGGAAGAAAAAAAAAAAAAACCTAGTAGCGGTATATTTGACCGCAGCAACATTATTTTTTTTTTTTGCGGTTTGGGGCTTTAATTAAAGGGGTGGGCTTGCCCTTTAGGTTTTAAAGGGGATCTTGAAATTGATTCAGAAGTTGATTCTATTTGCCGTTAAAGGGAGGTGCCTGGTGTGGGCTCATTTGGCTGCATGCTCCCCTGTGTGTGGCTCCCCTGTGTGAATGATTAACAATCGTTAAAGGTTTTGGCATTATTTAAAGGGTATCTCCACTGGTTTTATTGAACAACGGGAGGTAAAGGAGCTGTGCCTTACCTCCCGTTCTTCAATAAAACCTGTAGGAGCCGGGAACGAAGTAAGGTACCGTATATACTCGAGTATAAACCGAGGTTTTTAGGTTTTAAAAATACCTTTTAAACCTGACCTCGGTTTATACTCGGGTCACACACAGGGTTACACACAGATTAAGTTTTGTACGGACAAAAAAGAAGCCTACCAGTTGGAGATTGGACCATTCGGTGAGGAGCGAGCAGACCGGAGACCAGGACCGGAGCAGTTAGAGATGCAGGCAGTATGCTGATGACGTAAGTGATATGCGCAGGACGTGCGTAACTTACGTGCCTGCGCGTATCACTTACGTCCTCAGCATACTGCCTGCACCTCTAACTGCTCCGGTCCTGGTCTCAGGTCTGCTCGCTCCTCACCGAATGTTCCAATCTCCAACTGGTAGGCTTCTTTTTTCCTGACTGCGTCCCAGACGTACATAGAGGATCGAGGACTCTGTACCTTCCGAATCTGCCCTCATCATATCCAGTAAGGAATTCTTGTGTATGAGGGGTTTAGGGGTGGGCTAATAGGTCTGTACAGTGGAGGGGTGGGGTGGTTTAGAAAGTTTGCAGAACACCTTGGTTTATACTCGAGTCAACACTTTTATACCTTTTTCAGGCAAAAATAGGTACCTCGGTTTATACTCGGGACGGTTTATACTCGAGTATATACGGTACTTACCCGATCACTCGTCTCTCTGCCGTATAGTCTGACAGGTCCTAACGAACTTAGAACACTATGCGCATGTGCATAAAATACAGAGTCAGTCTGGACCTGTCATACTACGCATCGGAGGAGCGAGCGATCGGGTAAGTACCTTACCTCTTCCCCCAGTTCCTGCGGGTTTTATTGAAGAACTGGAGGTAAGACACCGCTCCTTTACCTCCAATAAAACCGAATACCAATTTTTTTTTCGTTTTGTTTTACCAAACCCTTTAATGTACATACCTGACGCAGACCTAGTTTAGATAACAAATTGTTTTCTGGTACACTAGACTGTGCACTGTTTGCGATGCCATTCCACCAATTTTCTTTTATCGGACCGCATGCGATTCTCCAAAAAAACACATGCGCTCTGAAAACTGACCGCAGTGCACACAATTTGGCCACTCACACTGCGTTAGCCTGGCATGTGTTTCACGGATCATAAAATGCGATCGTAAGCACGCAAGAAATCCCTTAGTGTGTCCTACCCCTAATTATCATCCTTTATGTGTCTATTTCAAGTCTGAAATGGCAATATTGTGGCTTTATAACAACCTCTACCTTTGTGTTTTTCTACAGAGTGACTTTTAAAAGGATATAATCAGACATTTGTATAATATAAATGGCATCTGCTATGAGCAACCACTAATCTATAAACCTTATATTGTACAGTCCAAGGGAAACAATATGGCAATGTCTAGGTGTGTCCTGTACACATAGTAATCCATCTCCTACTGTCCAGTGGTATCTTCTTCCCTGAGCTACAAATACAATATACAGAGATAGTGACATCAATACAGCCAAAGGTAATGTGTTTACCTTGAACCATCTCACTAACATGTAGCACTGCATCTTGGGTATTGGACACAAAGGAATCCATAGCCTAAAACGCCCCTTTTAGAGGTTTTATTTACCCTACGTTTTGTAGAGGAACCCAGTTGCATGTTTCTATGGCTACGGTTGCTCATGACTTCAAACCAAAGCAAGAGAATAAAAACAACCTTGAGAAAATACTGTATTGGTTTGGTGTAATATCCGAAAGAGTCTGGCCACCATCCATGGCTGCCATCAATGGAGGGAATTAGAGGTTCTCCTTGGCAGTGATACTTTTGTTCCTAGGAATAAAGTCTTTCATTTTATGTTTTGGACATGGCACGGTCGGTGTCTCTACAGGTAAGCCCTGCTGTTGGTATCCGTAATTAACCGTGCCGCAGGGGAACTGACGGAGCCTAAAAAGAGGCACTTCTTGAACATTTGAAGTCAATGTTGATGGTTCTAACAGCACAGAAGAACCCGGTAGCCTCCCTCCAGTAACCTGCTGTGCAGACGTACAGTTCTCATCTTTTACTGCTCCTTGGCTTCCAGGAATCTCCCTCTCAGGAACTACTGGCGTTTCTGGAGAAGCTTCTGTTTTTTCCACCATTTTTCCTGTAAACCAGGAACCGTATGTTGGGTTCCACAGGTTTGTGGGCTTATTTCTCGTACCTCTTTTGTTGTGTAGCTCTGAGTTTGAGTTGGCTTGAGCAAATGTCATGTTATCATGTCCAGAATCCAAAACAGGTCTGGGTTTGATGGGACCACGTGAGTCACAATGCACTTTGTTGGGTGGTTTCCCATGGGTGGTGGTAGGAATTGGTGGAGGAGACTGTATTTTCTTCAAGTCTTCCTTTGACACATTGTCTGGTGTAGCTAAGGCTGGTGGAATGACATCGGGGTCTTCTGGGTGGGTAGAGGCCTTCTCCTCATCTTCAAACACTGGACCATATTCCACAGGCAAAGTTGTATTAATCACATCTGGGTCCTGTAACAAAGAAATCTGCATTTCAAACAGGGACACACATTGTACCAAGTAAATACATAACGTGAAAAGATAAAAAGACGCCAGAATGCTGGGCTGCTTTAATAAAAGGCAACTGTGGTCTCCATTGTACCTTTAAAATGAACCACATCTCTAGGCAAATCTCGTGAGACATTATATTGGTGGAAGGGTTTAGCAATATAACATCTTGAACACTTCCTACTTTCACCAGCTTGTAACCATGTGACCAATCTTTGCCTGCATTAAAAAGGTCCCCCTCTCAGCTTGAGTTTTTTTTAGTCTGTGCAGGTACTTCCTGTCTTAAGTCAACATGCTCAGACACCTTGGGCAGGAAGAAGGGTCTGGTGATGTCACTCAAGATACTGGAAGTAGTGAATATTCTCCACAATATAATTTCTCACAGGCTGAAGCCAGAGATGTGATCCAGGGCTCATTTTAATGGAAAGACTGCAGGTTTCATTTAACCCTAACTTGTTCGGAGACAGCTGCCATTTAATATACATGGACAGATGCTTGGCCAGTTATTAAAGACAGTTTGATTTTCATTACATATCTCTGTGTCTGACATAACCACTTTAATTACAATCATACCTACGTGTGTGTAGTTAAGCCCTTGAGTCATTTCCAAACCTACATCTTCCCCCTGGCACTGTGATTCACACAGGGAGAGAAAGGAGCTTGCTGCATTTATAAAGTGTCCATAACGCTATTTCCTCCAGATCATTACAGTTACTTACCTACCTCCCCTCGCTCAGTGAAATCTATAAATCTGTGGTATTGAGTTTAATCAACTTCAAGATTAGTTCTTGAAGACGTTTCGCTAGTCATACGACTGGATCTCAATTCAGAATGACTTGTACAAGAATCTGTGGCAATTATGTACCCTGGAAAGTTCCAATTAGCATATAACAGAATAGGGTCAGAAACCTCCATATAACAGAAAGGGGTCAGAAACCTCCATATAACAGAAAGGGGTCAGAAACCTCCATATAACAGAAAGGGGACAGGGACCTCCATATAACAGAAAGGGGTCAGGGACCTCCATATAACAGAAAGGGTCAGGACCCTCCATATAACCAAGGCAGGAACCTCCATATAACAGTAGGGGACAGGGACCTCCATATAACACAAGGGGAACAGGGACCTCCATATAACAGAAAGGGGTCAGGACCTCCATATAACAGAAAGGGGTCAAGGGACCTCCATATAACAGAAAGGGGACAGGGACCTCCATATAACAGAAAGGGGTCAGGACCCCATATAACGCAGGGGTCAGGGACCTCCATATACAAAAGGGGTCAGGGACCTCCATATAACAGCAAGGGACAGGGACCTCCATATACAGCAAGGGGACAGGACCTCCATATAACAGAAGGGTCAGGGACCTCCATATAACAGTAAGGGACAGGGACCCTCCATATACAGCAAGGGGACAGGGACCTCCATATACAGCAAGGGACGGGACCTCCATATAACAAGCAAGGGCCGGACCTCCATATAACAGAAAGGGGTCAGGGACCTCCATATAACAGAAAGGGGTCAGGGACCTCCATATAACAGAAAGGGGTCAGGGACCTCCATATAACAGCAAGGGGACAGGGACCTCCATATAACAGCAAGGGGACAGGGACCTCCATATAACAGCAAGGGGACAGGGACCTCCATATAACACAAGGTCAGGACCCTCCATATAACACAGGGTCAGGGACCTCCATATAACAGCAATGGGTCCAGGGACCTCCATTAACACATAGGGGGCAGGGACCTACATATAACAAGGGACAGGACCTCCATATAACAGCAAGGGACAGGGACCTCCCTATAACAGAAAGGGTCAGGGACCTCCATATAACAGAAAGGGTCAGGACCTCCATATAACAACATGGGATCAGGGACCTCCATATAACAGCAAGGAGTCATGGACCTCAATATAACAACAAGGGGTCAGGGACCTCCATATAACAGCAAGGGGTCAGGGACCTCCATATAACACAAGGGTCAGGACCTCCATATAACAGCAAGGGTCAGGACTCCATATACAAGGGTCGGACCTCCATATAACAACAGGGTCAGGGACCTCCATATACAGAAAGGGACAGGACCTCCATAACAAGCAAGGGGTTCAGGGACCTCCATATAACGAAGGGTCAGGGACCTCCATATAACAGTAAGGGGACAGGGACCCCCATATAACAGCAAGGGATCAGGGACCTCCATATAACAAGGGGTCAGGGACCCCCATATAACAAGGGGTCAGGGACCTCCATATAACAGAAAGGGGTCAGGGACCTCCATATAACAGCAAGGGGACAGAGACCTCCATATAACAGAAAGGGGTCAGGGACCTCCATATAACAGAAAGGGGTCAGGGACCTCCATATAACAGAAAGGGGTCAGGGACCTCCATATAACAGAAAGGGGTCAGGGACCCCCATATAACAGAAAGGGGTCAGGGACCTCCATATAACAAGGGGACAGGGACCTCCATATAACAGAAAGGGGTCAGGGACCTCCATATAACAAGGGGTCAGGGACCTCCATATAATTAAAAATCTTCAGATTCCAACTCCCATAGGTCCGAATCAGCAAATGACGACAAACTGGGGGTTAATCCTAAGAACATTTTAGGGGATGACGATTGTCTCCAATGGACCCAACACAACATATTAAAATATGGTGTAATATCAGAAGACCCACAACCCACTTGCTGCCCAAAACCTGTTGTGTGAGTGGATCTGTAATTAAATGCATCCTTGTTTAACCCCAATTCCATATGGGTTGTGAGTGTTCTTATATTACTCCATAGTTTAATATGTTGTGAGTTGTTATAAGAACCAACGGAGGTGCGATAGAGACAGGAATATTGATATTGAAAGTCTCCAATGGATCACACAATTGGTCACCTGCTTTTACACAAATTTTAGAGATCCTTATGGTGGCCATAGACACTACAATCGGATTGTACGATCATCGGGTCATATGATCAGATTGCCATTCGGCCCAAACTTTTTCAACTGGCCTGAAGGTGGAAATTATTGGACGATCGTTGGCCAATCGTTCATACACGATCCAACGATCGTTCAGTATCCCAATATCGTACAAACGTAATCTTCCCACCTATGGCCATAAATATAACTGCTATTTCCTGTTATTCTAAGGGCTGTGCCAATATGGCTTTCTGAATATCTATCTTACTGGTCCACTATCCAACCAGATAAATATCTCACTAATTGGCCATACACATGGATGAGAGAATTGCTGTTTTGTGGTCCAATCAGATTATCACGGAGGGTAATAGATCATGTGACCCACAAACTGTCACCAATTGCTTGTTAATTATCGGTTGGAACTGATTGGGGTAAATTGTCAAAGTCCGAGGGGAATCTGTCACCTACTGACAATTCTTTACTTGGCTTAAGTCTATTTTCTTTACAATGCCCAGTTTAACCTAGATAGGTCGAGGTTAACGAGATGCTGGCATTAATTGATTTACAATTGTCTGTGGGTGATATATACACCCCATTGGCTGTGCTCCCGGGTTTAGAACTCGCTGTTGTGTGCGGGAAACGTCACTGTTCTTCTATCTGGGGCTGCGATTAAGGAGCAGTAATTGTAACCAATTGAAGAAACTTTCCCCTTTCCTCGTCTTTAGCGTCTGTTTATCTGATCGCCCATTGATCTGGTCAGAAGGAACATTATGATCTCTACAGGGCTAATGGTTCCCATTCGCACACATAGAACACAGAGAGTATCAACAATCAATGGATGGAACTTTATATCGAGGTTAATTCATTCTCCTCCTGTCATTAACCATGAGATATCTAAACATAACCTTCGATGTTACCCCTTTAATAGTTACACTTATAGATACACATACCCTCCAACATTCCCCCTTTAATAGTTACACTACAAAGGTTCCACATATAATACCATGCAGTAGTAAAATACCGCAATGGTATTGTATGGGCAATAGTAAATCTACAATCGCAGATTTCTCACAATGTGTATGAATGTGGTTTTCTGATGAGGATTGTTCTGTGTTTGTGCGATTTGCCACCTGAAACTGACGTTTGGTCGCGTTGACAGATCCACACGGCAGATCCTCAACTATCCCTGACTACACAGCTGTTCATACACATGTTCATGGAGAACCTGGGTATTTAATGGACGTTATTACACAAAGTGATGATTATAAAGATTATTAAAAAGATTTAAGCTATTACTGAAACAGAACTCCCAGCAGCCCCTGCCAGGCTCCATTGCTAGGGTTCCAAGGATAGAACTAATGGTCGTACCTGGGTGCAGTAGTCAATTCTTTCCAATATAATCCCAAAAGTCGGCCTGTCTTCTGGCTGATGTTGCCAGCACTGGGTCATGATTCGATACCTGTAAAATATATTATCATCTATTATGTACCTTAGGGGTTACTGGGAAAAAAATGGAAAGTCTCTTCTTCTATTATCCCTCCCATGGGGCCAAGTTTAGAAAGTTTGCGATACCGCGGGTTATCGTTAATGAACGATCGCGGCCATATATGTACGGCGCACATTGATAGCTGATTGAAAGTTGATTTTTGCCGGCGACCGTAAATATAAAGGATAGTTAAAGTGGCAGAATCGTTAAAAGGCAATACGGCGCCTTTATAAGTACGGATCATAGAATGAAAGATTTTAAGTATTTAGGGGTCCCCTAAACAGTAAGTGGGGGGATACGAACTGGACAACACTGTATGATCCAGACGTGTGTTAAGATAAACACGGGCAATGTATGCTGGCCAAAGCGAATAACAATTGTGTAGGTGTGTACTGTGGCAACATATGTCAGATGGGAATCCTTCTCTTCGGGCCCCAACCATGCAGACATACATGCACAATTCGTCTGTCATACATGTGTATGACCTTTAGACAATATACTGATCATACACAGGTCCAGGGCAGTTCTTGGGCGGATCCATTCTTCCTCCACTTGTAACAAACTCCAGAACCTCTTGGTTACTCTTACTGGGGTATGGCATGTATCCCAGAGAGAAAATCTCCCATAGCAGGACTCCAAACGACCTACACACACAGATAAACATTGATTCACATTGATTGCACAGTTAAACTGTAAAACTCTGCACTAGGAAGACATACTATGTATCAGGTACAAATTAAACTATAAAACTCTGCACTAGGAAGACATAATATTTACTGGGTTCCAGTTAAACTGTAATACTCTGCACTAGGAAGACATACCATGTATCAGGTACCAGTTAAACTGTAAAACTCTGCACTGGGAAGACATACTTTTTACTGGGTTCCAGTTAAACTGTAATACTTTGCACTAGGAAGACATACTATGTATAAGGTACCAGATTAACTGAATAACTCTGCACTAGAAAGACATACTATGTACCAGGTACCAATTAAACTGTAATACTCTGCACTAGAAAGACATACTATGTACCAGGTACCAATTAAACTGTAATACTCTGCACTGGGAAGACATACTATGTATCAGGTACCAGTTTAGCTGTAATACTCTGCACTGGAAAGACATACTATGTATCTGCTACCAGGTAAACTGTAATACTCTGCACTGGGAAGACATGCCATGTATCAGGTACCCTTTAAACTGTAATACTCTGCACTGGGAAGACATACCGTGTATCAGGTACCCTTTAAACTGTAATACTCTGCACTGGGAAGACATACCGTGTATCACGTACCCTTTAAACTGTAATACTCTGCACTAGGAAGACATACCGTGTACTGATTCCATAAATGAATGAACCATTGGTCAGTTTAGTAATTAGGAATTGATCTGTCGATTGACATCATTATGAGTCTCAATTCAATGTCTCAATTCAACTGTCTCAATTCCACGTATCAATTCACGTCCATATGACATTACAAGTCCATTCAAGTTCCAAGACGCTAATTACCTATCAACATCACTGCACAAAAACAAAAAGATTTGATTCACTGTCCTTTATTGGATCAAGGGTGCCTAGTGTCCTTAAGCAAACAAACCTATTTCTCTTCACGTCATATCCAACGCAATCCCATAACCCCAAACAGCTCTTCAAACTCCCTGCTTGTTCGGCACCTCTTCTCCCACCCCCTGTGTTTTTCCCTGTGCGCCCTACCCTCTCCCTAGCAGCTTCCACTCCTCCACTGCACGGAAACTATCCCTTCATTGGTTATTCCCTTACTGCATCCTAACAAGCTTCACACACTATTCAAAACAATCTTATGTCTATATCCAGTACAACTCATACCGCCCACCTTGACCCCTTCCCTCCTCATGTCTATTCCCTCCTCCTTTCCGTTCATTCCGCCCCACTCCTCTCTTTAAACTTGGTCCCTCGTCCACTGGTATTTTCCAGCTTTTTATAAACAGCCGTGCTATACTATAAAACGCTCCCTTGATCTCTCTCTGTCCGCTCTCTCAGCTACCGCGCCGTCTCCTCTTCTCCCTTTTGCTTCCACTACTAGAAGTACATGTCCTAAGCTGAAACTGGTCAGTCCCCTGTCTGCTATCTCTCTCTTTCGACCCTTAACCAGTAAGGCTTCTGAACAACCACTAAAGGACCAATGATCTATTAGTGCATAATCTAAAGGTCACTACTCTTTGTTCTATCACACTGACTTCATGTCCCCCGCTTCCTCAAACTAAAGTGCAAAGACTGATCGTGTCCTTTTCCCCACCCCATGTCTGTCCCCTCACTAGTCGCATATTAATATTAACAACACGCGATATCCCCATCTCCTCTGTCACTGCATGGATTAGCACACTAGAGTGCGATCTTCAAAACCTCATGTCAGAGCACTTGCAACTACGTCGGCTCCAAAAACATCAAAACATCTCCCACATCCAACCCTTCCTCTCGAATAGCAGCTACAAAAATCCTAGTTCCAGCCCTAATCATATCCCGGTAGATACTGCACACTCTCCTGTTGTAGTTTACCAAACAACTGCCTGGCACCCACTTCCAATCCATCCCTTACTGTGCTGGCCCGGCTCATTCATTTTCTTCTTCTAGCTCTGTAATGTCTCTCCTTCTCTGTTCAGATCCACTGTTTGACCCATAACGCAAAGGATCCAGTTCAAGTCTGCGTACCTTATGTCTTTAAAAAGCACTATCCAATACAACCCCTCCACATTATCTCAGAGCGGCTGATCACAGAAGCTGATAAATCTACCGACACCGTCCCAGACGCAATCTCTGCTCACGCAAATGATTCTCCTTCCTCTCACCACTCTGGTCACCTTCAAAATGTAATTTAAAACCCCCTCTTTAGGTCACCATAACACCTGGTCTATAGATATACCCATTTACTAACCCAATTATGATCCCCCCACCGCTTCACGGCTCCACCGCCAATCTTTACAGACCTACCAGATTCCATCACCTTATGTGCCTCGCCCCATATCCTCTAAGACTGTAAGCTCTTTGGGCAGGGTCTCTCTCCTATGGTATACGGTATTGCTGTTAAGATAAACTCATGCACTTGTTTACTAATATATTATGTACTTAACCTGTGTATGTAATATGTATGACTTTATACTAACATGTATTACACCCTGTATGTAATGTATGACTATGTAATGTTAAGCGCCACGGAGAATGTTGGCGCTTATACTAACCAATAATACTGTACAACTGATCTCCGTCCGTGTGTCCTAGATGAGAGGTTACGCCACGATACTCACCTTATCCCTTTTCTCTGGTTTCTGTCCAATTGTGACCTCGGCCCTTGTGGTGCTCTATTTGGTTTCTCTGGGATTTTTTTTTGATAGGTAGTTACACTGGATATTAACATACATTGAACTTTAGGGTTACTGGACTGTACCAACTTTCTCCTATTTTGTACACAAACTGTTTCTGTCCCAGGTACGGAGGGAACACAGACCAAACAGACACCGCAAACCATTTCAGATCGGAGCTCACTGAGCCAGATACAAGCTCAGCAAGGTCCGTTACTCCACATCATGACTGACTACAAATCCAAACGTACTGCTACTACTCTTTGCGGGAACGTCACCTCTATCGGAGGACGTTAAGGAGGTGCCAACAGAAGAATATTATCCCGATCAGTACATAGAGTTATCACTTATTAGTTAGTGTTTATCCTGGGGTTGTGTGGACTTTCAGTCGGATCTATCATAATGTCAGTCCAAGGTCATGTCTTTGTATAATGAAAATACCTACACAGGCATGATAGATTATTAGTGGTATCAAAGCCATTGATTATTCTCTTGGTCCCTTTTATCTTATTCTCGCTGAAAAATGCTGCTCCTTAGCCATCCAAAATGCCAGATTTCTGTAGAGAGACGATTAGTAGACCAACAGAATGACTGCACAACGACCAATATATTTAAGGTTTGTATTATCATACAACAATTTTTGGACCACAAGGTCATTTATCAGGTGTAAACAGTGTGGGTTGTACTGAGTCTTCTGTCTGTCTCTACTAAGTCTTCTCTGCAAAAAGCTAGATGTCCATTTTATGGTTTCACTTCCAAACATTAAGAAGGCATGGTTGATTCTTGTCTAGTTCTCATCATTGGACCTCAGAAAGGAGCAGAGGATCGCGAGAACGAAATACATGACAGAGTAGAACAGTGACATAGAGTTCCTCACACTTTCCTTGCCTAAATGAAATTAGTGGTATAAATACAGTTGTAGCAGTGTTACACTATTGTTCTTTATAGTACAGTGTAGTATTTGTTACACTATGTCTTTATGATACAGTAGCATTGTACACTACTTGTGCCTTTAAATGATACAGGTGTAGTAGTGTCACCTATTGTTCTTTATGATACAGGTTAGCAGTGTTACAACACTGTTCGTTATGATAACATGGTAGCAGTGTTTACATATGTTCTTTCGATATACCAGGTAGTCAGTTTTACACATTGGTTTCTATTATGATACAGGGTAGAGGGTTTTACACCATGTACAGTTGCAGTGTTCATACTTTCTGATACAGTGTAGTAGTGTTACACTATGTGTATGTTAGTGTAAGGTTACCTCACTAGTTGTATGTCTTAGTGTGTCCACATGTTCTTAACCGTGTAGCAGTGCTTACCTCTTGTTCTTATACAGTGGTAGCAGTGGTTACACTATTGTCTCTTTATGATGACGTGGTAGGTAGTGTTAACTATTGTTCTTTATGCATCAGTGTAGTAGTGTACACTATTGCTCTTTATGATACAGTCTAGCAGTGTTAACACTAGTTGTTCGTTTTGATACAGGTGATGTAGTGTACACTATTGTGCTTATGATACAGTGTATTGATAGTGTTACTATTGGTTCTTTATCATACAGGTTTGGGCCGTGTTACACATGTGTTTATGATACAGTGTTCAGTATAACTTATTGTGTCTTATGATACAGTGTAGTAGGTTACATATTGTTTTTATGATACAGTGTAGTAGGTGTGACACTATTGTTCTTTATGATAAGTGTAGTAGTGTTACACTATTGCTCTTTATGATACAGTGTCAAGCAGTGTTACACACTTTGCTCTTTATGACTATCAGTGCTTGCAGTGTTACACTATTGTCTTTATGGATACAGTTAGTAGTGTCACTATTGTTCTTTAGAGACAGTGTCATCGTGGTGTTAACTATGTTCTTTATGATACCAGTTAGCAGTGTTACACTATGGTTCTTTATGATTACAGTTGAACAGTGTTACACTATTGTTCGTTATGCTACAGTTGTCAGTTGTTACACTATGGTTCTTTATGATACAAGTGTAAGCATGTTACACTATTGTTTCTTTATGATACATGTCGAGGTGTACACTAGTTTGTTCTTTATGATACAGTGTAGTAGTGTTACACTATTTGTTCTTTATGATACAGTGGTAGCATGTACTTGTTTATTACATGACAGTACTTTGTTCTTTCCATGATACAGTGTAGTAGTGTTACACTATTGCTCTTTATGTACAGTGTAGCAGTGTTACACTATTGTGTCTTTAGATACAGTGTAGTAGTGTGTTCGGCACAGTGATTCTTTGATTTTAATACACCAATTGATAGCGTGTTACACTATGTTCTTATGATACAGTGTAGCAGTGTTAACATGTTCTTTTGATACATGTAGAGTGTTTACACATGTTCTTTATGATACAGTGTATTGTGTTACACATATTGCTCGTTTATGATAAGTCTAGCAGTGTTACCTATTGTTCTTTATGTATACAGTGTAGTAGGTTTACACTATTTGTCTTTATGATACAGTGTAATAGTGTTACGTTATTGTTTCTTTATCATACAGGTGTTGCAGTGTTAACTATTGTGCTTTATGATACAGAGTGTGCAGTGTTAGCACTATGGCTTATGATACAGTTTATGATACATTGTCCTGGGTGTAGTGTGTACACTATTGTTCTTTATGATACAGTGTTTAGTGTTACACTATTGTTCTTTATATACAGGTTGTATGTACCCATGTGATACAGTGTTGTTCGTTGTTCTTGTAATGCACTGAGAAAAATAGTCCACTCACAAATCACCACTATGTCTTCTTTCTGAACTTGTATCACTCAGGGGTTTTAGCCACGGAGCGTTTGGAGAAGTTTATTGAAGGACAAGTCTCGTGCGCCCAATGAACTTATCACTCCGCGAAGTTGCTGTGAAGGTAAGTCAATCCTTAGGTAGAGTACAGTGCTCTAGGCATTATAGAATGATAACTATACGTATTCATAGGAATGTCGGTCAACAAATAGTTTTCCGGGCAAGAAATACTAATAGTCAATTTAATAACAAGTATTAGAGAGAGGATAAAACGGGACCTGTATTTTCTACCCTTACATTGGAAACATTTGGATTTAAAGTATCAAGTGATTTTTCGCTTCCCTTTAATCACACTGCTTGCGTGATCCACTTCAACCACCTTCAACCTACCTTAACCTTTTATTAATCCAAATGAATCGCGAACTTGGAAGTAACACCTATAGAAAAGTACCGTATCATTACTAAGGATGTGCCTGAGCCGAGCGGCGACCGGCCTGCCAATATCAATTGGATTTCAGAAGCTGCGCACTCACGCAGGCAACTAAGATCCTGGGTTTCTATAGAGGTGCTAAGTCAGCTTAATCACCGTTACATTTCTCAAAAGGAGAAACATTGATATTAGGGAGGACAATCCAGCTCTGTGCAGACAAGGAGATAAGTTCCAGATCAATGTGGCCTCATTTACCCTGAGCCGCTGGTCAATCTATGGAGTTAAAGTGGTTCGCATTGGTTATACGCAACTTAACCCCATAGTAGCTCACAGTATTCGCCTCGCCCGGCTAGTCCTACGTATACAAGCACAAACATGTGCATCCGGCTCCCCCCCCCTCCGCATCTTAATATCGTGTTTGCGCTTGCTAGTAGCGCATGATTTTAAATCACTATGTGGGTATTTACCCCACGTGTGGTGACGTGATTAAAACCGCGGAAGGGAGATTTGCCCCGGATCGTATAGGGGCTTCGGCTATATCTCCCAAAGTATGTTATTTCTATTAAGTCTCGTGTGTCTCATCGTATAGACATTCTAAGGGGAAGTTTTATGCTAAAAAAATTGAATCTGGTATCTTTTTTTAAGGGCATCACTGAAAAAAAATATTTTAAATTGAACCATTATTACTTTTGTACTATTTTTTCTGTTGATCGGTCCCCTATTTCTGTAGCGATAATCTGAAACCGTCTTCCTTTCAGCTGTCAATCAAAGGATTATTATTATTTACAGTTGTTATGGGAAATTGCCTTCTCCAATGCACTCTTACCTCAAAGTGATTACTGAGCATGCTACCCTCATTAAAAAAAGAAAAGTCTGGTCAGATGTAGGGGGAGTGGTTAAAAGAGGAAGGTGGGAATACTGATCATGTGCAAAACCATGTACTAGAATAAAGGCATGCAGCAACACACACACACACCGCAGAGTAGTACTACTTACTCATTACTTATAGATTAAGGTGGGATAAAGTTATTTTTTCGTATAGTTTGCCCTTTAAAGTTAACGCTCAGTCCAGATGTTGGGTTGGGGGTTTTATTAAAAGTCATTAGTTTTTTTTGTTACTTTTTCATGACCACGTACTCCCATAATAGGTTAACTGCTCCTTTCTTTTTGTGAGATTTATGAATGTGCCTGTTCATTAGGAATATACCTGTTTGGATTTCAGTATATTCGCTAAAAACATTACGAATTCCTTTACCCAAAGCCCGAGTAGAATTATTGATTTGTCCTTGGTCTGAAAGGCCAATGTAGCCTTATACAAGGTGGTTATATTTGTCAGATTTGTGCAGGATACCGGAGATGCCTTGTTGATTTCGCCTCGCCCAGCAAAGACAAATAATGCAAGGGAATGATTGACGTATCTGACATGTCTAGTGATTCTCGTTTCTCTTTTCAGACATTACCAGAGGTTTGCTTCAGAACCGGACGAACTGACTTTCTCATGGAAGCTCTGATATAAGGTAAGGAGGCGCTAAACTATAACTCCAAGCATCCTCTTCATGTAAAGTACAGTAAGAGCAGTGAGCAGTTATTTCTCCACTTGATAGTGATTTGTGCCTCTTTAATAAAGAAAGCTTTTCATTCTGTGCATTGTCTCCTCTCTAGTTGCTTAATCAAAGAAGAAAACTTGGGTTAAGACAAGTAAAGTGCAGTAGGTTATTATGGACAATTTGGGGCAGTGGAAGTTAAATTTGTTTAACTTTCCCTACCTCATTGTGTTATCACAATAAGACTATGGGACCCCATCGTACTCCCAGTGGTTCAGTATCAGGGCACCAGTTCCAGGGATCGAGTCGTAGTAAATCAGTAAAAGAAAACATCCAGTCCCTTCTCATTAGTTCTTTCTGTCTCCACATTGCTCAGTTAGGAGGGAACACACGAGGGGACTATCGTCCCAACAAAACGTTCTCTATGAGCAAGTGCTGCTGGGACACAAGTCTGTCGGTCGCGGCCTATAGGAAACGTTCCCATAGGGAACCACACAAAAGGCCATGATTTACCGACACGTCTGAACACCCCTTCATCCGATCTGGACAAACGGGCAACCTACATTGGTCGCGGGGGCAGCTGAAGACTCCACAGAGTTTTTGGCCCAATCGACCGACCACGGAAGTATCGGTCGATTGGGCTGAAAAATCGGCCTGTGTCAATCCAGCCTTAGAGAGACATAACAGACTCCCCTTAGTAAAACTCGCTCTGTACGTTTGTACCGCAGTGGGTGACGAGGAGTGTCTGATAACGGAATGTAATGAAAATGTTCTTTTTCGTTGATTTAGCCTGAATTTCAGATTGTTAGAATTTCATTCTATTATAATCGAAATAATAATCAATATAATGAAAATTGCCTTTTATAAGCTTATAACCTACCCCTGTAGTCGATTTCCATGGGAGGAAATGTAAGATTATAGCCTTATAATCTTACACATTCCAGGAGGAGAAGGAAACCAGAAGCGTCAAAGGGGTAGGTATAATAAATAATGCACCCCGAACTGTAAAATAAGGATATTAGAAGTCACCTTGGAGTGTCCGTGCCCTGTATAAAAGGTACTCGGCCTGCGGTCTGTGCGTTTATATGGTCACGAACTCCTCGGTGACGTCTATATCCCTATAATTTACAGTTGGGGGTGCATTATCCACGATATAATCAGCAAGTGGTTATTACTGTACTCAAAAACAGCAAAGGCAACTTGCTTAACATCAAACTTGTCTTCTATGGCCTGCCTTGAATTTCAAAAGGGTAAGTTCAACTTCAGACAAGTTGCAGGTTAGCAGAAGTGTTTGGAACAAATGTTTGTGTTTCTGTGTTTTTATCTGGGTATTGAGTGTTTTTTTGCTCTGTTTTTACACTATTTTGCCTCGATACAACAGATTGTGTCTTTGTACTGAAACATCCCCAGATTTGTCCTATATTGACCATGATTATTAAAGCGCATCCAGAAATCAAACTTTATAAATGTCTGCGCGCCCTATTTGTGCTTTTTAAAAGGAGATCTCTAACCTAAAACATTTATATATCTTCTTACTTTGTAATCCTACTAAAGTGTATTGATTTCATACAATATTTTACTGCATAAAGCCCTCCGGCTGCTTTCCGAGACCCCATGTGATAAAAGATCGCTTAAAAATGGTGCTAATTTTTCCCCACCAATCAGAGTAAGCTTTCAAATGTTAAATAAGATCTGATTGGTTGGGGAAAAATTAGCACCATTTTTTAACGATAAGAACTTTTATTGAATCACCGTAAAAGTATTCTTGTTTGAGAGTCCTCTCTCTGTGTTTTCTGGGAAATCAACACTGAGCATGTCCAAGATCACTGAGCTATTGATGGGGGCAGTAACTGCAGAGATTTGCATTGAAAAAATGCTCTGTGTAACTTTGGTTGGGAAATACATAGAAAGGCAAGTGGTACATGGTTTTAAAGTGAAACTATTTATTTAAAGGGTATCTTTACTATCTAATTTCACTACTGTTTTAAAACTTTTTTTCCGGATTTTAAATCTGAGCTGTAGTAGATCCTGAGAACTTAATGACTTCTTACTAGATCTGTGGCTGCCTGCCATTACACTTTCTGCAACAATTAGGAGAATCAGCAGAGAAAAAGAAAGAAGGGGGGAGGGAGATGTGTAAGCAGAGCAGTGTCTATGGTGAGGCTGTGGCAGAACTTATAAGTGTCGCAGACACTACAGGAGGCAGTGAGTAAGAGAGGGTGGGGAAATTAGAAGCACTCATAAACATTAATAATTTAATGACAAAGCAAGCACAGATAAAATTTGAGTACCACCATTTTACTTCTCTCACATTGTAGTTTCAGATAATGTAAAGTTGTTGAGTGGGTTTAGTGACCCGTTAATACTTTCAGCCATGTTTCCGTCATACACACTTTTCGTACTGCTGCTTTTTATTACCTGTATTGATTTATTTTCTTGTTCTTTTCTGTTTCGCACTTCTCTGCCTCAGTTCACTTTCAGTGTCCAATCCAGTAAATCCAGACCAGTCAGAAATATCTTTATTGACCCGTACCAACTAAACGCCGCGGTTTGTGTCTGAAGTGAAGATCTCCTTCAACCTGGCGACACGTTCCCACGCATTGATTTTCTAAATATGGACTTTCTTCCTTTAATCTTATTTTTCTTTTTTTTCTAGTTGGGAAAGTAGAGTCCTAGGGGTCAACGGTGTTCTCAAAGTAAAAAATAAATGGTTTTAATGAGCTGGTGGAATTAGAGACATAACATCAATATAGTCCGTGAAGCCTGAAACGCTAAAGTGAGGCGCGCGACTTTAATGATGTACAGTCGTGGATCTACTGTCAGATGAGGTAAGCATTTTACTGTGTGTGAACACATGCGGCTGGATTTATATACCTGTCAGACGTGTGAACACAATTAACACCGTTAAGTAACTTGAGTAGAGATGTATGTGGGTTCCAATAGAATCCAGTTTCGAACTGAATCTGAAGTTTCAATGTGTCCCAACGAAACTTTCAGAACTCCCGAATTTCACAGAACCCAGATTTTTCGAATTTTTATTTTTATCGAAAATCGAAAGTAGACGATTTCGAAAATCGAAACTCGAATTTTCGAATTTCAAAATTTCCGAAAATTTTTACATTTCAAAAACGGAACGAAACTCAACAGTTTTCAAACATCTCTAAACTTGAGCATCTGATTAATGTAAACTCTACAGCTATGGAATATTTTACATGAAGTCCCTGTCATATTGTTCTGGGGTAAATACAGGTCCTCCCTGTACTTTAAAGGGTAATTGTGGTCTCCATACAGTGTCCTCTTCAAAAGTGTTATCTCATACCTTTCAAAATAAGCCTGTTGATGATGTCTCTAGGTTCTCTGATTTAGCTATAGGCTTGTAAGTTACACTTCTTCGTCTGTCCTGACTATCTGTGTCTGTGACAGTCACATGAGGGCTGGGTAAGAAGCCCCCCACCCCTCAAAATGTGATCTTTTCTGAAGCTAGTTACAGACCTGCTACTGTTCTCTGTCCCTTTCCTCCCCTAAGGACCCATCTTTCAGGCTTGGGTTAGCTTTTAAATGGTGTTAGAAGTTTGGGGTTGGGGCTTATGATAGCTGATGATGCGTCTGTCCCTAGCAGGAGCATGCTCAAACCGAGACTTGGGGACCAGGACCAGTAATGCGGTGATGTCACAGCTCCCAGTACTAGCAAGGAACACCGAGCCTTTATATTGTGTAACTTTGGATAACGCTTTGGGGGTAGAAACATGATCTTGAAGTCAGTTTAAAGGTAAGTGTGTCTTTTTAATGAAGGCACTTGTATGGAGACCTCAGTTCCCCTTTAATGACTCTAATATCGCTTAGAAACACTCACACAGCTGCCACGGCTACTCACAGTGGGCTTTGCGGCTCGTTTTGCGTATTTAATGGCCAGCAAATGATTTCTCCCATGTCCTGCAGAGTTCAGAGAAATCCAACCTCTGTTTGTGATCAATAATAGAAATATTGTTATTTGCTTTAGTTCCCCTTAATATCTGTTATAACTGTGTTAACTTGCTGGGATGACTGGTAACCATATGAGGCGGGATTGTTAGGATAAGAAGCTGGAACTGATACCAGGTGCCGGCGTGGCCCGGCACCGATAAAGGAGGGACCCCGATACTTTATCATTTCTAGAACATCTAATCCGTGTCTTGTTGTTGGCCTTGCCTTTCCCATTTGACGGATGTTATTAAATGGAACGCTATTACCTCTTATGTTCTATTGGCTGGCCTGTAATTGCTGACAGACGCCCACTACCTTTTCACACAAAACTGCCATCTACCCTCGAGCTTTTCCCTGCAGGAACCAGCACCACAGGTCTGTATGGCACATTGGTTCATAATGATTCTTCTCCTGTCCTCCAGCAGTAAATTCAACCACAGAAACATCGTCCGCTGTATCGGTGTCAGTCTCAGGCCTTGCCTCGCTTTATCCTACTAGAACTCATGGCGGGGGGGGACCTGAAATCGTTTCTCAGACAGACGCGACCCAGGCTGGTAAGTCACTACAGCTTGTGTTAAATGCCAATTACACCCCTGGAATTGTATAAAATATTCCCCCCCAACCCAAAACTGCAATAGTAGTTAGTTAGCAACTGTCAGTCATGGATCTAAAAGATGACAATTTTGTTCCCCTAGCTGTCTCCTTTGGGCATGTGCAAGCTCATAACAAGCTCAGAAAGCTTGGAGGGAGGCAAAACCTTTTGAAAGGCAGAGGAAGGGGGTTAATACTTCCCCCTGACAAGATTTTGTGGTGTAACAACCAAACTGTATTTTTCTTTGCTTCAGTGGAGCAAACAGTAAGAGGAAGTAACCACTAACCGCAACTATGGGGGGGAGAACAGCCAATTAATATAAATGCAGCTTCAAATCTCACGCATGCAGCAGGGGTCTACGTTAGCCTGTTGGAACCAGATCTTGAACTGAAAACTGACACCATTCGTTTACTTGTTGCTTTGCCATTACATCAAATTAGGGCTGCGTTCTCATCGTTAATACTCGTCTCGCGGTCAGGGCGCTTATAACGCGTTTTGCATCAGTCCACGGCAAGTTGATAATTCATCTGATCCTACATTTTCCCAAATAGACATTTCCATTTTCTTAGTGACCTATAAAATAGAAGGAACTAATAATATGTTTAATGTCACGGTCGTTTACAGAAGACGCCACAGCATTACTGCCGCCCTCTCCTCATAGGGCTGGTGACGTTTACGATGACTGTAAGGATAAAAACCCCTCCTGCGCCTTATTAAGTTTATTAGAAGTGGCAGAAGGAAGTTTTTTTCGACAACACAAAGAAAAAAAATACAATGAGAAACGGTTTTCTAATCTTTATTTTGCCCTTTTATCTCCCGTTCAGTGGCTTTTATCTGCAGGGCTGTAGACTTACGAAGAAACTCATTTCTTCCCGGAAGGACATTCACAAACCTTCCCTTGGCAGATGGTAAATGAATATTACACCTTCGCCAAGATGAAGATGGTATAATATATCGACGTACACCCATAAGTCATCTCTGCCCGGGCTCGGTAAAGTGACAGGACAGCGACAGCGCGGCGAGCTTCTGAATTGTTTCCCTCGCCGAGAAAGAGGGTGGAATATGCAGTGCAGTTTTATCAAGCTCGACTCTGACCCATGGGGAACTTTCCCTTTCTCAATATCTCATCTGTGCAGGGAAATAACCCATAAGCCACCTGTGATATTTTTCTTTCAGACGTGAGGGGGGCAGCTTCAGAGCTCTTGGGAAACGATTGCTCCAGGGAATTCTGGGAGCTTCCAAATATCCGCCACCATCTATAAACCGATGTATCAGCAAGGGTGTTCCTAGGAATTTTTGCACCAGAAACAACTTTTAAATGCCGCCTATGGGCAGACGTGTGCGGCGCATGAATCGGGCGTGGCTCATCAGGGAACATAGACGTGGCTTATGGAGGTGGGGGTTGTGGGCTGACTAACCCGACCTGGTGTACTGGGGGTGACGTAACACTGATTGGTGGACTGGTGCTTGAGCAGTATTGCAGGAAGGAAGATTTTTTTAACTGCTGCCTTTTAAGTGTTCTGCAGGGGTGCGCCCTGAGCAAATGTTTCATTTGCCTCATGGTAGGGGCACCCCTGGTTATCAGTACTACCTTCCAGAGGGGGGCGATACCCCGTGGTAGCAGTATAACGCAAAGTACCATTTAATGCAATTTGTAATACTGCACCTTTAAAATATACAGCCCATTGTTCTTAAAGGCTGAATAGGACACATATCAGGTCATTCTTATTTTTATTAATTTACTAAACTGTGATCTGTCATGCCCTTAATTTATTTGGTTGGTGTTCATTTTGTCACACTGGAATTTTTATTATTTTCCGTTGAAGGGGGAGATTAGGTCAGTCCCACTGATGATTTTTTTCTCTTTGCTTAGCCTTACTTTTTATTGATAGCTAGTAGATAGATCTTATGTGGATTGTATCAGAAACACAAGGACACTGTATCTTATAACCTCTTTAAGTCATTAATAACATTTAAAGGGACCGCATCTGTTACTGTGATATACTGTTATAGGATGACAGTACATAATGGGTTAAGTGGAACTAATAGTACATTTATTATAGAGCCTTATGACACAAAGGCAGAACAGAGGATTATGGGATTTATTAGTCCGCTGTAGAGGTTAAGTGTGACCTTTCAGATGTAACATAAAGAAGCATTGAAACAGCAGATATCACAGAGCGAAATCGTTTTTCTTTCTACATTACATTCTGCGGGTGTTTACACAAAAATTTCCCTGCGCGTCTGCAAACATTGTTTCAATATAAAATAGATTAAAGGGGAAGAAATTCATCTTTGCTTTTTATGGCCGCTTTTAATCGCTGTTAGCATTTGCTTTTCGCCATCTCTAAATTAACTGTGATAAGAGATCTCTATTAATTGCAGGGAAACTTTCCCTCACTACTTATACGGGCATTCTTTTCAAATATTCAAGTACCATTAAACGTCGGCTTTAAAAATATTTAAATCCACATATGTTATGGGGGGTGTGTGCAAACTACTGTACAAGAATGAAAGAAGACATAATTGTTTCAATAACTTGCTTTAGAGTATTAACACACAGAGATTCTCATTGTGTAAGACGAGTTGTGTTCAATTTTTTAATTTTTTTGTTTCAGTAATGCCCTTCCCCCTGCTTAATTGGGTGTAAGCAGGGGAGGTATTAGTCCATTATGCAGTGGGGAGATTACTTTGACAGACACATGGCTTTGGGGAAATTTTGATATACGTGTTACAATTTAGTAGCACAGATGCGAAAAGGAAAAACTCAAATATGTTTAATAACATGCTTAAAATATTAGTGTTTGGGTTTTCCCCAGAAATGTTTTTTTCCTGGCTTTATTTGGTTTTAAGCAGGGGTGGTATTATTCCACTAGCAGTGGGTGAGCATGACTTTGAAATCCACATTTATAATGCACTACCTGGGATGCTTAAAAATGTCAAATAAGTTTTAAATAACATAAACTTGCTTATGAATAGTTTTTTTCTTCTTAGTAATGCTCCTTCCTCTGCTTTATTATATAGGGGTGGTATTAATCCACTATGCAGTGGTGGAGCCTGACTTTGATAGACCACAGGCTTTGTGAAAGTTTGATATCCAATATTACAATTCAGCATACTGAGACTGGCTAAAAAAAAACTCAAATAAGTTTTATTACTTTCTTAAAACATTAGCACAGTAAGGGTTCATATTTTTTAAGGAGAATTATTTATAAGTTTTTTTCAGTAATTCTCTCCCTGCTCTAATTTTAAGCGGGGCCGTATTATTTCACTATTGCAGTTAAAGGAATGTCGTATAAAGTTGGAAGCAATACCCTATTGTATTGGAATTCAACTTAGCTCATGCACAAAGGCTGAAGGTAAGTCCAAGGAGACTTTTGTTTTGGGGCCCAATCTTAAAGATTTTGGAAAGAAAATATTTTTGATACTCTGCAATTTACATTGTTTTGAGTTAGTCCAGTCCAGTTAATGCTTCATAGTATTAGTAATTACTAAATATTAATTAAACTAATAACCGAAATCAAGGATTTGCTGCGGTTAGCAAGGATCTCTGAAATCGTTCTCAGTGCGACTGTCACACCACACAACCAAACTCCGATTCGCCACAAACTTGTGCAGCATGGTAGCTCAGTCGTTAGCACTGATACGCTTTGGCAGCGCTGAAATCCTGAGTTTGAATCCACCATTGACACACTTCCGGGCACCCCGGTTTCCCCCACAATCATAAAGACCTACTGAGAGTTGTATGGGTCAAATATATGTGTTTAGATTGTAAGCTCTTGGGTCGGGTCTGATGTGAATGTTTACATGTAATTGTAATGCGCTACGGAGATGTTAGCGCTATAAAAATGTAATTTTCTTTCGGTGAGGGCATTTATTAACGAGCATGCACGGATCTCTGGGAATTGTAGCCAATAACAAAGCATTTGTTTTGCTGTGAATATATATCGTGTTCGTTGTTGCAGAACGCTTATTGCAATAGTGTTTGATGTGAACTGGAGCTCCTTCTAGTGTGTTGAAGTCAGTAACTACAGATTAAATCAAGCAATTTAAATTTTGTCCAAACTCTAGTTACCCTTTATTTAGTGTGAACATTTGCTTCACGTTAACATTCTGCAACTGTCTCTCTAATAAATCAGAAAAACTCTGAGTCAATATCTGCTAGAAAATGATAATCATTATCCACATTTGCTTAAATGATTTCTTGAGTTTAACTTTAATCTCCTTACAGAACCAACCTTCCCTATCGCCATGTTGGACTTACTCAACATTGCCTGTGACATTGCCCATGGCTGCAAGTACCTTGAAGAAAACCATTTCATTCATAGGTAGGCTGAAGCATGCTGGGAAATGCCATACTATCATCCCTTGGGCCAAAATTTATGAGTTTAGTTCTTTGGCTAGTAAGACATTTGACGGTGCAGTGTACATTGCATGTGTATTGTACGTGTGTAGTGTGTACAGTGTGTATTGTTTTACAGTGGGTATGTGTTATACAGTGTGTTGTGGTGTACAGTATGTATTGTTGTACAGTGTACAGTTGGTTAAGTGTGTAGTGTGTACAGTGTGTATTGTGTACAGTGCATAGTGTGACAGTGTGTAGTGTATATTGTGTACAGTGCGTATTGTGTACAATGGTTTAGTGTGTACAGTGTGTTGTGTGTACAGTTATGTATTGTGTACGTGTGTAGTGAAGAGTGTGTATAGTGTTAGTATGTACATCCATAGTGTGTTAGTGTGTAATGTGTACAGTGTGTAGTATGTGAAAGTTGTAGTGTGTATGTATGTACGTGTGTATGGTGTATGAATACAGTATGTAATGTGTACATGTTAGTGTGTTAAGTGTGTAGTGATACCGTGTGAGTGTATATCGTGAGTGTAGTGTGTACAATTTGTAGTGTGTACAGTGTGTAGTGGTATAACAGTGTTGTAGTGTGTACAGTGTGTGTAGTGTGCACAGTGTGTAGTGTGACCAGTGTGTAGTTGTACAGTGTGTGTGTGCACAGTGTGTAGTGTGCACAGTGTGTAGTGTGTACAGTGTGTAGTGTGTACAGTGTGTAGGTGGCAGTGTGTAGTGTGTACAGTGGTAGTGTTATACAGTGTGTAGTAAGTACAGTGTGTGGTGTGCACAGTGTGTTGTAGTGTGTCAGTGTGTCGTAGTACAGTGTTGTAGTGTGTACAGTGTGTAGTGTGAAGTGTATACAGTGTGTAGTGTGTACGTGGAAGTGTATACAGTGTAAGTGTTACAGTGTGTAGTGTGTACAGTGTGTAGTGTGTATAGTGTGTAGTGTGTACAGTGTGTAGTGTGTACATGTGTAGTGTATACAGTGTGTAGTGTGTTACAGTGTGTAGGTGTGTACAATGTGTAGTGTATACAGTGTGTAGTTTGTACAGTGTGTAGTGGTGTACATGTGTAGTGTATACAGTGTGTAGTTGTACAGTGTGTAGTGTGTACAATGTGTAGTATTATACGTGTGTGTGTGTACAGTGTAGTGTGTACAGTGTGAGTGTGGTGTCAGTGTGTTGTGTGTGCAGTGTGGTAGTGTATACAGTGTGTAGTGTGTACAGGGTGTAGTGTTACACAGTGTTGTAGTGTGTTCATGTAGTGGTGCAGTGTGGTAGTGTATCAGTGTGTGTGTTACATGTGTAGTGTGTACAGTAAAACCCTGTGTCCAGGTAGAGGATTATTGAGGATATGATGAGATGCAGGTAAATCCCCTGTACATCAGATGAAATCCCCTGGCAGTCTTTAGAATATGGGGAATTGACTGGGGACGTGTTGGGTTTTCAGTAATGATCACAGTCACTGTACAATCTGCCATTTACTCCTACAGAGTATATTGCCGCAAGGAACTGCCGTGTTAACCTGTCAAGGTCCGGGGAGGGTCGCCAAAATAGGAGGATTTCGGGAGGGCTCCGGATATATACAGGTAATGTATTACATCACATTTATATTATTTACATGTTTATATATATGTTACATTCACATTGTACAATCATATTTACATATCTATTCATATTAGAACATCACACTAGTTTTGATTTTCGATAATTCTTGAATTTCGATTTCGGAGGGAAACGTGTCTACTCTGTAACATCACTTTCAGTTCAATAATGACCAAATTTGATAAAATCGAAAACTCTCGGAAAATTCAGTTTTGTAATTTCGGGAGTTGCCAAAGTTTTGGGACTTCGAAACCCTCGATTCGATTCGAACTGGTTCTTAGAACCCACATACATCTCTACTATAATATTCCATTATATATTAGGTATATACAGGTAATGTATTACATCATATTAGATAATATTTACAGATATAAACTGATTACATGCACATTATAATTGTAATGTTACATCATGTTTGTATCTAATTATCTGTCTTTCTATTATCTGTCTATCAATAATCTATGTAGGTATGTATGTATATATCTATCTGTCTATAATCTATGTATCTATCATCTATCTACTATCTGTCTGTCTGTCTGTCGTCGTGTCTGTCTGTTGTCCTATCGTATCGATCTATCACATCTGTCTACAACTAATCTATCTACTACTATCTAGTCTATCTATCTATCTATCTATCTATCTATCGTATCTTCTATGCCTTCGATCATCTATTAATCTATCTTGTCTTGTCTTCTATCTATCCATCTTATATCTATATATCTGATTAAATCCATCTATCTATCTATCTATCTATCTATCTATCTATCTATACTATCTATCTATCTATCTATTCTATCTTCATCATCTATTCATCTATCTATCTACTCTACTTCAACTGCTATCTATCTATCTTCATATCATCTATCTATGATCTATTTCATAATTTTTTTCATTCTGTATTACACGGCGAGTTACTATAGGAAGGGTGGATGTGCAATGCTCCTGTAAAGTGGATGCACCAGAGGCTTTATGGAAGGAATCTTCACCTCAAAAACGATACATGTATGTCTTCCCAGTGCAGAGTATAACATTTAACTGGTACGTGATACATGGTATGTCTTCCCAGTGCAAGTATTACAGTTAAAGGGACCTGATACATGTATGTCTTCCCAGTTGCAGAGTAATTACAGTTAAACTGGTACGTGATACTGGTATGTCTTCCCAGTGCAGGAGTATTACAGTTTAAGGGTACGTGATCACGGTATGTCTTCCACGTGCAGAGATATTATCAGTTAAAGGGTACGTGATACATGGTATGTCTTCCCAGGTGCAGTTATTACAGTTAAAGGGTACCTGAATACATGGCATGTCTTCCCAGTGCAGAGTATTACAGTTTTAAAGGGTACCTATACACGGTATGTCTTCCCAGTGCAGAGTATTACAGTTAAAGGGTACCTGATACACGGTAGTCTTCCCAGTGCAGAGTATTACAGTGTTAAAGGGTACGTGATACATGGTATGTTCTTCCCAGTGCAGAGTATTACGTTTAAAGGGTACCTGATACATGCATGTCTTCCCAGTGCAGAGTATTACAGTTTAAAGGGTACCTGATACACGGTTATGTCTTCCAGTGCAGAGATTACGTTTAAAGGGTACCTGATACCGGTATGTCTTCCCAGTGCAGAGTATTACAGTTTAATGGTACCCTGGATACAGGTATGTTTCCAGTGCAGAGTATTACAGTTAAAGGGTAACCCTGATACACGTTATGTCTTCCCAGTGCGAGTATTACAGTTTAACTGGGTACGTGATACTGGTATGTCTTCCCAGTGCAGAGTATTACAGTTTAAAGGGTACGTGTGAGACACGGTATGTCTTCCCAGTGCAGAGTATTACAGTTTAAAGGGTACCTGATACATGGTATGTCTCCCAGTGCAGAGTATACAGTTTAACTGGTACGTGATACAATGTATGTCTTCTCAGTGCAGAGTTTACAGTTTAAAGGGTACGTGATACACGGTATGTCTTCCCAGTGCAGAGTAATTACAGTTAAAGGGTCCTGATACACGGTATGTCTTCCCATGCAGCAGAGTATTACAGTTAAAGGGTACGATACATGGTATGTCTTCCCAGTGCAGAGTATTACAGTTTAAAGGGTCCTGATACAGGGCATGTCTTCCAGTGCAGAGTATTACAGTTTAAAGGGTACCTGATACACGGTAGGTCTTCCAGTGCAGAGTATTACAGTTAAAGGGTACCTGATACACGGTATGTCTTCCCAGTGCAGAGTATACAGTTTAACTGGTACGTGATAACATGGTATGTCTTCCCAGTGCAGAGTATTACAGTAAAGGGTACCTGATACACGTTATGTCTTCCAGTGCATATACAGTTTTGGTACGTGAACATGGTATGTCTTCCAGTGCAGAGTATTACAGTTTAAGGGTACCTGATACAGTGTATGTCTTCAGGGCAGAGTTATCAGTTAAAGGGTACCCTGATACATGGTATGTTTCCCAGTGCAGAGTATACAGTTAAAGGGTACCTGATACATTGGTATGTCTTCCCCGTGCAGAGTATTACAGTTTAACTGGTACGTGATACATGGTATGTCTTCCAGTGCAGAGTATTACAGTTTAAGGGTACGTGGATACACAGTATGTCTTCCCAGTGCAGAGTATTACAGTTAAAGGGTAGTGATACATGGTAATGTCTTCCAGTGCAGAGTATTACAGTTTAAAGGGTACCTGATACATGGATGTCTCCAGTGCAGAGTATTACAGTTTAAAGGGTAACTGATACGGTATGTCTTCCAGTGCAGAGTATTACAGTTAAGGGTAGTGATACATGGTATGTCTTCCCAGTGCAGAGTATTACAGTTTTAAAGGGTCCGTACATGCATGTCTTCCCAGTGCAGAGTATTAACAGTTTAAAGGGTACTCTGATACACGGTATGTCTTCCCAGTCAGAGTATTACAGTTTTAAAGGGATGAATACATGGTATGTTTCCCAGTGCAGAGTATTACAGTTTAAAGGGTACCTGATAACTGGGCAGTCTTCCCAGTGCAGAGTATTACAGTTTTAAAGGGTACCTGATACACGGTATGTCTTCCCAGTGCAGAGTATTTACAGCGTTAAAGGGTACCTGATATACGGTGTTCTTCACAGTGCAGAGTATTACAGTTTAAAGGGTAATGATACACGGTATGTCTTCCCAGTGCAGGTATTACATTTAAAGGGTACCTGATACATGGTATGTCTTCCCAGTGCAGAGTATTACAGTTTAAAAGGTAACTGATACCCGTATGTCTTCCCAGTGCCGAGTATTACAGTTAAAGGGTAACTGATACACGTATGTCTTCCCAGTGCAGAGTATTACAGTTTAAAGGGTAACTGATACACGGTTGTTTCCCGTGCGAGAGTATTACAGTTTAAAGGTACTGATACATGGTATGTCTCCCAGTGCAGAGTATTACAGTTTAAAGGGTAACTGATACAAGGTATGCTCACAGTGCAGAGTATTACATTGAAAGGGTAACTGATACACGTATGTCTTCCCAGTGCAGAGTATTACAGTTTAAAGGGTACCTGATACATGTTTGTCTTCCCAGTGCAGGAGTTATTACAGTTTAAAGGGTAACGTGTACATGGTATGTCTTCCCAGTGCAGAGTATTACAGTTTAAAGTGTAACTGATACATGGGATGTCTTCCAGTGCAGAGTATTACAGTTTAAAGGGTAATGAACATGGTATGTCTTCAAAGTTGCGAGTTACGTTAAAGGGTATAGTACATGTTGTCTTCCCAGTGCAGAGTATTACAGTTTAAGGTACCTGATACATGGTATGTCTTCCCAGTGCAGAGTATTACAGTTAAAAGGGTAAAACTGATACACGGTATGTTCTTCCCAGTGCAGAGTATACAGGTTAAAGGGTACTGATACATGGTGTCTTCCCAGTAGGAGTAGTATTAGTTTTAAAGGGTTAACTGATACACGGTAGTCTTCCCAGTGCAGAGTATTACAGTTTAAAGGGTAAAAGATACACGGTATGTCTTCCCAGTGCAGAGAATTACAGTTAAAGGGTACCTGATACACGGTATGTCTTCCCGAGTGAAGGGTATTACAGTTTAAAGGGTACCTGATAAACAGGTATGTCTTCCCAGTGCAGAGTATTACAGTTAAAGGGTACCTGATACACGGTATGTCTTCCCAGTGCAGAGTTATTACAGTTTAAGGGTACTGATACACGGTATGTCTCACAGTGAGAGTATTACAGTTCAAAAGGGTACCTGATAACCTGGTATGTCTTTCATCGCAGTGGCAGAGTATTACAGTTTAAATGGTACCTGATACATGGCATGTCTTCCTAGTGTTCAGAGTATTACTATGTGTTAAAGGTGTATTGCAGTACATGGTATGTCTTCCCATGTGCAGAGGTATTACAGTTTAAAGGGATACTGTACATGGTAGGTCTTCCTGTGGCAGAGTATTACATTTAAGGGTAACTGTATACAGTTGATGGTCTTCTCCGTGCGGCCAGAGTATTAGCAGTTTAAAGGGTACACTGATACACGGTTATGTCTTCCTCTGCAGAGTATTACGTTTTAAAAGGGTACGTGATACACGGTATGTATTCCCAGTGCAAGAGTATTACAGTTAAAGGGTACTGATAACGGTATTAGCCTCCCGTTCCGAGATTGCGGCGAGCGGGGAACGGGTTGGGAGGGGCTGCTGGGAAGCGGCGGCGGGTGGTCGCCGCCGCGGGGGGTGTAGGCGGGGTGGGCGTATGCCCCGCCCCCTTAGGAGCGGCATCGGGAAGGGATTTTAAGTCCCTTTGCGGCGATACTATATAGTATCGCCGTGAAGGGGCTTAAAATTACCGCAGCACAACATCGTTTCTTTATAAATATGCCCCCAAGACTTAGAAAAAAGGGGGAAAAACCAGAGGAAGAGACAAAAACTTACCTGTACACCGGGCCGACCTCTGCATACACAGCAAATAATAATAGTTACACTTATAGTAACACATACCCTCCAACATCCCCCCTTTAATAGTTACACTTATAGTAACACATACCCTCCAACATCCCCCCTTTAATAGTTACACTTATAGATACACATACCCTCCAACATCCCCCTTTGATAGTTACACTTATAGATACACATACCCTCCATCATTTCCCTTTAATAGTTACACTTATAGAAACACATTACCTCCAACATTCCCCCTTTAATAGTTACACTTATAGAACCAACATACCCCCAACATCCCCCCTTTAATAGATACACGTATAGAACCCTAGCCTCCACTTCCCTCCCCCTTTAAATAGATACACTTATAGACCCAAACCCTCCAACATTCCCCCTTAATTAGATACACTTATATAACACATACCCTCCAACATTCTCCCTTTTAGTTCCACTATAGAAAAACAGACCCTTCCACATTACCCCTTATAGATCACTTAGAGACACACATGACCCTCCAACATTACCCCTTTATAGTTACACTTATAGAACCTACCCTCCAACATTCCCTCCCTCCCCCTTTATCGTACCTTATAGAACCATACCCTCCCACCTACCCTACCCCTTTAATAGTTACACTTATAGAAACCCTCCCCCCATTCCCCCCCATTTAAAATAGTTTTCCACTTATAGATACAACATACACCCTCCAACATTAGAACCACCCTTATATAGATACAACTTTATATAAACCATCCCTCCAACATTCCCCCCTTATAGTTACACTTATAGAAGCACCGAACCCTCCAACTTCCCCGTTAAAGTTACCTTAATAGATACACATACCTCCAACATTCCCCCTTAATATTACCACTTCTAGATACCCATCCCCCCAAAATTCCCCTTCTAATAGGTACACGTATATATATACATATGCCCTCCCACATTCCCCCTTTAAATAGTGTTACACTGATAGCAAAACACGTACCCCCCCCACATTTCCTTCCCCCTTTACTAAATCAACGTATACCACCTACCCTCCACATTCCCCTTTAATAATACACTTATAGAAAACACATACCCTCCAACATTCCCCTTTAATTTCCACTTATAGAGACACATACACTCCACATTCCCCTTTCTAATAGTTACCTTGAGATACACATACCTCCAACATTCCCCCTTTAAAGATTTACACTTATGATACCCATACCCTCCAACATTCCCAGCCGTTAATAGTTACACTTTGATACACATACCCGCCCAACATTCCCCCTTTAATTAATAGTTACACTTCTCGAATCCATACCCTCCACCAGTCCCCCTTTAATTAAGTTTACACTTATAGATACCCTATCCTCCAACAGTCCCCCTTTATAGTTACACTTATATATACATATATACCCCCTCCCCATTCCCCTTAAATAGGCTTACACTGAATAGAACACGTACCCCCCAACATTCCCACTTAATAGATACCCTTATAAAACACAACCCTCCAACTTCCCCTTAATAATCACTTATAGAAAAAAACTACCCTCCAACAATCCCCTTTAATAGTTTCCTTATAGATACACATACCCGCCAACATTCCCCCTTTAATAGTTTACCTTTGATACGCATACCCTCCAACTTCCCCCACCTTGAAGTTTACACTATAGATACACAATCTCCACGTCCCCTTTTAATAGTCACTTATAGATACACATAACCCCCCAACGCCCCCTTTAATAGTTCTAGACTTATACTAACACATACCCTCCAACATTCCCCTTTAATAGTTACAACTTATAGATCACATCCCACCCACATTCCCCTTTTAATAGTTCCTTGATAGATTACACCTACCCTCCCAACATTCCCCCTTTATTAGTTACCTTATAGATACACATAATCCTCCAACATTCCCCCTTTAAAGTTACACTTATATACTAGCCCTCCAACATCCCCCCTTTTAATAATATTTACACTGGATAGAACACGTACCCCCCCCAACAGTCCCCTTTAATAAGATACACTTATTTAACACATCCCCTCCACATTCCCCCTTTAATAGATACACTGATAGCAACACTACCCCCACATTCCCCGCTTTAATAGTTACACTTCTAGACCACATACCCTCTCAACATACCCTTTAATAGTTTACAACTTATAGAACCATCCCCTCCACATTCACCCTTTTATAGCTACAATTATAGAAAAACATACCCTCCACCTTCCCCCTTTAATAGTCACTTTAGAAACACAAACCTCCAACATTCCCCTTTCTAGTTACCTTATCGAAACAATACCCTCACCATTCCCCCTTTAGTAGATCCACTTATAGAAACACATACCCTCCACATTACCCTTTAATATTACACCATATATGAAACACATACCTCCACATTACCCCCCCTTATAGATAACTTATGACACATATCCCCTCCAACATTACCACCCCTTTAAGAGTTACACTTATGAAACACTACCCTCCAACTTCCGCTCCCCCCATTTATCTAGATCAACTTATAGAACACATACCCCTCCACATTACCCCTTTAATAGATACACTATATATAGAAACACATACCCTCGCAACTTCCCTCCCCCTTTAATAGATACACTTATAGAACACATACCCTCCACATTACCCTTTAATGATACACTTATAGATACACATACCCTACAACATTCCCCCTTTATATATACACTTATAGAAACCATACCTCCACATTCCCCCCCCTTTTATCGATACACTTATAGAACCGCAGAACCCTCCACTTACCACCTTTATAGATACACATGAAACACATACCCTCCCACATTCCCCCCTTTAATAGATATCTTTATAGAACACATACCCTCCAAATTACCCTTTAATAGTTCACTTTAGAAACACTCCCTCCAACGTTCCCCCTTTAACTAGATACACTTATAGAAACACATACCCCCAACATTTACCACTTTAATAGATCACCTATAGAAACACATACCCTCCACCTGTCCCCCGTTAATAGTAGACCTTATTAGAACACATACCCCAATCCCCCCTTTAATAGTTCCACTATAAACACTACCCCTCCAACCTCCCCCTTGTAATAATACAACTTATAGAACCATACCCTCCAACATTCCCCCCTTTAATAGATACACTTATAGAAACACCATACCCTCCAACATTCCAAAAACAAAAAAACAAATCGAAAAAAAAACAAAAAACAAAAAAAAAACAAATAACAACAACTTACAACCAAAAAAAACCACAACACAAAACACAATACAATTATAAAAAACACAACTCAACCAACTAAAAAACAAAAAAAAACATAAAAACAAAAAACGGTAAAGCACGTACAAAAAAAAACAAAAAACAAAACTTGCAACTGAAAACAAAACCTAAAACAAAAAAAAACCCTAAAATAAAAAACAAAAAAAACCACAAAGACTACAAACAATAAACGAACATTAATAAACCAAAAACAAAACTTAACCGTAACAAACCGAACAAAACACAAACAAACTTACAAACACAACCAGAACATACACTAATTAACAAAAACAACTTACTAACATAACAAAAGTACAATACCAAAAAACCAACTAAATAAACAACTAACCACAACACCCAAAAAACAAAAATTAAATAACGTAAGACAAAAACAACAAAAAAACCAACGACAAAACAAAAACACCAACAAATTACTTACAAACAAAAAAACCAAAAAAAAACAACACTAAAATACTTAAAACGAAGTACTACAATTCCAAAAACAAACACATTAAACTAAACACTTAACCCTTACAAAACAACTTCCACACACAATAAAAAAAAAAATACAAACAAAAACTACAACATTAACACAAAATACATCACAAAACTAATCAAAACAAACACAACAAACTCTAATACGAAAACCCCCTTAAAAAAAAAAAAAAACTAAACAACAAAAAACTATCAAAAATACACAAACACAAAAATAACAAAAACACCAACTAAACAATTAAAAAAAACGAAGCACAACAAAAAACCCACAAAAACGCCACCACCCACAAAAACAATCTTATACAACAATTAAAACAACACCCATATTACAACGCACCTACAACACAACACAACACAACAACACCAACCATAACAACACACAAAAACATAACAACAAAAATAAAAAAGTAACAACAAACCAAACCAAACAAACACACACCAAACTAAAAAAATAAACACAAACAACAAAACAATTAAAAAACAAACCACAACAAACATAAAAACAACAACAGTAAACGATACCAACATAACAGAAACAAACAAAAAAAAAAAAACTGAAAAACAAACAAAACCCTAAAATACAAACACACAACGACACTACACACACATCCACACACAAACAATTAACACCAGCAAAATAAACATAAATTACAAAAAAAATAAAAATACAACCAAAAAACACACACAACAACATAACACAAAAAACAACAGCACAACAAACCCCACAACAAAAAAAACGACAAACACACACACAAACACACACACACACACACCACAAACAACATTAAAAAGCACAAAAACATTAACAAAATAAAAAACACACAAACACAAAAAACCAACACAACAAAATACGAACCTTCTTAAAAAATCACACAACAACATACACAAAAACAAACAAACACAACGACACAACAAAACAAAATAAACACCCACAAGAAAAACAAAAAAACTTACCACACAAATATTAACCTGTTTTTTTATTTTTTTTTTTATAATATGGTAATATGATATAATGTGATGTAATACATATATATAAACATGTAAATAATATATAAAAAGTGATGTAATACATTACCGTATATATCCCGAGCCATCCCGAAATCTCCTATTTTGGCGACCTCCCCGGACCTTGACAGGTTAACAGGCAGTTCCTTGCGGCAATATCTCTGTAGGAGTTAATGGCAGATTGTACAGTGACTGTGATCATTACTGAAAACCCCAACACGTCCCCAGTCAATTCCCATATTAATAGACTGCCAGGGATTTCATCTGATGTACAGGGGGATTTACCTGCATCTCAGTCTATCCTCAATAATCCTCTACTGACACAGGGTTCTTAACTGTACACAACTACACACTGTACACACTACACACTGTATACACTACACACTGCACACACACACACTGTACACACTACACACTGTACACACACACACTGTACACACTACAAACTGTTCATACACTTACACACTGCACAAACTAAACCACTGTACCACTACACACTGTACCACTACACACTGTACACACAACACACAGTATATACTACACATTGTACACACTTACACACTGTTAAACAACTGCTACACACCTGTATTACACACTACACATTGTACACACTACACACTGTACACACTACACACTGTATACACTACACACTGTACACACTACACACTGTACACACTACACACTATACACACTACACACTGTACACACTACACACTGTACACACTATACACTGTATACACTTCACACTGTACACACTACACACTGTATACACTTCACACTACACACTGTACACACTACACACTGTACTTACTACACACTGTACACACTACACTACACACTGTGCACACCACACACTGTACTTACTACACACTGTATACACTACACACTGTACACACTACACACTGCACACACTACACACTGTACACACTACACACTGTACACACTACACACTGTGCACACTACACACTGTGCACACTACACACTGTACACACTACACACTGTACACACTACAAATTGT
>JAACNH010000043.1:272367-316156 GCA_019447015.1 Hymenochirus boettgeri | reverse complement strand
TTACACTTATAGAAACACATACCATTCAACATTCCCCTTTAATAGTTACACATAGAACAACAATACCCTCCAAAACATTCCCCCCTTTAATAGTTACACTTATAGATACACATACCCTCCAACATTCCCCCTTTAATAGTTACATTATAGAACACATACCCTCCACATTCACCCCTTTAATATAACTTATAATACAAAACCTCAACATTCCCCTTTAAATTACACTTAAAACACCAAACCCCCAACATTACCTTTAATAGTTCCACTTATAGAAACACATACCATCAACATCCCCTTTATATAGTTACACTATATAGAACACATACCCTCCAACTTCCCCCTTTAATAGTTACACTTATAGGACACATACACTCCAACATCCCCTTTAATAGTCACTTATAGATACACATACCCTCCAACATTCCCTTTAATAGTTACACTATAGAACACATACCCTCCAACATTCCCCTTTATAGTTACACTTATAGATACACACCCTCCACATTCCCCTTTAATAGTTCAAGCTTATAGAATACACATACCCTCCAACATTACCCCCTTTATAGTTACACGTATAGATACACCATACCTCCACATTCCCCCTTTAATAGTTACACTTAAGAAACACATACCCTCCAACATCCCCTTTATATAGTATACACCCTTCATAGTCACATACCACAACCCTCCAACATGACCTTTAATAGTTACACTTATAGAAACACATACTCTCAACATCCCTCTAATAGTTACACTATAGAAACAATACCATCCCAACATTCCCCTTTAATAGTTACATTATAGAACACATACCCTCCACCAATTCCCCTTTAATAGTACACTTATAGAAACAATACCCTCCAACATTCCCCCTTTAATAGTTACACTTATAGATACACATACCCTCCAACATTCCCCCTTAATAGTTACCACTTATAGAAAACATACTCATCTCCAACATTCTCCCCTTTTAATAGTTACACTTATAGATACACATACCCATCCAACATTCCCCTTTAATAGTTAACACTTATAGAAACACTACCCCCAACATTCCCCTTTATAGTTAACTTATAGAAACACATACCCTCCAACATTCCCCCTTTAACTAGTTACACTTATAGAATACATACCCTCCAACATTCCCCCTTTAAAGTTACACTTATAGATACACATACCCTCCAACATTCCCCCTTTAATAGTTACACTTATAGAAACACATACCCTCCAACCTTCCCCCTTTAATAGTTACACTTATAGAAACACATCTCCACATTCCCCCTTTAATAGTTCACTTATGTAACACAACCTCCAACATTCCCCCTTTAATAGGTAATTATAGAAACACATACCCTCCAACATTCCCCTTTAATAGTTACACTTATAGACACATACCCTCCAACATTCCCCCTTTATAGTTACACTATAGAAACACATACCCTCCAACATTCCCCCTTTATAGTTACATATAGATACACCATACCCTCCAACATTCCCTTTAATAGTTACAACTTATAGAACACAACCCTCCAAATTCCACCTTATAAAGTACACATAGATATACATACCCTCCAACATTCCCCCTTTAATAGTTACACTTATAGAAACACATACCCTCCAACATTCCCTCCTTTATAGATTACACTTATAGAAACACATACCCTCCAACATTCCCCCTTTAATAGTTACACTTATAGATACACATACCTCCAACATCCCCTTTAATAGTTACACTTATAGAACACATACCCTCCAACATTCCCCCTTTAATAGTTACACTATAGAACACATACACCTCCAACCTTCCCCATTTAGTTACACTATGAGTTACACATACCCTCCAACATTCCCCTTTAATAGTTACACTTATGAAACACATACCCTCCAACATTCCCCCTTAATAGTTACAACTTATAGAACACATACCCTCCAATACCCCTTTAATAGTTACACTATAGAAACACATACCCTCCAACATTCCCCCTTTAATAGTACACTTATAGAGAACACATACCCTCCACATCCCCTTAATAGTTACACATAGTTACACATACCCTCCAACATTCCCCTTAATAGTTACACTTATAGAAACATACCCTCCAACATTCTCCCCTTTAATAGTTACACTATAGAAACACATACCCTCCAACATTCCCCTTTAATAGCTTCCACTTATAGAAACACTACCCTCCACACCTTCCCCCTTAAAGCTTACAATTAGTAGAAACACATACCCTCCAACATTACCCCTTAATAGTTACACTTATAGATACACATACTCCAACATTCCCCCTTAATAGTTACACTACAAAGGTTCCAACATATAATACCATGCAGTAGTAAAATACCGCAATGGTATTGTATGGGCATAGTAAATCTACAATCGCAGATTTCTCACAATGTGTATGAATGGGTTTTCTGATGAGGATTGTTCTGTGTTTGTGCGATTGCCACCTGAAACTGACGTTTGGTGCGTTGACAGATCCACACGGCAGATCCCTCAACTATCCCTGACTACACAGCTGTTCATACACTGTTCATAGGAACCTGGTATATTTACGGACGTTATTACACAAGTGATGATATAAAGTTATTTAAAAGATTTAGCTATACTGAAACAGAACTCCAGCAGCCCCTGCCAGGCTCCATTGCTAGGGTTCCAAGGATAGAAACTAATGGTCGTACATGGGTGCAGTAGTCAATTCTTTCCAATATAATCCCAAAATCGGCCTGTCTTCTGGCTGATGTTGCCAGCACTGGGTCATGATCGATACCTGTAAAATATATTATCATCTATTATGTACCTTAGGGGTTACTGGAAAAAAATGGAAAGTCTCTTCTTCTATTATCCTCCCATGGGCGCCAATTAGAAAGTTTGCGATACCGCGGGTTATCGTTAATGAACGATCGCGGCCATATTTACGGCGCACATTGATAGCTGATTGAAAGTTGATTTTTGCCGGCGATCCGTAATATAAAGCAGATAGTTAAAGTGGCAGAATCGTTAAAAGGCATACGCGCGCTTTATAAGTACGGATCATAGAATGAAGATTTTAAGTATTTAGGGGTCCCCTAAACATAAGTGGGGGGATACGAACTGACAACACTGTATGATCCAGACGTGTGTTAAGATAAACACGGCAATGTATGCTGGCCAAAGCGAATAACAATTGTGTAGGTGTGTACTGTGGAACATATGTCAGATGGGAATCCTTCTCTTGGGGCCCCAACCATGCAGAAATACATGCACATTCGTCTGTCCTACATGTGTATGACCTTTAGACAATATACTGATATACACAGGTCCGGGCAGTTCTTTGGGCGGATCCATTCTTCCTCCACTTGTAACAAACTCCAGAAACCTCTTGGTTACTCTTACTGGGTATGGCATGTATCCCAGAGAGAAAATCTCCCATAGCCAGGACTCCAAACGACCTACACACACAGATAAACATTGATCACATTGATTGCACAGTTAAAACTGTAAAACTCTGCACTAGGAAGAACATACTGTATCGGTACAAATATTAAACTATAAAACTCTGCCCCAGGAAGCGACATACTATTTACCGGTGCCACTAAAACTGTAATACTCTGCACTAGGAAGACATACCATGTATCAGGTACATCTAAACTGTAAACTCTGCACTGGGAAGACAACTTTTACTGGGTTCCAGTTAAACTGTACTACTGCACTAGGAAGACATACTTGTATAGGTACCAATTAACTGAATAACTCGCACTAGAAAGACATACTAGTACCAGGTACATTTAAACTGTAATACTCTGCACTAGAAAGACATCTATGTACCAGGTACCAATTAAACTGTAATACTCTGCACTGGGAAGACATATATGTATCAGCGTACCATGTTAGCTGTAATACTCTGCACTGAAGACATACTATGTATCTGCTACCGGTTAAACTGTAATACTCTGCACTGGGAAGACATGCCAGATTATCAGTACCCTTTAAACTGTAATACTCTGCACTAGGAAGACATACCGTGTATCAGGTACCCTTTTAAACTGTAATACTCTGCACTGGGAAGACATACCGTGTATCACAGACCCTTTAAACTGTAATACTCTGCACTAGGAAGACATACCGTGTATCAGGTACCCTTAAACTGTATACTCTGCACTGGGAAGATACCGTGTATCATACCCTTTAAAACTGTAATACTCTGCACAGGAAGACATACCATGTATCAGGTACCCTTTAACTGTAATACTCTACTGCGGACTGCAAGACATACCTGTATCAGTACCCTTAAACTGTATACTCTGCACTGGGAAGACATGCCATGTATCAGGTACCCTTTAAACTGTAATACTCTGCAAGAAGACATACCATGTATCACGTACCCTTTAAACTGTAATACTCTGCACTGAGGAAGACATACCAGTATCAGGTACCCTTTAACTGTAATACTCTGCACTGGAAGACATACCGTGTATCAGTACCCTTTAAAACTGTAATACTGCGCACTGGGAAGAATCCATGTATCAGTACCTTAAACTGTAATACTCTGCACTGGGAAGACATACATGTATACAGTACCCTTAAACTGTAATACTTCTGCACTGGGAAGAACATACTGTATCAGGTACCCTTTAACTGTAATACTTGCACTGGAAGACATACTGTATCACGTACCCTTAAACTGTAATACTCTGCACTGGGAAGACATACCGTGTTATACGTACCCTTTAAACTGTAATACTCTGCACTGGGAAGACATACCGTGTATCAGTTAACCCTTTAAACTGTAATACTCTGCCACTGATGGAAGACATACCATGTATCAGTACCCTTTAACTGTAATACTCTGCACTGGAAGACATACTGTATCAGTTACCCTTTAAACTGTAATACTCTGCACTGGGAAGACATACCATGTATCAGTACCCTTTAAACTGTAATACTCTGCACTGGGAAGACATACCGTGTATCAGTTACCCTTTAAACTGTAATACTCTGCACTGGAAGACATACCCTGTATCAGTTACCCTTTAAACTGTAATACTCTGCACTGGGAAGACATACCGTGTATCAGTTACCCTTTAAACTGTAATACTCTGCACTGGAAGACATACATGTATCAGGTACCCTTTAAACTGTAATATCTGTCCCTTACTGGAAGACATACCTGTATCAGTACCTTTAAACTGTAATACTCTGCATGTGAAGACATACCGTTATCAGGTTACCCCTTAAATGTAATACTCTGCACTGGGAAGACATACCTGTATCAGTACCCTTTAAACTGTAATACTCTGCACTGGAAGACATCATGTATCAGTACCCTTTAAACTGTAATACTCTCCACGGAAGACATACCATGTATCAGTATCCCTTTAACTGTAATACTCTGCACTGGGAAGACATACCGTGTATCAGGTTACCTTTAAACATAATAATACTCTGAAACACTGAGGAAGACATCCATGTATCAGGTACCCTTTAAACTGTAATACTCTGCACTGGGAAGACATACCGTATCAAGTACCCTTTAACGTAATACTCTGCACTGGGAAGACATACCAGTGTATCAAGTACCCTTTAAACTGTAATACGCACTGGGAAGACTGCCATGTATCAGTACCCTTTAAACTGTAATACTCTGCACTGGAAGACATACCATGTATCACGTACCTTAAACTGTAATACTCTGCCACTGTGAAGACATACCGTGCATGTATCAGGTACCCTTTAAAACTGTAATACTCTGCATGGGAAGACATACACTGTATCAGTTACCTTTAAACTGTAATACTCTGCCACTGGGGAAGACATACCATGTATCAGTTACCCTTTAAACTGTAATACTTGCACTTGGAAGACAACCATGTATCAGGTACCCTTAAACTGATACTCTGCACTGGGAAGACATACCTGTATCAGTACCCTTTAAACTGAAATACTCTGCACTGGAAAACATACCGTGTATCACTAACCTTTAAACTGAATACTCTGCACTGTGGAAGACATACCATGTATCAGGTTACCCTTTAAACTGTAATACTCTGCCTGGGAAGACATACCTGTATCAGTACCCTTTAAACTGAATACTCTGCACTGGGAAGACATACCATGTATCAGTACCCTTTAACTGTAGAATACTTGCCCCTGGGAAGACATACACTGTATCAGTACCCTTTAACTGTAATACTCTGCACTGGGAAGAACATACCTGGTATCACGTACCTTTAAACTGTAATACTCTGCACTGGGAAGAACTACCGTGATTCAGTTACCCTTTAAACTGTAATACTCTGCACTGGGAAGACATACCCGATATCAGTACCTTTAAACTGTAATACTCTGCACTGGGAAGACATACCGTGTATCAGGTACCCTTTAAACTGTAATACTCTGCACTTGGAAGACATCCATGTATCAGGTACCCTTTAAAATGTAATACTCTGACACGGGGAAGACATACCATGTATCACGTACCCTTTAAACTGTAATACTCTGACTGGGAAGAAATACCCTGTATCAGTACCCTTAAACTGTAATACTCTGCTGGGAAGACATACCTGTATCAGGTACCCTTTAAACTGTAATAATCTGCACTGGGAAGACATACCATGTATCAGTACCCTTTAACTGACTAATACTCTGCACTGGGAAGACATTCACCTGTATCAGCGTACCTTTAAAACTGGAATACTGACTGGGAAGACATTCCATGTATCAGTACCTTTAACTGTAATACTCTGCACGGGGAAGACATACCAGACCACGCTACAGTTAAACTGTAATACTCTGCACTGGGAAAGACATAACGTGTATACGGTACCTTTAACTGTAATACTCTGCACTGGGAAGACATACCATGTATCACGTACCTTTAAACTGTAATACTGCACTGGGAAGACATACCGTGTATCAGGACCCTTTAAACTGTAATACTCTGCACTGGGAAGACATACCGTGTATCAGGTACCCTTTAACGTAATACTCTGCATGGGAAGACATGCCATGTATCAGGTCCTTTAAACTGTAATACTCTGCACTGGAAGACATACATGTATCACGTACCCTTTAACTGTAATACTCTGCACTGGGAAGACCTACCGTGTATCAGGTACCCTTTTAACTGTAATACTCTGCACTGGAAGACATACGTGTATCACGTACCTTTAAACTGTAATACTCTGCACTGGGAAGACATACCATGTATCACGTACCAGTTAAACTGTAATACTCTGCACTGGGAAGACATACCATGTATAGGTACCCTTTAACTGTAATACTCTGCACTGGGAAGACATACCGTGTATCCGTACCCTTTTAACTGAATACTCTGCACTGGGAAGACACATACTGTATCACGTACCGTTAAACTGTAATACTCTGCAATGGGAAGACATACACATGTATCAGAGCCTACCCTTTAACGTAATACTCTGCCACTGGGAAAGACATACCATGTATCACGTACCCTTATAACTGTAATACTCTGCACTGGAGAAGGACATACCCTGTAGCACTACCCTTTAACTGTAATACTCTGCACTGGGAAGACAATACATGTATCAGGTACCCTTTAAACTGTAATACTGCCACTGGAAGACATCCATGTATCACGTACCCTTTATAACTGTAATACTCTGCACGGGAAGACAAAATGTATCAGTACCTTAAACTGTAATACTCTGCATGGGAAGACATAACGTGTATCAGGTACCCTTTAAACTGTAATACTCTGCACTGGGAAGACATACCTGTATCACGTACCTTAACTGTAATACTCTGCACTGGGAAGACATACCGTGTATCAGGTACCTTTAAACTGTAATACTCTGCGCACTGGGAAGACATACCGGGTATCAGGTACCCTTTAAACTGTAATACTCTGCCACTGGGAAGACATGCCATGTATCAGGTACCCTTTAAACTGTAATACTCTGCCTGGGGAAGACATACCATGTATCACGTACCCTTAACTGTAATACTCTGCACTGGGAAGACATAACGTGTATAGAGTACCCTTTAACTGTAATACTCCGGACACTGGAGGAAGACATACCATGTATCAAGTACCAGTTAAACTGTAATACTCGCACTGGAAGACATACCGTATCAGTACCCTTTAAACTGTAAATACTCTGCACTGGGAAGACATACCGTGTATCAGGTACCCTTTAAACTGTAATACTCTGCACTGGGAAGACCATGACATGCTATCAGGTACCCTTTAAACGGTAATCTCTGCCACGGGAGAAGAAATACATAGTATCACGTACCCCTTTAACTCGTAATACTCTGACCCCACTGCGAACGACATCATTTACCGTGTTCAGGCCGTATCAGGTACCCTTTAACTGTAATACTCTGCACTGGGAAGACATACCGTGTATCAGGTACCCTTTAAACTGTAATACTCTGCACTGGGAAGACATGCCATGTATCAGGTACCCTTTAAACTGTAATACTCTGCACTGGGAAGACATACCATGTATCACGTACCCTTTAACTGTAATACTCTGCACTGGGAAGACATACCGTGTATCACGTACCCTTTAAACTGTAATACTCTGCACTGGGAAGACATACCATGTATCACGTACCAGTTAAACTGTAATACTCTGCACTGGGAAGACATAACATGTATCAGGTACCCTTTAACTGTAATACTCTGCACTGGGAAGACATACCATGTATCACGTACCAGTTAAACTGTTATACTCTGCACTGGGAAGACATACCATGTATCAGTTTTTGAGGTGAAGATTCCTTCCATAAATGCCTCTGGTGGCATCCACTTTACAGGGAGCATTGCACATCCACCCTTCCTATAGTAACTCGCCCTGTAATACAGAATAGAAAAAATATATATTGAAATAGATAGATAGATAGATAGATAGATAGATAGATAGATAGATAGATAGCAGTTAGATAGATAGATAGATAGATAGATAGATAGATAGATAGATAGATAGATAGATAGATAGATAGATAGATAGATAGATAGATAGATGGATTATAAACAGATATATAGATTATAAACAGATGGATAGATAGACAGACAGACAGACAGAGATAGATAGATAGATAGATAGATAGATAGATAGATAGATAGATAGATAGATAGATAGACAGACAGAGACAGACAGACAGACAGACAGACAGACAGACAGATAGATAGATAGATGATAGATACATAGATTATAGACAGATAGATAAATACATACATACATACATAGATTATTGATAGACAGATAATAGAAAGACAGATAATTAGATACAAATATGATGTAACATTACAATTATAATGTAGCATGTAATCAGTTTATATCTGTAAATATTATCTAAATATGATGTAATACATTACCTGTATATACCTAAATATATAATGGAATATTTATAGTAGAGATGTACTGTGGGTTCTAATAGAACCCAGTTTCGAATCGAATCCGAGGGTTTCGAAGTCCCAAAGAAACTTTGGCAACTCCCGAAATTTACAAAACCTGAATTTTCCGAGTTTTCGATTTTTATCAAAATTTTGGTCATTATTGAACTCGAAAGTAGATAGTTATCAGAAGTAGAGAATTATCGAAAATCAAAACTAGATGTGATGTTATATATATTATATATATGTAAATATGATATAAATGTGATGTAATACATATATATAAACATGTAAATAATATATAAATGTGATGTAATACATTACCTGTATATATCCCGAGCCATCCCGAAATCTCCTATTTTGGCGACCCTCCCCGGACCTTGACAGGTTAACAGGCAGTTCCTTGCGGCAATATCTCTGTAGGAGTAAATGGCAGATTGTACAGTGACTGTGATCATTACTGAAAACCCCAACACGTCCCCAGTCAATTCCCATATTAATAGACTGCCAGGGATTTCATCTGATTGTACAGGGGGATTTACCTGCATCTCAGTCTATATCCTCAATAATCCTCTACCTGACACAGGGTTCTTACTGTACACACTACACACTGTACACACTACACACTGTATACACTACACACTGCACACACTACACACTGTACACACTACACACTGTATACACTACACACTGCACACACTACACACTGTACACACTACACACTGTACACACTACACACTGTACACACAACACACTGTATATACTACACATTGTACACACTACACACTGTACAAACTACACACTGTATACACTACACACTGTACACACTACACACTGTACAAACTACACACTGTATACACTACACATTGTACACACTACACACTGTACACACTACACACTGTATACACTACACACTGTACACACTTATGCAACACTTCACACGTACCACTACACACGTATACACTTCACACTACACATGTACACACTACCACACCTGTACATTACTTACACACTGTACACACTACATACACACTGTGCACACACACACCACTGTACTACTACACACTGTATACACTACACACTGTACACACTACACACTGCTCACATACACACTGTACCACACACTTACACCACTGTACACACTACACCCACCCCACCACCACACTGTGCACAACTACACACTGTGCACACACAAACTGTAACACTAATACACACTGGCACACTACACACTGTGCACACACTACACACTGTACACACTTACACACTGTCTACACTACACACAATGTACACAATACAAATTGTACACACTACACTCGATTACACTACACACGTATACACTACACACTGTACACACACACATACACACTACATACTGTATCACTACACCATACACACGTAATACCATACACACTCACATTTCACATACTACACACTGTACACATTCCACACATAACACACTATGGACATGTACATACTAACACTATACACACTCTTCACTACACACTGTACACAATACATAACTGTACCACACATACACACTGTACACACTACAGCATTGTACACAATACGCACTGTACACAATAACACTACACACTGTACACACTATGCACTGTACACAATACACACTGTACACACTACCACACTTAACACACTGTACACTGTACACAATACATAATGTAACACAAACACTGTACCACTACCCACTGTAAACAATACACACTGTACACACTACACATGTACAATACACAGCAATGTACACTGCACCGTCAAATGCTCTTACTAGCCAAAGAACTAAACTCATAAAATATTTGGCCCAAGGGAGATAGTATGGCATTTTCCCAGCATGCTCAGCCTACCTATGAATGAAATGGTTTCTTCAAGGTACTTGCAGCCATGGGCAATGTCACAGGCAATGTTGAGTAAGTCCAACATGGCGATAGGGGAAGGTTGGTTCTGTAAGGAGATTAAAGTTAAACTCAAGAAATCATTTAAGCAAATGTGGATAAGATTCATATTTTAGCAGATATTGACTCAGAGTTTCTTGATTTATTAGAGAGACAGTTGCGAAATGTTAACGTGAAGCAAATGTCACCCTAAATTAAAGGGTAACTAGAGTTTGGACAAAATTTAAAATTGCTTGATTTAATCTTAGTTACTGACTTCAACCACTAGAAGGAGCTCCAGTTCCATCAAACACTATTGCATAAGCTGTTCTGCAACAACGAACACGAATATAATTCACAGCAAAACAAATGCTTTGTTATTGGACTACAATTCCCAGAGTCCTCAGTGCTCGTTAATGAAATGCACCTCACCGAAGAAAGAAAATTACATTTATAGCGCTAACATCTTCCGTAGCGCATCATTACAGAATTAATGTTACATTCACATCAGACCCTGACCAAAGAGCTTACAATCTAAACACATATATTTGACCCATACAACCTATCAGTAGGTCTTTATGATTGTGGGGGAAACCGGGGTGCCCGGAGATGTGTCCAATGGTGGATTCAAACCAGGATTTCAGCGCTGCAAAGTATCAGTGCTAAACCTGAGCTACCATGCTGCACAAGTTTGTGGCGAATCGGAGTTTGTTTGTGTGTGACCAGTCGCACTGAGAACGATTTCAGGAATCCTTGCTAACCGCAGCAAATCCTTGATTCGGTTATTATTTAATTAATATTTAGTAATTACTAAATACTATGAAGCATTAACTGGACTGGACTAACTCAAAACAATGTAAATTGCAGAGGTATCAAAAAATTTTTCTTTCCAAAATCTTTAAGATTTGGGCCCCCAAAACAAAAGTCTCCTTGGACTTACCTTTCAGCCTTTTGTGCATGAGCTAAGTTGAATTCCAATACAATAGGGTATTGCTTCCAACTTTATACGACATTCCTTTACTGATAGTGAAATAATACGGCCCCCGCTTAAAATTGAGAAGGGAGAGAATTACTGAAAAAACTTATAAATAATTCTCCTTAAAAAATATGAACCCTTACTGTGCTAATGTTTTAAGAAAGTTAATAAAACTTATTTGAGTTTTTTTTTAGCAGTCTCAGATGCTGAATTGTAATATGTGGATATCACATTTCACAAAGCCATGGTCTATCAAAGTCAGGCTCCACCCACTGCATAGTGGATTAATACCACCCCTATATATAATAAGCAGAGGAAGGAGCATTACTAAGAAGAAAAAAACTATTCATAAAGCAAGTTTATGTTATTTAAAACTTATTTGACATTTTTAAGCATCCCGGTAGTGCATTATAACATGTGGATTTCAAAGTCATGCTCCACCCACTGCATAGTGGAATAATACCACCCCTGCTTAAAACCAAATAAAGCAGGAAAAAAACATTTCTGGGGAAAACCCAAACACTAATATTTTAAGCATGTTATTAAAACATATTTGAGTTTTTCTTTTAGCAGTCTTAGCTACTAAATTGTAACAGTGGATATCAAAATTTCCAAAGCCATGTGTCTGTCAAAGTAATGCTCCACCCACTGCATAATGGACTAATACCTCCCCTGCTTAAACCCAATTAAAGCAGGGGGAAGGGCATTACTGAAACAAAACAATTAAACAATTGAAACAACTCGTCTTACACAATGAGAATCCTGTGTGTTAATACTCTAAAGCATTATTGAAACAATTATGTCTTCTAATTTCTCTGTACAGTAAGTTTGCAAACCCCCATAACATAATGTGGATTTAAATATTTTTAAAGCCGGCGTTTTAAGTGTTACTTGAATTATTTGATAAAAGAATGCCCGTATTAAGTAGTGAGGAAAGTTTCCCTGCAATTATAGAGATTCTTTATCACATACATTTAGAGATGGCGAAAAGCCAAATGCTAACAGCGATAAAAGCGGCCATAAAAAGCAAAGGAATAATTTCTTTCCCCTTTAATCTATTTTATATTGAAACAATGTTTCAGCAAGCGCAGGGAAATTTTTGTGTAAACACCGCAGGAATGTAATGTAGAAAAAAAACGATCGCTCTGTGATATCTGCTGTTCAATGCTTCTTTATGTTACATCTGAAAGGTCACACTTACCTCTACAGCGGACTATAAATCCCATAATCCTCTGTCTGCCTTTGTGTCATAAGGCTCTATATAAATGTACTATTAGTTCCACTTAACCCATTATGTACTGTCACCTATAAACAGTATATCACAGGAACAGATGGGTTCCCTTTAAATGTTATTAATGACTTAGAAGAGGTTATAAGATACAGTGTCCTTGTGTTTGCTGATACAATCCACATAAGATCTATCATATAGCTATCAACTAAAAAGTAAGGCTAAGCAAAGAGAAAAAAATCATCAGTGGGATGACACCTAATCTCCCCTTCAACGGAAAATAAAAAAATCCAGTGTGACAAAATAAGACACCAACCAAATAAATTAAGGGCATGACAGATCACAGTTATGTAAATTAATAAAAATAAGAATGACCTGATATGTGGTCCTATTCAGCCTTTAAGAACAATGGGCTGTATATTTTAAAGGTGGCAGTATTACAAATTGCATTAAAATGGTACTTTGCGTTATATGCTACCACGGGTTTTTTTATTTTTTTTTTTATAATAATGTGTAATATGATATAAATGTGATGTAAACATATATATAAACATGTAAATAATATATAAAAAGTGATGTAATAACATTACCGTATATATCCCGAGCCATCCCGAAATCTCCTATTTTGGCGACCTCCCCGGACCTTGACAGGTTAACAGGCAGTTCCTTGCGGCAATATCTCTGTAGGAGTTAATGGCAGATTGTACAGTGACTGTGATCATTACTGAAAACCCCAACACGTCCCCAGTCAATTCCCATATAATAGACTGCCAGGGATTTCATCTGATTGTACAGGGGGATTTACCTGCATCTCAGTCTATCCTCAATAATCCTCTACGACACAGGGTTCTTACTGTACACAATACACACTGTACACACTACACACTGTATACACTACACATGCACACACTAACACTGTACACACTACACACTGTACACACACACACTGTACACACTACAACTGTTATACACTTACACACTGCACAACTACCACTGTACACTACACATGTACCACTACACACTGTACACACAACACACAGTATATACTACACATTGTACACACTACACACTGTAAAAACACACACCTGTATACACTACACAATGTACACACTACACACTGTACAAACTCACCACTGTATACACTACACATGTCACACTAACACTGTACACACTACACACTGTATACACTACACACTGTACACACTACACACTGTACACACTCACCTATAACCTACACACTGTACACACTACACACTGTACACACTAACACTGTATCACTTCACACTGTACACACTACACACTGTATACACTTCACACTACACACTGTACACACTACACACTGTACTTACTACACACTACACCACTACACTACACACTGTGCACACACCACACACTGTACTTACTACACCTGTATACACTAACACAATGTACACACTACACACTGCACACACTACACACTGTACACACTACACACTGTACACACTACACACTGTGCACACTACACACTGTGCACACTACACACTGTACACACTACACACTGTGCACACTACACACACTGTGCACACTACACACTGTAACACAACACTGTATACACTACACACTGTACACACTACAAATTGTACACACTACACTCCGTATCACTACACACGTATACACTACACACGTACACACTACACATTGTACACACTACATACTTATCACTACACCATACACACGTACATACCATACACACTACAAATTTCACATACTACACACTGTACACATACACACTTACCACTAGGACTGTACATACTACACACTATACACACTCTCAATACACACGTACACAATACATACTGTACACACAAACACACTGTACACACTACGCATTGTACACAATAAGCACTGTACACAATATACACTACACACTGTACACACTATGCACTGTACACAATACACACTGTACACACTACACACTTAACACACTGTACACTGTACACAATACATACTGTACACACAACACACTGTACACACTACCCACTGTAAACAATACACACTGTACACACTACACACTGTACACTACACATGCAATGTACACTGCACCGTCAAATGTCTTACTAGCCAAAGAACTAAACTCATTAAATTATTTGGCCCAAGGGATGATAGTATGGCATTTTCCCAGCATGCTTCAGCCTACCTATGAATGAAATGGTTTTCTTCAAGGTACTTGCAGCCATGGGCAATGTCACAGGCAATGTTGAGTAAGTCCAACATGGCGATAGAGGAAGGTTGGTTCTGTAAGGAGATTAAAGTTAAACTCAAGAAATCATTTAAGCAAATGTGGATAATGATTATCATTTTTAGCAGATATTGACTCAGATTTTCTTGATTTATTAGAGAGACAGTTGCAGAATGTTAACGTGAAGCAAATGTTCACCCTAAATTAAAGGGTAACTAGAGTTTGGACAAAATTTAAAATTGCTTGATTTAATCTTAGTTACTGACTTCAACCACTAGAAGGAGCTCCAGTTCCATCAAACACTATTGCATAAGCTGTTCTGCAACAACGAACACGAAGATATTAATTCACAGCAAAACAAATTGCTTTGTTATTGGACTACAATTCCCAGAGTCCTCAGTGCTCGTTAATGAAATGCACCTCACCGAAAGAAAATACATTTTTATAGCGCTAACATCTTCCGTAGCGCATTACAATTACATGTATACATTCACATCAGACCCTGACCCAAAGAGCTTACAATCTAAACACATATATTTGACCCATACAACCTATCAGTAGGTCTTTATGATTGTGGGGGAAACCGGGGTGCCCGGAGATGTGTCCAATGGTGGATTCAAACTCAGGATTTCAGCGCTGCAAAGTATCAGTGCTAACGACTGAGCTACCATGCTGCACAAGTTTGTGGCGAATCGGAGTTTGTTTGGTGTGACCAGTCGCACTGAGAACGATTTCCAGGAATCCCTTGCTAACCGCAGCAAATCCTTGATTTCGGTTATTAGTTTAATTAATATTTAGTAATTACTAAATTACTATGAAGCATTAACTGGACTGGACTAACTCAAAACAATGTAAATTGCAGAGGTATCAAAAATATTTTCTTTCCAAAATCTTTAAGATTTGGGCCCCCAAAACAAAAGTCTCCTTGGACTTACCTTTCAGCCTTTTGTGCATGAGCTAAGTTGAATTCCAATACAATAGGGTATTGCTTCCAACTTTATACGACATTCCTTTACTGCATAGTGAAATAATACGGCCCCCGCTTAAAATTAGAGCAGGGAGAGAATTACTGAAAAAACTTATAAATAATTCTCCTTAAAAAATATGAACCCTTACTGTGCTAATGTTTTAAGAAAGTTAATAAAACTTATTTGAGTTTTTTTTTAGCAGTCTCAGATGCTGAATTGTAATATGTGGATATCAAACTTTCACAAAGCCATGTGTCTATCAAAGTCAGGCTCCACCCACTGCATAGTGGATTAATACCACCCCTATATATAATAAGCAGAGGAAGGAGCATTACTAAGAAGAAAAAAACTATTCATAAAGCAAGTTTATGTTATTAAAACTTATTTGACATTTTTAAGCATCCCAGGTAGTGCATTATAACATGTGGATTTCAAAGTCATGCTCCACCCACTGCATAGTGGAATAATACCACCCCTGCTTAAAACCAAATAAAGCAGGAAAAAAACATTTCTGGGGAAAACCCAAACACTAATATTTTAAGCATGTTATTAAAACATATTTGAGTTTTTCCTTTTAGCAGTCTTAGCTACTAAATTGTAACACGTGGATATCAAAATTTCCCAAAGCCATGTGTCTGTCAAAGTAATGCTCCACCCACTGCATAATGGACTAATACCTCCCCTGCTTAAACCCAATTAAAGCAGGGGGAAGGGCATTACTGAAACAAAACAATTAAAACAATTGAAACAACTCGTCTTACACAATGAGAATCCTGTGTGTTAATACTCTAAAGCAAGTTATTGAAACAATTATGTCTTCTAATTCATTCTTGTACAGTAAGTTTGCACAACCCCCCCATAACATAATGTGGATTTAAATATTTTTAAAGCCCGGCGTTTTAATGTGTACTTGAATTATTTGATAAAAGAATGCCCGTATTAAGTAGTGAGGGAAAGTTTCCCTGCAATTAATAGAGATCTCTTCATCACATTACATTTAGAGATGGCGAAAAGCCAAATGCTAACAGCGATTAAAAGCGGCCATAAAAAGCAAAGGAATTAATTTCTTCCCCTTTAATCTATTTTATATTGAAACAATGTTTCAGACAGCGCAGGGAAATTTTTGTGTAAACACCGCAGGAATGTAATGTAGAAAAAAACGATCGCTCTGTGATATCTGCTGTTTCAATGCTTCTTTATGTTACATCTGAAAGGTCACACTTATACCTCTACAGTCGGACTATAAATCCCATAATCCTCTGTCTGCCTTTGTGTCATAAGGCTCTATATAAATGTACTATTAGTTCCACTTAACCCATTATGTACTGTCATCCTATAAACAGTATATCACAGTAACAGATGGGTTCCCTTTAAATGTTATTAATGACTTAGAAGAGGTTATAAGATACAGTGTCCTTGTGTTTGCTGATACAATCCACATAAGATCTATCATATAGCTATCAACTAAAAAGTAAGGCTAAGCAAAGAGAAAAAAATCTATCAGTGGGACTGACCTAATCTCCCCTTCAACGGAAAATAATAAAAATTCCAGTGTGACAAAATAAGAACACCAACCAAATAAATTAAGGGCATGACAGATCACAGTTATGTAAATTAATAAAAATAAGAATGACCTGATATGTGTCCTATTCAGCCTTTAAGAACAATGGGCTGTATATTTTAAAGGTGCAGTATTACAAATTGCATTAAACTGGTACTTTGCGTTATACTGCTACCACGGGGTATCGCCCCCCTCTGGAAGGTAGTACTGATAACCAGGGGTGCCCCTACCATGAGGCAAAATGAAACATTTGCTCAGGGCGCACCCCTGCAGAACACTTAAAAGGCAGCAGTTAAAAAAAATCTTCCTTCCTGCAATACTGCATTTCAGCACCAGTCCACCAATCAGTGTTAAGTCAGCCCTCCAGTACACCAGTCGGTGTTAGTCAGCCCACCACCCCCACCTCCATAAGCCACGTCTATGTTCCCTGATGAAGCCACGCCCGATTCATGCGCCGCCACACGTCTGCCCATAGGCGGCATTTAAAAGTTGTTTCTGGTGTCAAAAATTCCTAGGAACACCCTTGCTGATAACATTCGGTATAGCATGGTGGCGGATATTTGGAAGCTCCCAGAATTCCCTGGAGCAATCGTTTCCCAAGCTCTGAAGCTGCCCCCTCACGTCTGAAAGAATAAATATCACAAGGTGGCTTTATGGGTTATTTTCCCTGCACAGATGAGATATTGAGAAGGGAAAGTTCCTCCATGGGGTCAGAGTCGAGACTTAGATAAAACTGCACTGCAATTATTCCCCCCTCTTTCTCGGCGAGGAAACAATTCAGAAGCTCGCCGCGCTGTCTGCTCCCTGTCACTTTACCGAGCCCGAGGCAGAGATGACTTATGGGTGGTACGGCGATATATTATACCATCTTCATCTTGGCAGAAGGTGTAATATTCATTTACCAATCTGCAAGGGAAGGTTTGTGAATGTCTCTGCCCGGGAGAAATGAGTTTCCTGCGTAAGATCTACAGCCCTGCAGATAAAAGCCACTGAACGGGAGAATAAAGGGCAAAATAAAGATTAGAAACCGTTTCTCATTGTATTTTTTTTCTTTGTGTTGTCGAAAAAACTTCCTTCTGCCACTTCTAATAAACTTAATAAGGAGCAGGAGGGGTTTTTAATCCTTTACAGTCATCGTAAACGTCACCAGCCCTATGAGGAGAGGGCGGCAGTAATGCCTGTGGCGTCTTCTGTAAACGACCGTGACATTAAACATATTATTAGTTCCTTCTATTTTTATAGGTCACGTAAGAGAAATGGAAATGTCTAGTTTGGGAAAATGTAGGATCAGAATGAATTATCAACTTGCCCGTGGACTGAATGCAAAACGCGTTAATAAGCGCCCTGACCGCGAGACGAGATTAACGATGAGAACGCAGCCTAATTTGATGTAATGGCAAAGCACAAGTAAACGAATGGTGTCAGTTCAGTTCAAGATCCTGGTTCCAACAGGCTAACGTAGACCCCTGCTGCATGCTGGGAGATTGAATGCTGCATTTAATATTAATTGGCTGTTCTCCCCCCCATAGTTTGCGGTTAGTGGTATCTCCTTACTGTTTGCTCCACTGAAGCAAAGAAAATACAGTTTGGTTGTTACACCACAAAATCTTGTCAGGGGGGAAGTATTAACCCCCCCTTCCCTCTGCCTTTCAAAAGGTTTATGCCTCCTCTCCAAGCTTTCTGAGCTTGTTATGAGCTTGCACATGCCCAAAGGAGACAGCTAGGGGAACAAAATTGTCATCTTTTAGATCCATGACTGACAGTTGCTAACTAACTTACTATTGCAGTTTTGGGTTGGGGGGGGGAATATTTCATATACAATTTCCAGGGGTGTAATTGGCATTTAACACAAGCTGTAGTGACTTACCAGCCTGGGTCGCGTCTGTCTGAGAAACGATTTCAGGTCCCCCCCGGCCATGAGTTCTAGTAGGATAAAGCGAGGCAAGGCCTGAAGACTGACACCGATACAGCGGACGATGTTCTGGTGGTTGAATTTACTGCGGGAGGACAGGAGAAATAATCATTATGAACAATGTGCCATACAGACCTTGTGTGCTGGTTCCTGCAGGGAAAGCTCGAGGGTAGATGGCAGTTTGTGTGAATAAGGTAGTGGGCGTCTGTCAGCAATTACAGGCCCAGAATAGAACATTAAGAGGTAGAATACGTTCCATTTAATAACATCCGTCAAATGGGAAAGGCAAGGCCAACAACAAGACACGGATTAAGATGTTCTAGAAATGATAAAGTATCGGGGTCCCTCCTTTATCGTGCCAGGGCCACGCAGGCACCTGGTATCAGTTCCAGCTCTTATCCTAACAATCCCGCCTCATATGGTACTACCAGTCCCAGCAAGTTAACACAGTTATAACAGATATTAAAGGGGAACTAAAGCAAATAAACATAATTTCTATTATTGATCACAAACAGATGGTTGGATTTCTCTGAAATCTGCAGGACATGGGAGAAATCATTTGCTGGCATTAAATACGCAAAACGAGCCGCAAAGCCACTGGTGAGTAGGCCGTGGCAGCTGTGTGAGTGTTTCTAGCGATATTAGAGTCATTAAAGGGGAACTGAGGTCTCCATACAAGTGGCCTTCATTAAAAAGGACACACTTACCTTTAAACTGACTTCAAGATCATGGTTCTAGCGGCAGTCTATCCAAAGTTACAGCAATATAAAGGCTGGTGTTTCCTGCTAGTACTGGGAGCTGTGACATCACCGGCATTACTGGTCTGTCCCCAAGTCTCAGGTTTGAGCATGCTCACTGCTAGGACAGAGCATCATCAGCTGTATCATAAGCCCCAACCCCAAACTTCTAAACCATTTTAAAAGCTAACCACAAGCCTGAAAAGATGGTGTCCTTAGGGGGAGGAAAGGACAGAGAACAGTAGCAGGTCTGTAACTAGCTTCAGAAAAGATCACATTTTTGAGGGGTGGGGCTTCTTACCCAGCCCGTCATGTGACTGTCACAGACACAGATAGTCAGGACAGACGAAGAAGTGTAACTTTACAAGCCTATAGCTTAAGATCCAGAGAACCTAGAGACATCATTCTAGACTTATTTGAAAGGTATGAGATAACACTTTTTGAAGAGGACACTTGTATGGAGACCACAATTACCCTTTAAAGTACATGGGAGGACCTGTATTTACCCCAGAACAATATGACAGGGACTTCATGTAAAATATTCCATAGCTGTAGAGTTCTAACATTAATCAGATGCTCAAGTTTAGAGATGTTTTGAAACTGTTGAGTTTCGTTCCGTTTTTGAAATGTAAAAATTTTCGGAAATTTTGAAAGTTCGAAAATTCGAGTTTCGATTTTCGAAATCGTCTACTTTCGATTTTCGATAAAAATCAAAAATTCGAAAAATCTGGGTTCTGTGAAATTCGGGAGTTCTGAAAGTTTCGTTGGGACATTGAAACCTTCAGATTCAGTTCGAAACTGGATTCTATTGGAACCCACAATACATCTCTACTCAAGTTACTTAACGGTGTTAATTGTGTTCACACGTCTGACAGGTATATAAATCCAGCCGCATGTGTCCAGCACACAGTAAAATGCTTAACCTTCATCTGACAGTAGATCCACTACTGTGACATCATTAACAGTCGCGCGCCTCACTTTAGCGTTCAGGCTTCACTGACTATATTGATGTTATGTCTCTAATTCCACCAGCTCATTATAAACCATTTATTTTTTTACTTTGAGAACACCGTTAGACCCCATAGGACATCTAACTTTCCCAACTAGAAAACAAAAGAAAAATAAAGATTAAAGGAAGAAAGTCCATATTTAGAAAATCAATGCGTGGGAACGTGTCGCCAGGTTGAAGGAGATCTTCACCTTCAGACACAAACGCGGCGTTTAGTTGGTACGGGTCAATAAAGATATTTCTGACTGGTCTGGATTTAACTGGATTGGGCAACTGAAAGTGAACTGAGGCAGAGAAGTGCGAAAGAAAAGAACAAGAAAATAAATCAATACAGGTAATAAAAAGCACAGTACGAAAAGTGTGTATGACGGAAACATTGCTGAAAGTATTAAAGGGTCACTAAACCCACTCAAACAACTTTACATTATCTGAAACTACAATGTGAGAGAAGTAAAATGGTGGTACTCACATATATTTATCTGTGCTTGCTTTGTCATTAAATTATTAATGTTTAATGAGTGCTTCTAATTTCCCCCACCCTCTCTTACTCACTGCCTCCTTGTAGTGTCTGCGACACTTATAAGTTCTGCACAGCCTCACCATAGACACTGCTCTGCTTACACATCTCCCTCCCCCCCTTCTTTCTTTTCTCTGCTGATTCTCCTAATTGTTGCAGAAAGTGTACTGGCAGGCAGCCACAGATCCTAGTAAGAAGTCATTAATGTTTCTCAGGATCTACAGCTCAGATTTAAAATCCGGAAAAAAGTTTTAAAGTAGTGAAAATTAGATAGTAAAGATACCCTTTAAATAAATAGTTTCACTTTAAAACCATGTACCACTTGCCTTTCTATGTATTTCCCAACCAAAGTTACACAGAGCATTTTTTCAATGCAGACATCTCTGCAGTTACTGCCCCCATCAATAGCTCAGTGATCTTGGACATGCTCAGTTTGATTTCCCAGAAACACAGAGAGAGACTCTCAAACAAGATACTTTTTACGGTGATTCAATAAAAGTTCTTATCGTTAAAAATGGTGCTAATTTTTCCCCAACCAATCAGATCTTATTTAACATTTGAAAGCTTACATCTGATTGGTTGGGGAAAAATTAGCACCATTTTTAACGATCTTTTATCACATCTCCGTGAAAGCAGCCGGAGGGCTTTATGCAGTAAAATATTTTATTGAAATCAATACACTTTTAGTTAGGAATTACAAAGTAAGAAGATATATAAAAATGTTTTAGGTTAGAGATCTCCTTTTAAAAAGCACAAATAGGGCGCCAGACATTTATAAAGTTTGATTTCTGGATGCGCTTTAATAATCATGTCAATATAGGACAAATCTGGGGATGTTTCAGTACAAAGACACAATCTGTTGTATCGAGGCAAAATAGTGTAAAAACAGAGCAAAAAAACAATCAATACCCAGAATAAAAACACAGAAACACAAACATTTTGTTCCAAACACTTCTGCTTAACCTGCAACTTTGTCTGAAGTTGAACTTACCCTTTTGAAATTCAAGGCAGGCCATAGAAGACAAGGTTTTGATGTTAAGCAAGTTGCCTTTGCTGTTTTTGAGTACAGTAATAACCACTTGCTGATTATATAGTGGATAATGCACCCCCAACTGTAAATTATAGGGATATTAGACGTCACCGAGGAGTTCCGTGACCATATAAACGCACAAGACCGCAGGCCGAGTACCTTTTATACAGGGCACGGAACTCCAAGGTGACTTCTAATATCCTTATAATTTACAGTTCGGGGTGCATTATTTATTATAACCTACCCCTTTGAGGCTTCTGGTTTCCTTCTCCTCCTGGAATTGTAAGATTATAAGGCTATAATCTTACAGTTCCTCCCATGGAAATCTACTACAGGGGTAGGTTATAAGCTTATAAAAGGCAATTTCATTATATATTGATTATTATTTCGATTATAATAGAATGAAATTCTAAACATCTGAAATTTCAGGCTAAATCAACGAAGAATGAACATTTTCATTACATTCCGTTCATCAGACACTTCCTCGTCACCCACTGGGTACAAACGTACAGAGCGAGTTTTACTAAGGGGAGTCTGTTATGTCTCTCTAAGGCTGGATGCACACAGGCAGATTTTTCAGCCCAATCGACCGATACTTCCGTGTGTCGGTCGATTGGGCCGAAAAATCTGTGGAGCTTTCAGCTGCCGCCGCGACCAATGTAGGTTGCCCGTTTGTCCAGATCGGATGAAGGGGTGTTCAGACGTGTCGGTAAATCATGGCCTTTTGTGTGGTTCCCTATGGGAACGTTCCCTATAGGCCGCGACCGACAGACTTTGTCCCAGCCAAGCACTTGCTCATAGCGAACGTTTGGTTGGGACAGATAGTCCCCTCGTGTGTTCCCAGCCTAACTGAGCAATGTTGGAGACAGAAAGAACTAATGAGGAAGTGACTGGATGTTTTCTTTTTACTGATTTTTACTACAGACTCGATCCCTGTGATTACTGGTGCCCCTGTATCTGACTGAAGCCACCTGGGAGGTACGATGGGGTCCCTATAGTCTTATTGTGATAACACAATGAGGTAGGGAAGAGTTAAACAAATTTAACTTCCACTGCCCACAAATTGTCCATAATAACCTACTGCACTTTACTTGTCCTTTAACCCAAGTTTTCTTCTATTGATAAGCAACTAGAAGAGGAGACAATGCACAGAATGAAAAGCTTTCTTTATTAAAGAGGCACAATCACTATTCAAGTGAGAAATAACTGCTCCTGCTCTTACTGTACTTTACATGACAGAGGATGCTGGGAGTTATAGTTTAGCGCCTCCTTACCTTATAATCAGAGCTTCCATGAGAAAGTCCAGTTCGTCCTGTTCTGAGCAAACCTCTGGTAATGTCTGAAAAGAGAAACGAGAATCACTAGACATGTCAGATACGTCAATCATTCCCTTTCATTATGTTGTCTTTGCTGGGCGAGGCGAATCAACAAGGCATCTCCGGTATCCTGCACAAGATCTGACAAATATAACCAACCTTGTATAAAGGCTACATTGGCCTTTCAGACCAAGGACAAATCAATAATTCTACTCGGCTTTGGGTAAAGAATTCGTAATGTTTTTAGCGAATATTACTGAAATCCAGACAGGTATATTCCCTAATGAGAGGCACATTCATAAATCTCACAAAAAAGAAAAGGAGAAGTTAACCTATTATGGGAGTACGTGGTCATGAAAAAGTAACAAATAAAAACTAATTGACTTTTAATAAAACCCCCCAACCCAACATCTGGACTGAGCGTTAACTTTAAAGGGCAACTATACTGAAAAAATAACTTATCCCCACCTTAATCTATAAGTAAATGAGTAAGTAGTACTACTCTGCGGTGTGTGTGTGTGTTGCTGCATGCCTTTATTCTAGTACATGTTTTGCACATGCTCAGTATTCCCCCTTCCTCTTTTAACCACTCCCCCTTCCATCTGACCAGACTTTTTTTTAATGAGGGTAAGCATGCTCAGTAATCACTTTGAGGTAGCAATTGGAGAGGCAATTTCCCATATACCAACTGTAAATAATAATAATCCATTTGATTGACAGCTGAAATGTAAGACGGTTCAGATTGGATATCTACAGAAATAGGGGACAGATCAACAGAAAAATAGTACAAAAGTAATAATGGTCAATTTAAAATATTTTTTTTCAGATGCCCTTTAAAAAAAGATACAAGATTCAAATTTTTTTTAGCATAAACTTCCCCTTTAGAATGTCTATACGATGAGACACACAGAGACTTAATTAGAAATAACATACTTTGGGGGAGATATAGCCAGAGCCCCTATCGATCCGGGCAAATCTCCCTTCCGCGGTTTAATATCACGTCACCACACGTGGTTAAATACCCACATTGTGATTTTAAAATCATGCGCTACTAGCAGCGCAAACACGATATTAAATTGCGAGCGCCGGATGCACAGGTGTCTTTTACGTAACCCGCGCATCTTGAGCTAATATGGAGTTAAAGTTGCGATAACCAATAGCGAACCAGTTTAACTCCATATTATTGACCAGCGGCTCAGGGTAAATGAGCCACATTGTATCTGGAACTATCTCCTTGTCTGCACAGAGCTGGGATTGTCTCCCTAATATCAATGTTTCTCCTTTGAGAATGAAACGTGATTAAGCTGACTTAGCACCTCTATAGAAACCCAGGATCTTAGTCTGCCTGCTGAGTGCGCAGCTCTGAAATCCAATATGATATTGGCAGGCTGGTCAGCCGCTCGGCTCAGGCACAATCCTCTAGATAATGATACGATACTTGTCTATAGGTTACGTTCCAAGTTCGCAGATTCATTTGGATTTAAAATAAAGGTTGAAGGTGGTAAAGTGGATCACGCAAGCAGGTGATTAAAGGGAACGAAATACCATTGATACTTTAAATCCAAATGTTTTCCAATGTAAGGGAGAAAATAAGGTCCCCGTTTTATCCTCCTTCTAATACTTGTTATTAAATTGACTATTAGTATTTCTTGCCCGGGAAAACTATTTGTTGACCGACATTCCTATGAATACGTATAGTTATCATTCTATAATGCCTAGAGCACTGTCTCTACCTAGAGATTGACTTACCTTCACAGCAACCTTCAGCGGAGATAAGTCATTGGGGCCACTGAGAACTTGTCCTTCATAAACTTCTCCAAACGCTCCGTGGCCTAAACCCCTGAGATTAAAAGTTCAGAAAAAGACATAGTGGTGATTTGTGAGTGTACTATTTTTCTACAGTGCATTACAACGAACAACAGTGTAACACTGCAACACTGTATGATAAAGCACAATAGTGTAACACTACAACACTGTATCATAAAGAACAATAGTGTAACACTACTACACTGTATCATAAAGAACAATAGTGTAACACTACTACACTGTATCATAAAGCACAATAGTGTAACACTGCAACACTGTATCATAAAGCACAATAGTGTAACACTGCAACACTGTATGATAAAGAACAATAAGTGTAAACACTTTACACTGTTCATAAAGCACAATAGTGTAACACTACTACACTGTATCATAAAGAAAAACAATAGTGTAACACTGCTAGACTGTATCAAAGAGCAATAGTGTAACACTACTACACTGTATCATAAAGACAATAGTGTAACACTACTACACTGTACATAAAGAACAATAGTGTAACACTGCTACACTGATATAAAGAACAGTAGTGTAACACTGCTACAACTGTTTAATAAAGACAATAGTGTAACACACTACACTGTATCAAAAGAACAATAGTGTAACACTGCTACACTGTATCATAAAGAGCATAGTGTAACACTGCTACACTGTATCATAAAGAACAAGAGTGTAACACTGCTACACTGTATCATAAAGAACAATAGTGTAACACTACTACACTGTATCATAAAGAACAATAGTGTAACACTGCTACACTGTATCATAAAGAACAATAGTGTAACACTGCAACACTGTATCATAAAGAACAATAGTGTAACACTGCTACACTGTATCATAAAGAACAATGTGTAACACTGCTACACTGTATAATAAAGAACACAAGTGTAAACACGTGCACACTGTATCATAAAGACAATAGTGTAACACTGCTACACTGTATCATAAAGAACAATAGTGTAACACTACTACACTGTATATAAAGAACAATAGTGTAACACTGCAACACTGTATCATAAAAGCAATAGTGTAACACTGCTACAACTGTATCAAAAGCAATAGTGTAACACTACTACACGTATCATAAAGAACATAGTGTAACACTACTACACTGTATCATAAAGAACCATAGTGTAACCACTACTACACTGTATCATAAGACACAATAGTGTAACACTGCAAACACTGTATCATAAAGCACCAATGTGTAAACCTGCAACAATGTATGTAAAGAACAATAATGTAACACTATTACACTGTATCATAAAGCACAATAGTGTAACACTACTACACTGTATCATAAGAACAATAGTGTAACACGCTAGACTGTATCATAAAGAGCAATAGTGTAACACTACTACAGTATCATAAAGAACAATAGGTAACACTACTACCCTGATATAAAGAACAATAGTGTAACACTGCTACACTGTATCATAAAGAACAGTAGTGTAACACTGCTACACTGTTTAATAAAGAACAATAGTGTAACACTACTACATGTATCATAAGAACATGGTAACACTGCTACACTGTATCTAAAAGAGCAATAGTTGTAACACTACTACACTGTTCTAAAGAACAATAGTGTAACACTGTACACTGTATCATAAAGAACAGAGTGTAACACTGCTACACTGTATCATAAAGAACAATAGTGTAACACTACTACCACTGTATCATAAGAACAATAGTGTACACACTGTATGACTACACTGTATCATAAAGAACAATAGTGTAACACTGCTACACTGTATCATAAAGAACAATAGTGTAACACTGCTACACTGTATTTATATCCACTATATTTCCTTTAGGCAAGGAAATGTGGAGACATCTATGTCCTGTTCTACTCTGTCATGTATTTCGGTCTCGCGATCTCTGCTCCTTTCTGGGTCAATGAATGAGAATGACAGAATCACCATTGCTTCTTAGATGTTTGGAATGGAAACCAATAAAATGGACATATTAGCTTTTTGCAGAGAAGATTAGTAGACAGACAGAAGGACTCAGTACAACCCACAACATGTTTCACACCTGATAAATGACCCTTGTGGTCCAAAATATGTTGTATGAACAACACCTAATATATTGCGTTGTGCAGTCATTCTGTTGGTCTACTATCTTCTCTACGAAATCTGGCATTTTGGATGCTAAGGATGCAGCATTTTTCAGCAGAAGTAAGATAAAGACACAGAGAAATAACAATGCTTTGATACCACTAATACTATCATGCCTGTGTAGGTATTTTCATTATACAAAGCACATGACTTGGACTGACCATTTAAGATAGAGTCCGACTGAAAGTCCACACACCCACAGATAAACACTAACCTAAGTAAGATGAGTAACATCTATGTACCTGATCAGGGATATATTCTTCCTGGGCACCTCCTTAAGGTCTCCGATAGAGGTGACCTTCCAGCAAAGCAGTAGTTTGGATTGTGTCAGTCATGATGGTGGAAGTACGGACCTTGCTGAGCTTGTAGTCTGGGCTCTGGAGCTCCATCTGAAGGTTTGCGGTTGGTGTTTTCTCGGTACACTGGGAACATGAAACATGTTTGTACAAAATAGAGAAAGTTGTACAGGTCCAGTAACCCATAAAGTTCAATGTATGTTAATATCCAGGTACTCACCTATCATAATCCCAGAGAAAGCCAAATAAGAGCAGCCACAAGGGCCGAGGTCAAATGGACAGAACCAGAGACAAGGGAAGGTGAGTCTCGTGCTGTAACCTCTCATCTAGGAAACACGGACGGAGATCAGTTGTGACATTATTATTGATTTATATAGCGCCAACATCTTCCGTGGCGCTTTACAATTACATAGTCATACATTAAATACAGGGTAATAACATGTTATATAAAGTCATACATATACATACACAGGTAATACATAATATAAGTAAACAGAGTGATGAGTTTCTTACAGCAATACCGTGATACAATAGGAGAGAGAACCCTGCCCAAAGAGCTTACAGTCTAGAGGATATGGGGCGAGACATAAGGTGATGGGAATCGGTAGGCTGTAAATAGATGGCAGTGGAGCGTGAGAGGTGGGGGATCATATTGGGTAGTAAGATGGGTAATACTAGACCAGGTTATTATGGTGCCTAAGAGGTGGGTTTTAGGTTACATTTGAAGGTGACCAGAGTGGATGAGAGGGGAGATCATTTGCGGAGCAGAGATTGCGTCTGGGACGGTGTCGGTAGATCAGCTCTGGATCAGCGCTGAGATATGTGGAGGGGTGTATGGATAGTGCTTAAAGAATAAGGTAAGCAGCTTGAACTGGATCCTTTGGTGATGGGCAACCAGTGGACTGACAGAGAGGAGAGACATTACAGAAGCGAGAAGAAGAGAAATGAATGAGCCGGGCAGCACAGTTAAGGATGGATTGAAGTGGTGCCAGCAGTTGTTTGGTAAACTACACAGGAGAGTGTTGCAGTAGTCTAACCGGGATATGATTAGGGCATGGACTAGGATTTTTGTAGCTTCATTCGAGAGGAAGGGTTGGATGTGGGAGATGTTTTGATGTTTGGAGCCGACGAGTGGCAAGTTGCGTGCGTGCATTCATGAGGTTTGAAGGATCAGACTCTAGTGCTAATTCCATGCAGTGACATGAGGAGATGGGATATCGGTGTTGTTAATATTAATATGCGACTAGGGAGGGGACAGATCATGTGGGTGGGGAAAAGGACACGTTCAGTCTTGTCAGTGAGTTTGAGGAAGCGGGAGGACATGAAGGTCAGTGTAGTAGAACAAAGAGTAGTGACCTTTAGATTTAGCACTAATAGATAATGGTCACTTAGTGTGTTAGGGCCGAAGCCTGACTGGAAGTGGCGGAAAGAGAGAGATAAGGAAGGGGACTGACCAGTTCAGCTTAGACATGACTTTCTAGTAGTTTGGAAGCAAAGGGAGAAGGGAGACGGGCCGGTAGCTGGAGAGAGCGGACAGAGACGGAGTCAAGGGAGGGTTTATTAAGTATAGCACGGCATGTTTAAATGAAAAGGGAAAAATACCAGTGGAGAGATAAGTTAAAGAGAGAGGTTGGGCTGGAATGAAGGAAAAGGAGAGAGGGGGAATAAGATGAGAGGGAATGGGTCAAGGGGGCAGGTATGATGTGTACTGGATAGGAGACAAAGTTTTGTAATAGTGGTGAAGCTTGTTAGGATGCAAGTAAGGAATAACCAATGAAGGAGGTTAGCCGCTGCAGTGGTAGGAGTTGGAATCTAGGGAGGAGGTAGGGCGCACAGGAAAACCACAGGGGGTGGGCGAAGAGGTTGCGAACAGAGCAGGGAGTTTGAAGAGCTGTTGTTGGGGTTATGGGATTGCGTGGATATGAGTGAAGAGAAATAGGTTTGTTTGGCTAAGGACATAGCACCTCTGATCCAATAAAGGACACTTGATTCAATAAAGTCTCATTTTGTTACTCTTGACGCGTTGAATTGAAACTTAAGTGATGTGAATGAATTGAGACGTTGAATTGAGACGTTGAATTGAGAGTTAATGAGACGTTGAATTGAGACGTTGAATGAGACGTTGAATGAGACATTGAATTGAGAGTCATAATGATGTCAATCGGAAAGATCATTTCCTAATTACTACAACTGCCGAATGGTTCATTCACTTTATGGAAAAGTAAATAATGTTTAAGCCTAGGAATTAAATTATAATCGTCTCTGATGAATTATATATTGATATTTTTTACATTTAAACATTTATTGATTTTTTTAAAATAAATCCATTCCCACATTTCTTTTGAATTCTAAAGGTGTCCAATGGTAACACACTACAAAAGGTATTGCGATTGTGACACGGACGATACTTTGATGTAATTAACATTGTATGTGGATGTTCCATGCAGCACATATTGTTAATTGTGATTAATGTCAATGTTGTCTATTGTAAGTACATTTACATTTAATCAGAACTTCACTACTATGATCATTTAAACCGATGGACTGCGACTTTATCCGACCATGCTACGATCTCCGTCAATGGAAATATCTACTCGCTGCATGTCAGATTACAAATCTACAAATTGCACACGCAATCGGATCTTTAGCGCACTCAATTGCGTCCGTGATTCTGCGCGTTGTTGTGGTATGCGTTCTGTAATTTAATATAAAAAATGCATGCGTTGGATAAAAAAAATGTGCATGCAAAACGCAAAACGCAACGGAAAATTTTTGCGTTTCACGCGATTTTAATTTAACAAAATCGCATGCGCAATCGTGTATACAAAACGCATTAGTGTGGCCTAGCCCTTAAGGAAACGAACAGGGTTATTCAATAAAGTTTTTGCTAATTTTACCCCAACCAATCAGATGTTATCTTTCAAATGTTAATAAGACTGATTGGTTGGGGCACAATTAGCACCATTTTAAACGATAAGAACTTTTATTGAATCTCCCTGTTTATTTAGGTTTTTTTTTACCTTCTTTTCTAGGGCTAACAGGATGTTTTGTGTTGAAAACTCTTATCAATAAAGCATTTTCCAGATTCAACAGAATTTCCCCCATAATTCTTCATCTCCCCCTTCCTTCACGTTTTCTACACATTCCCCCAACCTGCTCTGTAGAAGGAGGGATGTGGACTCACCGATACAGGACACTGTCCTCAGCCAGGACCATCCCACGGTCACAACAGGCAGATAATATCTTCGTTTCATTGTCCAGGAGGCAATCGTCTAACTCACAATGGCTACAGTTCAGGTACAAGCTATATCTACTTCTCCGTGTACTTCCATCACTACAGTAAGAAAGGAAAGGAGTTTATTAGGAGTTATTCACAACTAGGTGTCACTATGGAGATGGGAAGGGTTCATATTTACCTTGAAGGGGAGGGGTGTACAAATTCCCACGGGGGCTAATAAAAGACACCCCATCCTTGCCGTCCATTTCTGGTCTATTTCATCAGCGGCGTTTCCACCTACGTGATAAAGTTCAACATTGGTCAGACATGTTTGTTGAGGGCGTCTATATGGCTCTTTCTATTCGTAAATTCATTTCATTTTGTTCTGTTATGCCTTAGTGGCCTTTAAGATAATTGCACAAGGTCCTTACTTGAAACCCCCCCCCCCCACAACTTTCTCTCTTCTTTATCTTTATACAACCCAGGCCATCTTCTCCAGAGTAACGGGGCCAACACCTTAGTTCTATGAACCTCTACTTAATATTTGTTTGGGAATCAGTTGCACTTTAAATACAAGAGAGAATAAAACCAGAGACGTACCAATGTATCCACCTCCTCCACCCCCAGAGGAACAACCACCACCGCCCCCTCCGAAACCGCCTCTAGTCTCCCCACCCCCACTTCTTCATGGCTTGGGGGCAGACTCTCCACCGATGGCTCCTTCCAGTAGGGATTTCCAGCCCAGGGTAAGGAAGTAAGGTCGCTCCATCCCCCTCCACCACCTTAAGAAGAGAAAAGGATTTAGTATGTTGGGTATCGACCCAATGTTAAAATGCTGATACTGAACACATGAAACAAATGTCTGACCATTCATTATGATACCATGTAACAATAGTACTGGAGATTATTCAATATTAAAATGCTGATACTGTAACACTGAACAACTGTCTGACCATTCCATTATGATACAATGTAACAATAGTACCGGGAATATTCAATATGAAATGCTGATTGTACGTAAACTGAAACAACTGTCTGACCATTCCATTATGATACAAAGTAACAATAGTACTAGGGATTATTCAATATTAAAATGCTGATACTGTAACACTGAAACAACTGTCTGACCATTCATTATGATACAATGTATATAGTACTGGGATTATTCAATATTTAAATGCTGATGTTGTAACAACTGAAACAACGTCTGACCATTCCATTATGATACAATGGAGCAATAGTACTGGGGATTATTCAAATTAAAATACTTGATACTGTAACACTGAAACAACTGCTGACCATTCCATTATGATACAATGTAACAATAGTACGGGGATTATTCCATATTAAAATGCTGTATACTGTAACAACTGTCTGACCATTCCATTATGATACAATGTAACAATAGTACTGGGGATTATTCCATATTAAAATGCTGATACTGTAACACTGAAACAACTGTCTGACCATTCCATTATGATACAATGTAACAATAGTACTGGGGATTATGCCATATTAAAATGCTGATACTGTAACAAACTGTCTGACCTTCCTTATGATACAATGTAACAATAGTACTGGGGATTATTCCATATTAAAATGCTGATACTGTAACACTGAAACAACTGTCGACCATTCCATTATGATACAATGTAACAATAGTACTGGGGTTATTCAATATTAAAATGCTGATATGTAACACTGAAACAACTGTCTGACCATTCCATATGATACAATTTAATAAAGTATGGGGATTATTCAATATTAAAATGCTGATACTGTAACACTTGAAACAACTGTCTGACCATTCCATTATGATACAATGTAACAATAGGGCCGCATGAAGGAAGTTGGTTATAAATCACATGAAGGGCAATTATTCTTCCTGCACTGTTTGTAGAATTTGACTTAATTTTCCCTTCGTAAATTAGATTAAATTTACCCACCTGCAGCCCCAGATTTTCCATTCAGCCCGGGGACTTTATAATTGCGGTGTCTCTCAGGGGGTGGGTCTTTTTTGACCTTTGATCTATAAGCCCTTCCCCTCCACCTGCTGCGATCAGTAAGGGACCGGCTTTCCATTTTCCATCTTGTTATATTAAAAATGAAAAATAAAAATAAAAAACAATCATTGAACAGCGTCCAAATTTAATTACTTTGAATGCAAGGGGGGTGGTACTATCAGGGCTATGTACCGAGAGCCGTTATTGGCTATTTGCGTCTTAAAGTCACATTAACCAATGTATCAAGCGTTGAGGAGACTTTAAGACAAAACTAACTGCGTTGCGTATTTTATGTCGGGCAACTGCTGAAACCAATGTACTGAGCCGTTAACGGCTTTAAGATGGAATCGTAAAACCATTAAAGATTCGCTAAGGCAAACTCCAGTCACAATGCACTGAGAGCCACTATCAGCTCAGTGCATCACCTAAAGGGGCGATAGAGAGCGATGTAGCGACTTCAGTACATAGCCCCTGTATGTCTATTAATTTATATTAAAGGGGAACTATGCTCTCTATACAAGTGTGTGAGCAGAAACATCACCAGCACCAACTGCTCTGCCCCCAAAGTCTCAGTCTGGGCATGTCACTGCTGGGACAACATCATCAGATGCCTCATAAGCCCCACCCCCAACTTCATTTTAAAAGCTAGCCAGAGCCTGAAATTATTTGTTTATTGTGTCATAGGTAGAGGAAATGAACAGATCATGGTTGACAGTCTGCAACCAGCTTCAGAAAATATTTAAAAAAATTTGGTGGGGCTTCTTACACAGCCAACTAGTGAATGTCACAGGACTCAGACAGTGAGGACAGACAAGGAACTGTAACTTTAAGCCTATATAATTTAAGATCCAGAGATCTAGAGACATCACCCTAGGCTTGTTTGAAAGGTATAACAAAGCTTTTCCAATAGAGGGACACTCTATGGACACTACAGTTATACTTTAAGGCCTTCAGAGGCAACATTCTTAAGTATATATGAACAGTCTGATTTTAACTAAAGATGGAAATCTCCGCACTCTAGAAGAAGCTTCAATCTGGAGTTACTTGCTTCAGGTCCAATGCACCGATTATATGATTTGGGTTTCTTGGACATTAGCACATTAGATAGAGGGACACCCATATAATAATACATATAATTGAGATCTTTTTAACTCTTTGGCCGGAAGACATAATAATGGACCATAGACTTTATGCTGGATTTCCTAATACTTTGTTTACCTTGAAGACGTAGGTTGCTCCCCGCCACCTCCTCCTCCACCGGCCCATTCACTGACACTCCCATAAGCCTCATTTCATCTTCAATCACGGTGTGTTTCCCCCATACAAACCATCTGTAGGACATGGTTGGCCTGTACAGAATGAGAAGGTTCATCAGAGACATTGTGTGTCCATCTGTTAACCATGAGCATGGGAATGGAATTCTTAATCAAATATCCCAAAAGAAAGACATGAATTTAAATTTCCCTTAACTATATCCTCCCTCTATGACCATAAACAATACTACTGTAAGTATCTTTAAAGTGTAATGTATCTTGTGAAGCATAAAGAAGTCACTTTTAGCAAACGATTGGACAATGAATTCTTCAGAGGACAACAATGTTTCTGGGTTCGCCATCCTACTCCATTAGATATATAACAAAATAGTTGAATCCAAGATTCTCCTTATAATACATAAGATATGACCAAGTATATGAATGGCTATCCATCCAGCCAATCATCTTCGTGTTCTAAGCATGTGCTTTCCTGCTCAATTTGATATCCCTTAAGCCCACATGGGGCTTGGATTTTAATTTGAGTCTCCTCAGTGGATTTATCATGTTCTAATAATCACCTTCTAGATTTCTTGTCTATACTGGATTGGAGAAAAGCCTGGGAAATCTAGTAAAACCACATCTTGATAGGGAAAACCTTGGACTATCAGGTTTTCAATAAGATGGCCCATACCATTCCCCATATGTCCCAGTCACAAAGCTTATTTCCCCTGGCTAACACTGTAATACATGGTGATCTTTATCCAGATACGGAGGTAATCTTTCCCCCTCTAAATAGTTGAAATTAAACTTAGAATTAAACAGATCTGCAGATGGTACAACATGGCCTCTAAATAATTAAACATGTCAACCTTGGCCTTAATCCTCTAGCTGGTTCATGGTTCAGAAGAACCCCTCCCATTAAATATTATCTTGCAGAAATGGAATGATGATACAGAAAGGGCCAATTTATCCAATTATATTTTCCACAAGGTGAACACAGCACAAGAGGTTTTGAGAAGGAGAATACATAGTAACGAAACGAGCCAAAACAAATTAATATCACTTACAAAAAAAACAACCCCCCCCCCCTCGACAGGAACGTGAACTGTTCAATACTGATCATTATACGGTTAATTAGATACGTTTCTACATAATTGCCCGCGGCTTAATTACTTCATCAGACGGTTTAATTTGTACTTGGTCTACATTTGCAGTTAATAAACTGCTTCATTACTGACAAAATTGATTTGTGAATAAAATAAACTGGGAAAATTAATAAAATTTTAGATTTGACAGAAAAAAGAATAATAAATTTTAACATTGATATCAACCCATATTCCTGGTGGGAACCTGCCCATAAACACGTCGGAAGTTTCCTCTGGATATTTTTATTTCAGTAAATAATTAGGAGGTGTCCAAGGCTTTGGATGATACCCTTAAATCAAGAGGACCGAGGTCCGGGGAACAAAAGAACAAAATGGCGGACAATTGTCTTAGATTTGGTTGCACCTATTGTGTAGGCTTCTTAATGCACAAAAGTTTGGTGAAGATTGAACTAGTTGCACTGGAGCCCTTAACATATCCCAGAAGCACATAGTACCAATTCCACTGGGTCAAACAGGTCCGACCTCCTAGCTAGCATGCTGATGTAACATGATGTAACACTGAAGACAATGAATCACAGTTAAACATAAGGACTGGGTGGCTTACGCGGGGACAGGCATCTTCTCCTTTCTGGCCAAACTAGAATGTATAGGATGTCGTCCTTCTGAAGCTCAAAGGTTCCCCACTTGAAGATACCCGTGCTGGTGTTGGCGTTTTACATCCAATCCCACTGCTGCCCCATAGCCTGAAATCATAAGAACAAAAACATCACAAATGTCGCTATTACAGTTGAATGAGGTATTTGGCCTTGATATATTGGTATATTGGGTATATGGTACATCACAGTGGAAAACATTATATTAGTGTGTACAGTAGATTAAATCATGGTTCTTGTATGGGGTTAGCAAAGAAGCCAACGAATGTGATCAAATACACCAAGCTACAAAAGCCACTATTGGGATGTCAAGCTGGATTTACAATCATTATACCAACCCTGGCTGATAATTCATTAAATTATCAGCCAATTTGAGGTGCATTGAGCCAACAGCGGGAGGGAGACAGTTTACAAACGCAGATTTCAGACTTTCTTATATCGATTTTCGAAGTTCCAAATTCGATCATTTCAAAAAATTTGGATTGGTGGTGAACGAGACTAGCCAACAAAATCTCTATAAATAAATAAATAAAACGAATATTAGATCCTCGCGTCGGAATATTATGCCCAGTTGAGTTGAGGTGCTACTACTACGACTTTGATAGTTACAAAAAAATGGCCATTCTACGTTCAGTTACCCTTTAAACAATGAACCGATGGAGAGATTTTACTCCTTTGATTCCTCTGACAAAAAACTTAAAGGGAAGGATCCATCCTCTCTCCAGTTACTTCTTTCATTCACTGAAAGATGAAAGGACAGAACATAACAATCAGCAGACTCCAGCTTAGTGAGCAACAAACTCCTTTAGTCAACAGATCAAAGGACCAATCTTCCTTTCCGTCTCTTGATTATGAGTCAATGGGTTTGGATGCTTTTTAGCAATTGTTATGTTTCTAACGATTCACTTGTATTAAGTTTTGACTTTACTTCTCTTTAAATTGATTTGCTGATGTGAGATGAGACAGTGGGGGCTTCCAGATCAATGGTGTTTCATTTGAATTTTTTAAAATTATTTATTTGAACTTTTCCTGTGGTTTTTATTGTCACGACAATAAGGCTGAATATTTAAAGGAACACTTTCCTTTTTCTGTTAAATTTGTAAAACTTTTTTTCCATCTGCAAAGTTAGTAGCTTAGTTAGTGTACAAGACACTAAAAAAGACTTTATGAAAGTGAACTTCCTGTTTAAATAAACATGTGATTTCACCACCAATGGATCAGAACAATAATTTATTGTTATATTAATGTTTTACACACACACACACACAATTATTAAGATATTATGAAATGTGGTAATCATTACCTTTACACACACACACATCAACACATTATTAATGTATAGCTGAAATGTGGAATCATTACCTTAAATATTGGGGTACCAACACGGTTTCATGGGGTCTCCATTATCTGTTTGTATGGGGTAACCATTACCTATATATATTGGTGTCACCTGTACTTGCACGCAATGGGGTCACCTATCTGTTTGTAATGGGGTAACCATTACCTATATATATTGGGGTCACCTGTACAGTATAACTGCCGTATTGTGGTTACATGTGTGTAATAGAATCACATGGTTGTACTGGGCTGATCTGCTGAATTTTGTGGTCCCAGTTTATATTATGGTTCTGCGGTTGTGTTGTGGTCACCTGTGTGTAATGAGGCACATGTGTTATTGAGGTCACATGGTTAATTGGGGTCATGTGATTGGTTGGGCTTACCTGTATGTATTGGGTCACCTGTGTTTATTGTTGGTCCTGGTGATATTGTTTTGTGGTAACATGGTAGTGTTGGGGGCAGCTGTGTGAATGAGGAGAAACCAGTGTTGTGGGCACATGGTATATTGGGGTTGCATGGTTATTGGGGTCACATGGTTGTGGGGGGTCACCTTGTGTGAAAATTGGGGTTCCCTATGTTATTGTGGTCACAGTTTATATTGGGGTCAACTGGTTATTTTGGGGTCACGTGGTTGTGTTGGGGTAACCTGTTTCAGGGCATGGTTGGGTCACTTGTTGATTGTGGTCACATGTTATATTGGGGTCATGGGGCTAATTGGGTACACTGTATGTATTGGGGTTTCTCTATGTTTATTGTGGTCACATGGTATATTGGGGTCATGGGGGCTCTATATTGGGGTCACCTGGTATGCATTGGGGTCCACTGTTTTGTGGTCACATGGTTATATTGGGGTCATGGGGTATATTGGGGTCAACTGTATGCATTGGGGTCACCTGTTTATTGTGGTACATGGTTATATTGGGGTCCATGGGGCTATGTTGGGGTCACCTGTATGTATTGGAGTTCTCTATGTTTATTGGGGTCACATGGTGTTATTGGGGTCATGGGGTTATGTTGGGGTCACCTTGTTGTATTGGGGTTCTCTGTGTTTATTGTGGTCACATGGTTATATTGGGGTCATGGGGCTATATTGGGGTCACCTGTATGCATTGGGGTTTCTATGTTTATGGGGTCACATGGGTTATTGGGGGTCACAGGTTATTGGGGGTCACCTGTATGTATTGGGGTTCTCTATGTTTATTGTGGTCACAGTTTATATTGGGTCACATGATTATTTGGGGTCACGTGGTTGCTGTTGGGGTAACCTGTAGCGAATTGGGGTCACCTGTTTATTGTGGTCACATGGTTATATTGGGGTCAGGGGTTATGTTGGTGTAACTGTATGAATTGGGGTTCTCTGGTTTATTGTGGTCACATGGTTATATTGGGTCATGGGGGGCTTATTGGGGTCACCTGATGCATTGGGGTTCTCTGTTTATTGGGGTCACATGGTTATATTGGGGTCAACTGGTTATTTTGGGGTCACCTGTATGAATTGGGGTTCTCTAGTTGATTGTGGTCACAGTTTATATTGGGGTCAATGGTTATTTGGGGGTTCACGTGGTTGTGTTGGGGTCACCTGTATGATTGGAGTCACCTGTTTATTGGGGTCATGGTATATTGGGGTAATGGGGTTATGTTGGGGTCAACCTGATGTATGTGGGGTTTCTGTGTTATTGTGGTAACATGGTTATATGTGGGGTTCACATGGTTATATTGGGGTCATGGGGTTATGTTGGGGTCAACTGTATGATGGGGTTCTCTGTGTTATTGGGGGTCACATGGTTATATTGGGTCACATGGTTATTTTGGGGGTCCACTGTATGAATTGGGTTCTCTATGTTTATTGTGGTCACAGTTTGAATTGGGGTCACATGATTATTTTGGGGTCACGTGTTGGTGGGGTAACTGTACAAAATTGGGGTCACTGTTTTGGGGTAACATGGTTATATTGGGGTCATGGGGCTATATTGGGGGTCAACCATGTATGCATTGGGGTTCGTCATGTTTATTGGGGGGTCACATGGTTATATGGGGTCACATGGTTATTTTGGGGTTCACCTGTATGAATTGGGGTTCTCTATGTTTATTGTGGTCACAGTTATATTGGGGTCAATGGTTATATTGGGTTTGGGTCACATGGTTATTTGGGGTAACCTGTATGAATTGGTTTCCGGGACTCTCCATAGCGGACGCCCTTCAGGGCTCCGGTCCCAATCTGTACAGTGAAATTCTTGTAGGTGTCATAACAGAGTTCTGGCTGGTCATACGGACCGGTGGCACCGCACGTGGTAAAGTGCCAGGAATCTGCAAACAAATAACATTATTAGGGATTTATATCAGCAATTCTTCATATAAGGCGTGGACACTACTGCTGTCCATACTGACGGAATGTCACATTATCATAAACAAGTCCCAAATAGACCAATCAGAAATCTTACCTCCATCCAGTCTGTAATTGGCTGATCAGCGCTATGTCCAGGACAATGAATAGAACTGATAATATGTGAAACAGTTCCAGTTTGGGGTATTGTGACAGTATTCGGTCGTTGTTACAGTCTGTTGTCTGTCTGTGTACTAGTCTGTGTAGTCTGCTGTGTTTACAGTATGTTGTCTGTGTGACAGTCTGTGGTCTGTGTACAGTTCTGGTCTGTTGTGTACAGTCTGTCTGTCGTCTGTGTACAGTCTGTCTGTATGTCTGTGTACAGTCTGTCTGTCTGTCTGTGTACAGTCTGTCTGTTCAGTCTGGTCGTCTGTCTGTGTCTGTCTGCGTGTACAGTCTGTCTGTCTGTCTGTGTACAGTCTGTCGGGTCGGTCTGTCTGTGTACAGTCTGTCTGTTGTGTATAGTTGTCTGTGTACAGTCTGTCTGTGTGGTTACAGTCTGTCTGTCTGTCTGTGTACAGTCGGTCTGTCGTGTATAGTTTCTGGTACAGTCTGTAATGTCTGTTGTCTGTGTCTGTCTGTGTACAGTCTTCGTCTGTGTACGTCTGTGTCGTCTGTCTGTTGTGTACAGTCTCGGTCCTCGTTGGTCTGTGTATAGTATGTGTTGTACAGTTGGTCTGTCGGTCTGTTGTGTACAGTGGTCTTGTACAGTCTGTCTGTATGTGTACAGTCTGTCTGTCTGTCTGTCGTGTATACGTCTGTTGTGTACAGTCGTCTGTCATGTGCTCTGTCTGTCTGGTACAGTCGTTGTGTACAGTCTGTCTGTCTGTGTACAGTTTCTGTCTGTCTGTCTGGTTACAGTCTGTCTGCTGTCTGTGTACAGTCTGTCTGTCTGTTGTTGTTGTGTCTGTGTACTGTCTGTCTGGTCTGTCTGTTGTTACAGTCAGTCTGTCTGTGTACAGTTGTTGCCTGTTGTGTACAATATGTTGTCGGTCTGTGTACAGTCCTGTTCTCGTCTGTTGTACACTATGTCGTGTCTGTTGTCTGTCTGAGTACAGTCAGTCTGTCTGTGACGTTTTATGTCTGCTGTGTAACAGTTATGTCTGCTGTGTACAGTCTGTCTTTCTGTGTTACAGTCTGTCTGTGTACAAGCTGTCCGTCTGTCTCTGTACAGGCTGTCTGACTGTCTGTGTACAGTACATCGGTCTGTCTGTGTACAGTGTCTGTGTACAATATGTCTGTCTGTGTTCAGTCTGTCTGTGTACAGTCTGCCTGTCTGTGTACAGTCTGTCTGTCTGTGTACAGCGTTCTGTCTGTCTGTGTACAGTTGTCTGTCAGTGTACAGTCTGTCTGTTCTGTCTGGTACAGTATGTCCCTGTCTGTGTACAGTCTGTCGGTCTCTTACAGTTGTCTGATTGTTTGTGTACAGTCTGGTCTGAATGTTTGTGTACAGCGTGGTCTGTCTGTGGAACGTCTGTTTGACTGTTTGTGTACAGTATGTCTGTAGTGTCGTCTGTGTCCAGTCTGTCTGCCTGTCTATGTACAAGTCTGTCTGTCTCTTTACAGTTGTACGATGTTGGTGTACAGGTCTGTCTGACTGTTTGGGACAGCCTGTCTGTCTGTCTGTGTACAGTCTGTTTGACTGTTGTGTACAGATGGCTGTCTGTCTGTCTGTGTACAGTCTGTCTGTCTGTCTGTATATATGTGTCTATTTATCTATTCGATGATATATTAGATTCAATCAGCCCTCTATTTAAAGGTCCTTGGCTGAAGAGCTTACAGTCCACGAAAACTTATTCCCAATGCAGCAAGGAAAGGGTTTCTATTACAGGCCTTTCCCTGCACTTTGGATCCAACGACTGCAAGGAGGACAATTAGACAACGAGACGGTTTGTACCAAGATCTAACAGAATGAAGATTGACACAGTGTTAATTGCCAATAATTAATGCTCGTGACGTCTCCTTATGTCCTTTCGGCTGGACGAGAAGGGAAAGAGGAAGCTAATGGAAAGCGGCTCATTCAATGCCAGACATAAAAAACCTTGATATTTCTGCACAGTCTAGAGGATGCTCCTGGGAATTAATCTGTCTCCATAATGAAAGGGAGAGAAAAAAGCATCTTGTAGTAGGGTAACCCTTCCTGTCCTGCCTGAAGCACACCACTGCAGAGCTCCCGTATGTGGGAAGCGAGAGGTGAAACAATAGTGTAACACTACTACACTGTATCATAAAGCACAATAGTGTAATACTGCAACACTGTATCATAAAGCACAATAGTGTAACACTCTACACTGTATCAAAAGAACATAGTGTAACACTGCTACACTGTATCATAAGAACAATAGTGTAACACTGCTACACTGTTTAATAAAGAACAATAGTGTAACACTACTACACTGTATCATAAAGAACAATAGTGTAACACTGCTACACTGTATCATAAAGAGCAATAGTGTAACACTACTACACTGTATCATAAAGAACAAAGTGTAACACTGCTACACTGTATCATAAAGACAATAGTGTAACACTACTACACTGTATCATAAGAACATAGTGTAACACTGCACACCTGTATCATAAAGAACAATAGTGTAACACTGCTACACTGTATCATAAAGAACATAGTGTAACAACTGACACACTGTACATAAAGAACAATAGTGTAACACGTCTACACTGTAATCATAAAGACACATATGTAACACCTACACTGTATCATAAAGAACATAGTGTAACACATACACTGTATCTAAAGAACAATAGTGTACACACTAAACTGTATCATAAAGCAATAGTGTAACCTGCAACACTGTATCATAAAGCACAATAGTGTAACACTGCAACACTGTATGATAAAGAACAATAATGTAACACTA
>JAACNH010000043.1:246239-272263 GCA_019447015.1 Hymenochirus boettgeri | reverse complement strand
ACTACATACTGTATTCATACACCATACCCACGTACATACCATACAACTACACATTTCAATACTACAACTTGTACACATTACAAACTATAAACACTATGGATGTACATATACACACTATACACAACTCTTCACTAACACACTTTACACAATACATACTGTACACACAACACACTGTACACACTACGCATTGTAACAATACGCATGTACACATATCACTACACACTGTACACACTATGACACTGTACAAAATCACCACTGCTACACACGACACACTGAAACACAACTGGTACCACTGTACACAATACATTACTGTACCACAAACACACGTGACACACTCCACTGTCAAACAATACACACTGTACACATACACACTGCTACAACACTTGCCAATGTACACTGCACCGTCAAATGTCTTATAGTCCAAAGAACTAAAATCATTAAATTATTGGCCCAAGGATGATAGTATGGCATTTTCCCAGCATGTTCAGCCTACCTTGAATGAAATGGTTTTTCAAGGTTAATTGACAGCCATGGGCATGTCACAGGCAATTTGAGTAAGTCCAACATGGCGATTAGGGAAGGTTGGTTTCTGTAAGAGATTAAAGTTAAAACTCAGAAATCATTTAAGCAAAGTGATAATGATTATCATTTTTAGCAGATATGACTCAGAGTTCGGATTTATTAGAGAGGACAGTTGCAGAAGTTAACGTGTGAAAGGCAAAATTGTTTCACCCTAAATTAAAGGTAACTAGAGTTTGGACAATTAAAATGCTTGATTTAATCTTAGTTACTGGACTTCACCAAGAGGAGCTCCAGGTTCCATCAAAACAATATTGCATAAGCTGTTCTGCAACAACGACAAAACAAACGCAATATATTAATTCACAGCAAAACAAATTGATTGTTATGGACTACAATTCCAGAGTCCTCAGTTTGGCGTTAAATGAAATGCCACATCCACCGGAAGAAAAATACATTTTTATAGCGCTACATCTTCCGTCGGGCATGACAATTACATGTATACATTTTCAATCAGACCATGCACCCAAAGAGCTTACAATCAAACACATATATTTGACCCATACAACCTATCAGTAGGTCTTCTTTATGCTTGTGGGGGAAACGGGGGCCCAGGAAGATGTGTCCATGGTGGATCAAACTCAGGAATTTCAATGCGCTGAAAAGTATCAGTGCTAACGACTGAGCTACCTGCTGCACAGTTTGTGGCGAATCGGGAGTTTGTTTGGTGGGACCAGTCGCAATGAGAACGATTGATTTCAGGAAATCCCTTGCTAACCGCCAGCAAATCTTGATTCGGTTATTAGTTTAATTAATATTTAGTAATTACTAAAATACTATGGAAGCATTAACTGGACTGGACTACTCAAAACAATGGGTAAATGCAGAGGTAATCAAAAAATATTTCTTTCCAAAACTTTAAGATTTGGGCCCCCAAAACAAAAGTCCTAATGGAATTACCTTTCAGCCCTTTTGTGAGCCATGAGGTAAGTGAATTCCCCAAACAATAGGGTTATGCTTCCAAACTTTAGACGACATTCCTCTACTGCCATAGTGAAATTAGACGGCCCCGCCTTAAATTAGAGCAGGGAGAGAATTACTGTGAAAAAAACTTATAATATTTTCTCCTTAAAAAATATGAACCCTTCACTGTGCTAATGTTTAAGAAAGTTAATAAAACTTATTTGAGTTTTTTTTTTAGCAGTCTAAAGATGCTGAATGGTAATATGTGGATATCAAACTTTCACAAAGCCATGTGTCTAGCAAAGTCAGGGGCCTCCACCACTGCATAGTGCATTAATACACACAACCATATATATAATAAGCAGAGGAAGGAAGCATACTAAGAAGAAAAAAACATTCATTAAAGCCAAGTTTATGTTTATTAAAACTTATTTGACATTTTAAGGCATCACCAGGTAGGCCATCTATACATGGGGATTTCAAAGTCAGGCTCCACCCAATGATAGTGGAATAATACCACCCCTGCTTAAAACCAAATAAAGCAGGAAAAAAACATTTTGGGGAAAACCCCAAAACAATAATATTTTAAGCATTTTATAAAACATATTTGAGTTTTTCCTTTTAGCCGTCTTAGATACTAAATTGTAACACGTGGATATTAAAATTTCCCAAAGCCAGGTCTGTCAAAGTAGTAAGGCTCCACCCATGCCATAATGGACTAATACCTCCCTGCTTTAAAACAAATTAAAAGCAGGGGGAAGGGCATTACTGAAACAAAAACAATTAAAACATGGAACAACTCGTCTTACACAATGAGAATCCTGTGTGTTAATACTCTAAAGCAAGTTATGAAACAAATTATGTCTTATAATTCATTTGTACAGTAAGTTTGCCACACAACACCAACCCCCCCCAAAACTAATGTGGATTTAAATAACTTAAAGCCCGCGTTTTAATGTTGGTGCTACTTGAAGTTCTTGATAAAAAGAATGCCCGTTTAGTAAGTAGTGAGGAAAAAGTTTCCCTGCCAATAATAGAGATCTCGTCATCACATTACATTTAGATCGATGGCGACAAAGCCAAATGACTAACAGGATAAAAGCGGCCATAAAAAGCCAAAGGAAATTAAGTTCTCCCCTTAATCTATTTTATATTGAAACAATGATTTCAGACAGCGCAGGCGAAAATGTTTGTGTAAACACCGCAGTAGGAATGTAATGTAGAAAAAAACGTGATTCGTCTGTGATATCTGCTGTTTCAATGCTATCTTTATGTACATCTGAAGGGTCACACTTTATACCTTACAGTCGGACTATAAATCCCATAATCTCTGTCTGCCTTTGTGTCCTAAGTCTTCTATATAAATGTAATATTAGTTCCACTTAAACCATTATGTACTGTCATCTATAAACAGTATACACAGTAAACAGATGGGTTCCCTTTAATAATGGTTATAATGACTTAGAAGAGGTATAAGCTACAGTGTCCTGTGTTTGCTGATTACAATCCACATAAGATCATCATATAGCTATCAACTAAAAATGTGAAGGATAAGCCCAAAGAGAAAAAATCTATCAGTGGGATTGCTACCTTAATTCCCCTTCAACGGGAAATAATTCAAAATTCCAGTGTGACAAAATAAGGAAACCAACAACCAAATAAATTTAAGGGGCATGACAGATCACAGTTATTGTAAATTATATTAAAAAATAAGAATGACACCTGATATGTGTTTTTCCTTATTTTTTCAGCTTAAGAACAATGGGGCTGTATAGTTTAAAGGTGCAGTATTAAAAATTGCATTAAACTGGTACTTTGCGTCTATACTGCTACCACGGCGGTCTTCGCCCCCCCTCTGGAACGGTAAGGATAGTAATGATAACCAGGGGCTGCCCAGCCTAACCATGAGGCAAAAGAAACATTGCTCCGGGCGCACCATGCAGAACACTTAAAGCAGCAGTTAAAAAAAATCTTCTTCCTGCAATACTGCATTTCAGCACAGTCCACCAATCAGTGTAAGTTCAGCCCTCCAGCCTACACCCGGCGGTGTTAGTCAGCCCACCACCCCCACCTCCATAAGCCACGATCTTATGTTCCTGATGAAAGCCACGCCCGATCATGCGCCGCCACACAGTCTGCCCATAGGCGGCCATTTAAAAAGTTGTTTCTAGAGTTGTCAAAAATTCCTAGAACACCCTGCTGATAACATTCGGTTTATAGCATGGTGGGCGATATTGAAGCTCCCAGGAATTCCCTGGAAGCAATGTTTCCCAAGCTCTGAGCTGCCCCCTCACGTCTGAAGAATAAATATCCAAGGTGGCTTTATGGGTTTTTTCCTGCACAGATGGAGATATTGAGAAGGGCAGTTCCTCCATGGGGTCAGAGTCCGAGACTTAGATAAAACTGCACTGCAATTATTCCCCCCTCTTTCTCGGACGAGAAACAATTCAGAAAAGCTCGCCGCGCTGTCTGCTCCCTGTCATTTACGATCCCGAGGCAGAGATGACTTATGGGTGGTACGGCCATATATTATACCATCTTCACTCTGGCAGAAGGTGTAATATTCATTAACATCTGCAAGGGAAGCGTTTTTTTGTGAATTATCTTCCCCGGAGAGAAGAAATGAGTTTCCGGCCGTAAGATCTACAGCCCCATGCAGATAAAAGCCATGAACGAGGGGAGGAGAATTAAAGGGCAAAAGCAAAAAAAAGATTAGGAAACCGTTTCTCATTGTGATTTTTTTTCTTTGTGTTGTGGAAAAAACTTCCTTCTGCCCCACTTCTAATAAACTTCATAAGGAGAGCAGGAGGCGGTTTTTAATCCTTTACAGTCATCGAAAACGTCACCGCCCTGATGACGCGAGAGAGGCTGGCAGTAGTAAGGCCTGTGGCTGTCCTTCTGGAAACGACCGTGACATTAACATTATTATAGCTTCTTCTATTTTTATAGGTCCGTAAGAGAGAAATGGGGAAAGTCTAGTTTCGGGAAAATTGAGGATCAGAAGGAATTATCAACTTGCCCGTGGACCGAATGCAAAACGCGTTAATATAGCGCCCTGACCGCGAGAGGCTTACGATGAGAACGGCAGCCTAATTTGATGGTAATGGCAAAGAACCAAGGTAAACGAATGGTTGTCAGTCAGTTCAAGATCTGGTTCAAAGGCTACAGTAGACCCCTGCGGCATGCTGGGAGATTGAATGCTGCCATTTAATATTAATGGCTTGTTCTCCCCCCCATAGTTTGCGGGTGGTTGTAGTGGAGTATCGTCCTTACTGATTTGCTCCACTGAAGCAAAGAAAAATTACAGTTGGTTGTTACACCACAAAATCTGTCAGAGGCGGGAAGTATTAACCCTTCCCTTGCCTTTCAAAAGGTTTCTGCCTCCTCTCAAGCTTTCTGAGCGTGTTAGAGCCTTGTGCCACTGCACAAAAGGAGACGCTAGGGAACAAACTTGTTCATCTTTTAGATCATGACTGACAGGGTGTAACTAACGTACTATTGCGAGTGGAGGTTGAGGGGGGGGAATTATTTCATATACAATTTCCAGGGGTGTAATTGGCATTTAACACAAGCTTTTTGTAGTTGACTTACCAGCCGGAGTCGCGTCTGTCTGAGAAGAAACGATTTCAGGCTCCCCCCCGGCCATGAGTGCTAGTGGGATAACGCGAGGCAGGCTGAGATGACACCGATATACAGCGGACGATGTTATGGTGGTTTGAATTTACTGCGGGAGGACAGGAGAAATAATCATGATTGAAAAATGTGCCATACAGACCTTGTGTGACTGTCGTTCCTGCCAAGGGAAAGCGCTTCTAGGGTAGATGGGCGTTTGTGTGAATAAGGTAGTGGGCGTCTGTCAGCAATAACCAGGCCCAGAATAGAAACATGAAGAGACGTAGAATACGTTCCATTTAAAACATCCGTACAAATGGGAAAGGCAAGCCAACAACAAGACAGGATTAAGAGTTCATAGAAATGATAAAGTATCGGGCGTCCATCATTTATCGCTGCCAGGGACACGCAGGCCACACCTGGTTCAGATTCCAGCTCTCTATCCTAACAATCCGCCTCATAGGTACTACCCAGTCCCCGCAAGTTTAACCCCACAGTATTATAACAGGATATTAAAGGGGAACTAAAGCAAATAAACATATGTCTATTATTGATCACAAAACAGATGTTGGATTTCTCTGAAAGCTGCTAGGACATGGGAGAAATTCATTTGCTGGCAAGTAATACGCCAAAACGAGACCGCAAAGCCACTGGTGAGTAGCCGTGGAGCTGTGTGGAGTGTTTCTAGGGCGACTATTAGCAGTCATTAAAGGGGAACTGAGGTCTCCATACAGTGGCCTTCATAAAAAGGACAACGTACTTAAATGACTTTCAAGATCATGGTTCTAGCGGCAAGATCTATCAAAAAGTTAACCAGCCAATATATAAAGGCTGGTGTTCCTGCTAGTACTGGAGCTGTGACATCACCGGCATCCTGGTCTGGTCCCCAAGTCTCAGGTATTGAGCATGCGCACTGCTAGCGGACAGAGCATCATCAGCTGTATCATAGCCCCACCCCAAACTTCTAAAACATTTTAAAATACCTAACACAAGCCTTTGAAAACAGATGGGTCTGTCCTTTAGGGGGAGGAAAGGACAGAGCACAGTCGACAGGTCTGGTATGGACTAGCTTCAGAAAAGATCACATTTTTTGAGGGGTTGGGGCTCTTACCCAGCCGTCATGGACTGTCACAGGACCACAGATAGTCAGGACAGACGAAGAAGTTGTAACGTTACAAGCTAAGCCTTAAGATCCAGGAGAACCTAGCGACATCATACTAGGCTTATTTGAAGGTTATGAGCTAACACTTTGAAGAGGACACTTGGTAGGGAGACCACCATACCCTTTAAAGTACATGGGAGGACCTGTATTTACCCCAGAACAATTATGACAGGGACTTCATGGATAAAATTTCCATAGCTGTAGAGTTCTAACATAATCAGATGCCCTCAGTTTAGAGATGTTTTTTTGAAACGGTGAGTTTCGTTACGTTTTTTGAAATGTAAAATTTTTCGGAAAATTTTGTGAAAGTTCGAAATTCGAGTTTCGATTTCGAATCGTCTACTTCGATTTTCGACTAAAAATAAAAAATCGAAAAAATCGGGTTGCTGTGAAATTCGGAGTCTGAAAGTTCGTGGGACATTGAAACCTTCAGATCAGTTCGAAAATGGATTATATTGAGAACCCAAATAAATCTCTACTCAAGCTACTTAACGGTGTTAATGTGTTCCACACGGTCTGACAGCGTATATAAATCCAGCCGCATGCTGCTCCAGCACACAGTAAAATGCTTAACCTATCTGACAGTAGATCCACTACTGTGACATCTTAACAGTCGCGCCGCCTCACTTTAGGTTCAGGCTTCACTGACTATATTGATGATTATGTCTCTAATCCACCAGTCATATAAACCATTATTTTTTAATTTGAGAAACACCGCTAGGGAGACCCCATAGGACATCTCAAACCTCCCAACTAGAAAACAAAAGAAAAATAAAGATTAAGGAAGAAAGTCCATATCAGAAAATCAATGGGGGGGGGAACGTTGTCGCCAGGTTGAAGGAATATCTTCATTCAGACACAAACGCGGCCGTTTAGTTGTACGGGTCAATAAAGATATTCGACTGGTCTAGGATTTAACACTTGGATGCGGCAACTGAAAGTGAACTGAGGCAGAGAAGTGCGAAAGAATAAGAACAAGAAAAGAAAATAAATCAATACAGGTAATAATAAAGCACAGTACGAAAGTGTGTATGACGGGACAAACATTGTGAAAGTTTAATACAGGGCACTAAACCCACTCAAACAACTATTACAATAAGTATCTGGAAACTACAATGTGAGAGAAGGAAAATGGTCGGATCACATATATTTATCTGTGCTTGCTTTGTCATTAAATTATAATGTTTATATGAGTGCTTTAATTTCCCCACCCTCTCTACTCACTGCCTCCTTGTAGTGTCTGCGGACACTTATAAGTTATGCAAGCCTCACCATGACAAGGCATCTGCTTACACATCTCCCTCCCCCCCTTCTTTCTTTTCTTGCTGTTCTCCTAATTGTTGCCAGAAAAGTGTTACTAGGCCAGGCAGCCACCAGATCCTAGTAAGAAGTCATTAATGGTCTCAGGATCTACAGTCCGATTAAAATCGCGGAAAAAAAAGTTTAAAGTAGTGAAAATGAGATAGTAAAGATACCCTTTAAATAAATAGCTTTCACTTTTTTTAAAACCATGTACCACTTTGTTTATTATTTCCAACCAAAGCTTACACAGAGCATTTTTCAATGCAGACATCTCTGCAGTTACTGACCCCCATCAATAGCCCTCAGTGATCTTGGACATGCTCCAGTTTGATTTCCCAGAAAACACAGACAGAGAGAGAGACTCTCAAAACAGATACTTTTTACGGTGATTCAATAAAAGTTCTTATCGTTAAAGAATGGTGCTAATTTTTCCCCACACCCAATCAGATCTTATTTAACATTGAAAGCTAATAATGATTGGTTGGGAAAAAATTACGCACCATTTTTACCGAGCCCTTTTATCACATCTCCGTGAAAGCAAGACCGGGAGGGCTTTATGCTTTTTTACAGTAAAGATTTGTATTGAACTCAATACACGTTTGTTAGAAGTACAAAGTAAGAAGATATATAAAAATGTTTTAGGTTAGAGACTCTTTTAAAAAGCACCATATGGGCGCCAGACATTTATAAAGTTTGATGTGGATCGTGGGGATTGCGATTTAAATAATCATGTCAATATAGGACAAATCTGAGGGATGTTTCAGTACAAAGGACACAATCTGTTGATACGAGGACAAAATAGTGTAAAAACAGAAGCCAAAAAAAACAATCAATACCCAGAATAAAAACAAGAAAAACACAAACATTTTTTGTTCCAAACACCTCTGACTTAACCTGCAAACTTGTCATGAAGTTGAATTACCTTTGAATTCAGGCAGGCATAGAAGACAAGGGTTTTGTGTTAGCAAGTTGCCTTTGCGTTTTTGAGCTACAGTAATAACCAGCTTGTGATTATATAGTGGATAATGCACCCCCAACTGTAAATTATAGGAGATTAGACGCACCGAGGAGTTCCGTGACATGATAAAACGCCACAGATTCGCAGGGAGCCGAGTAACTTTTATACAGGGCACGCGAAACTCCAAGGTGACTTCTATATCCTTATAATTTACAGTTCGGGTGCATTATTATTATAACCTACCCCTTGAGGCTTCTGAGTTTCCTTCTCCTCTGGAATTGAAGATATAAGGCTATAATCTTACAGTTCCTCCCCATGAGAAATCTAACAGGCGGTAGGTTTTATAAGCATTATAAAAGGCAATTTCATGATATATTGCTTATTATTTCCAGCTTATAATAGAATGAATTCTAAACATATGAAAATTTCAGCTAAATCAACGAAGAGAATGAACATTTTCATTACATTCCGTTCATCAGACACTTTCCTCGTCAACCACTGGGTCAAAACGTTACAGAGCGAGTTTTTTTACTAAGCGGGGGAGTCTGTTATGTCTCGCTAAGGATGGAGGCACACAGGGCAGATTTTTCAGCCAATCGACGATACTTCACGTATGTGTCCGGTCGATTGGGCCAAAAATCTGTGAGCGCTTTCAGCCTGCCCGCCGCGACCAATGTAGGGTGCCCGTTTGTCCAGATCGGATATGAAGCGGCGGGTGTTCAGAGTGTCGGTAAATCATTGGCCTTTTGTGTGGTTCCTATGGGAACGTCCATATAGGCGCCGACCGACAGAGCTTTTGTCCCAGCCAAGCACTTGCCCTCATAGGCGAAGCGTTCGGTTTGGTTTGGGCACAGATAGTCCCTCGTGTGTCCCAGCCAACTGAGCAATGTTGGAGACAGAAAGAACTAATGGGAAGTGACTGGATGTTTTCTTTTTAATGATTTTTACTACAGACGAGATCCCGTGTGATTACTGGTGCCCCGGTATCGATGAAGCCACCGGGGAGGTACGATGGGGCGGGGTCCCGATAGTCTTATTGTGATAACACAATGTAAGCGTTAGGGAAGAGTTAAACCAAATTTAACTTCCACTGCACCCACAAATTGTAACATTAATAAACTACTTGCACTTATTAATTGTCCTTAACCCAAGTTTTCTTCTATTGATAAGCAACTAGAAGAGGAGACCAATGCCACAGAATGAAAAATGCTTTTTTATTAAAGAGCCCCAATCACATTCAAGTGAGAAATAACTGCCTCCTGCTCTTACTGTACTTTACATGACAGAGGATGCTGTGGAGAGTTATAGTTTAGCGCCTCCTTACCTATAATCAGAGCTTCCATGAGAAAGTCCAGTTCGATCAGTTCTGAGCAACATTCTGGTAATGTCTGAAAAGAGCAACGAGAATCACTAGACAACATGTCAGATACGTCAATCATTCCCTTTCATTATGTTGCTTTGATGGGCGAGGCGACAAATCAACAGAGGCATCTCGGTATCCTGCACAAGATCTGACAAATATAACCAACCTTTTAGTAAAGGCTACTTGGACTTTCAGACCAAGGACCAAATCAATAATCTACTCGGCTGGGGGGTAAAGAATTCGTTAATGTTTTAGCGAAAGATTAACTGAAATCCAGACAGGTATATTCCCTAATGAGCGGCCACATTTCATAAATCTCACAAAAAGTAAAAGGAGAAGTTAACCTATTATGGGAAGTACGTGGTCATCGAAAAAGTTAACAAATAAAAACTAATGACTTTAATAAAACCCACCAAACCCAACATCTGGACTGAGCTGTACCTTTTAAATAAAAACGCGCCAACTATACTGAAAATAACTTAACCCAACCTTAATCTAAAGTAAAGGTAAGTAGCTACTACTCTGCGGTGATGTGGGTGTGTTCTGCTATGCCCTTTATTGTAGTACTGTTTTGCCAGATGCCTCAGTATTCCCCCTTTCCCTTTAACACTTCCCTTCCATGGACCAGATGTTTTTGAATGAGGGTAGCATGCTCAGTAAATCACTTCTGAGTAGCAATTGGGAGGCAATTCCCATATACCAACTGGTAAAATATAATCATTTGATTGACAAGCTGAAATGTAAGACGGTTTTCGATTGGATATCTACAGACAATAGTGGAAGATCAACAGAAAAAATAGTAACAAAAGTAAATAATGGTCAATGTTAAAAATTTTTTTCAGATGCCTTTAAAAAAAGATACAGATTCAAATTTTGGTTAGACTAAAACTTTCCCCTTTGAATGTCTATTTACGATGCAGACACACAGAGACTCAATTAGGAAATAACATTACTTTGGGGGAGGATATAGCCGAGCCCCCATATCGATCCGCGGAAATCTCCTTCCGCGGTTAATATCACGTCCACCACACGTTGGTTTTAAATACACCACATTGTAGATTTTAAAATCATGCGCTACTAGCCCAGCGCACAACACGATATTAAAGTGCTGAGCGCCGGATGCACAGTGTGGGGCGTGGCTTGTTCTACGGAACCGCGGGCGCATGCTGGGAGCGATAATAGTGGAGGTAAAGTGGCCGGACAGGAATTAAGCGGATGGTAGCGAGACCAGTTAACTCCATGGAATTAGTGGACCAGCGCAGGGCTCAGGTGTAAATGAGCACAATTGTTCTGGAAATATCTCCGTGTTGTCTGCACAGAGGCTGGAGATGTCTGCCTAATATCAATTGTTTCTCCTTGATGAGAGATGAAAAAGTGATTAAGCTTTGACTTAGCACTCTCTGAGCGCAAGGAGGCTCTTAGGTCTGCTGCTGGATGGTGCTGCCAGCTCTGAAATCCAATCGTGATATTGGCCAGGATGGTCAGCCGCTCGGCTCAGGACACAATCCTCTATAGAAGAATGATAGATACTTGTCTATAGTTACGTTCCAAGTTCGCAGATTCATTTGGATTTAAAATACCAGGTTGAAGGTGAAAAGTGGATCACGCAAGCCAGGTGATATTAAAGGGAACGAAGTACCATTGATACTTTAAAGCTCCACAATGTTTTCCAATTGTAACGGGAGGGGGAAAAATAAGGTCCCCCGTTTTATTCCTGCATTCCTAAACTTGTTTATTAAATTGACTATAGTATTTCTTGCCCGGCGAAAATAGTGTGTTTGCCGACAGTCCTAGGAATACGTATACGTATGTATTTATAATGATGGCTCAAGATGTCTCTCACTTAGAGATTGTTGGACCTTCCTTCACAGCACCTTCAGCGGAGATAAGTCATTGAGGGCCACTGGAGAACTTGTCCTTCATAAACTTCTCCAAACGCCCGTGGCCTAACACCGAGATTAAAGTTCAGGAAAAAGACATAGTGGTGCATTTGTGAGATGTACTAGTTGTCTACAGTGCAATTACAACGAACAAACAGTGTAACACTGCAACACGTATGATAAAGCACCAATAGTGTAACACCTACAACAGTTATAATAAAGAACAATAGTTGTTGACTAACATACTACACTGTATCATAAAGAACAATAGTGTAAAACTACTACACTGTATCATAAAGCACAATAGTGTAACACTGCAACACTGTATCATAAAGCACAATTGTGTAACACTGCAACACTGTATGATAAAGAACAATAATGTAACACTATTACACTGTATCATAAAGCACAATAGTGTAACACTACTACACTGTATCATAAAGAACAATAGTGTAACACTGCTAGACTGTATCATAAAGAGCAATAGTGTAACACTACTACACTGTATCATAAAGAACAATAGTGTAACACTACTACACTGTATCATAAAGAACAATAGTGTAACACTGCTACACTGTATCATAAAGAACAGTAGTGTAACACTGCTACACTGTTTAATAAAGAACAATAGTGTAACACTACTACACTGTATCATAAAGAACAATAGTGTAACACTGCTACACTGTATCATAAAGAGCAATAGTGTAACACTACCACTGTATCATAAAGACAATAGTGTAACACTGCTACACATGTATCATAAAAACAATGTGTAACACTGCTACACTGTATCAAAAGAACAATAGTGTAACACTGCTACACTGTATCATAAAGAACAATATGTAACACTGCTACACTGTATCATAAAGAACAATAGTGTAACACTGCTACACTGTATCATAAGAACAATAGTGTAACACTGCTACACTGTAATCATAAAAGAACAATAGTGTAACACTACTACACTGTATCATAAAGAACAATAGTGTAACACGTCAACACTGTATCATAAGAGCAATAGTGTAACACTGCTACACTGTATCATAAAGAGCACTATGTAACACTACTACACTGTATCATAAAGAACAATAGTGTAACACTACTACACTGTATCATAAAGAACAATAGTGTAACACACTTACAACTGTATCATAAAAGCACAATAGTGTAACACTGCAACACTGTATCAAAAGCACAATATGGTAACACTGCACAACACTGTATGATAAAGAACAATAATGTAACACTATTACACTGTATCATAAAGCACAATAGTGTAACCTACTACACTGTATCATAAAGACAATAGTGTAACACTGCTAGACTGTATCATAAGAGCATAGTGTAACACTACTACACTGTATCATAAAGAACAATAGTGTAACACTACTACACTGTATCATAAAGAACAATAGTGTAACACTGCTAACCTGATCATAAGAACAGTAGTGTAACACTGCTACACTGTTTAATAAAGAACAATAGTGTAACACTACTACACTGTATCATAAAGAACAATAGTGTAACACTGCTACACTGTATCATAAAGAGCAATAGTGTAACACTACTACACTGTATCATAAAGAACAATAGTGTAACACTGCTACACTGTATCATAAAGAACAATAGTGTAACACTGCTACACTGTATCATAAGAACAATATGTAACACTACTACTACACTGTATCATAAAAAACAATAGTGTAACACTGCTACACACTGTAATCTAAAGAACAATAGGTAACACTGCTACACTGTATCATAAGAACAATAGTGTAACACTACTACACTGTAATCATAAAGAGCAATATTGTAACCTGTACTAACTGTATCATAAAGAACAATAGTGTAACACTGCTACACTTTAATTTATCACGCATATTTAACCCTGCTACACTGTATTTATATCCACTATATTTCCTTTAGGCAAGGAAATGTGGAGACATCTATGTCCTGTTCTACTCTGTCATGTATTTCGGTCTCGCGATCTCTGCTCCTTTCTGGGTCAATGAATGAGAATAGACAAGAATCACCATTGCTTCTTAGATGTTTGGAATGGAAACCAATAAAATGGACATATTAGCTTTTTGCAGAGAAGATTAGTAGACAGACAGAAGGACTCAGTACAACCCACAACATGTTTCACACCTGATAAATGACCCTTGTGGTCCAAAATATGTTGTATGAATACAACACCTAAATATATTGCGTTGTGCAGTCATTCTGTTGGTCTACTAATCTTCTCTACAGAAATCTGGCATTTTGGATGCTAAGGATGCAGCATTTTTCAGCAGAAGTAAGATAAAGACCAGAGAAATAACAATGCTTTGATACCACTAATACTATCATGCCTGTGTAGGTATTTTCATTATACAAAAGCACATGACCTTGGACTGACCATTTAATGATAGAGTCCGACTGAAAGTCCACACACCCCAGATAAACACTAACCTAAGTAAGATGAGTAACATCTATGTACCTGATCAGGGATATATTCTTCCTGGGCACCTCCTTAAGGTCTCCGATAGAGGTGACCTTCCCAGCAAAGCAGTAGTTTGGATTGTAGTCAGTCATGATGGTGGAAGTACGGACCTTGCTGAGCTTGTAGTCTGGGCTCTGGAGCTCCATCTGAATGGTTTGCGGTTCTTGGTGTTTTCTCCGGTACACTGGGAACATGAAACATGTTTTGTACAAAATAGAGAAAGTTGTACAGGTCCAGTAACCCATAAAGTTCAATGTATGTTAATATCCAGTGTACTCACCTATCATAATCCCAGAGAAAGCCAAAATAAGAGCAGCCACAAGGGCCGAGGTCACAATGGACAGAACCAGAGACAAGGGAAGGTGAGTCTCGTGCTGTAACCTCTCATCTAGGAAACACGGACGGAGATCAGTTGTGACATTATTATTGATTTATATAGCGCCAACATCTTCCGTGGCGCTTTACAATTACATAGTCATACATTACATACAGGGTAATACATGTTATATAAAGTCATACATATTACATACACAGGTAATACATAATATAAGTAAACAGAGTGATGAGTTTCTTACAGCAATACCGTGATACAATAGGAGAGAGAACCCTGCCCAAAGAGCTTACAGTCTAGAGGATATGGGGCGAGACATAAGGTGATGGGAATCGGTAGGCTGTAAATAGATTGGCAGTGGAGCGTGAGAGGTGGGTGGATCATATTGGGTAGTAAGATGGGTAATATCTAGACCAGGTTATATGGTGCCTAAAGAGGTGGGTTTTAAGGTTACATTTGAAGGTGACCAGAGTGGATGAGAGGAGGAGATCATTTGCGGAGCAGAGATTGCGTCTGGGACGGTGTCGGTAGATCAGCTCTGGATCAGCGCTGAGATATGTGGAGGGGTTGTATTGGATAGTGCTTTAAAGAATAAGGTAAGCAGCTTGAACTGGATCCTTTGCGTGATGGGCAACCAGTGGACTGACAGAGAGGAGAGACATTACAGAAGCGAGAAGAGAAATGAATGAGCCGGGCAGCACAGTTAAGGATGGATTGAAGTGGTGCCAGGCAGTTGTTTGGTAAACTACACAGGAGAGTGTTGCAGTAGTCTAACCGGGATATGATTAGGGCATGGACTAGGATTTTTGTAGCTTCATTCGAGAGGAAGGGTTGGATGTGGGAGATGTTTTTGATGTTTTTGGAGCCGACAGGAGTTGGCAAGTGCATTGACATGAGGTTTGAAGGATCAGACTCTAGTGCTAATTCCATGCAGTGGACATGAGGAGATGGGGATATCGGTGTTGTTAATATTAATAGTGCGACTAGGGAGGGGAACAGATCATGTGGGTGGGAAAAGGACACGTTCAGTCTTGTCCATGTTGAGTTTGAGGAAGCGGGAGGACATGAAGGTCAGTGTAGTAGAACAAAGAGTAGTGACCTTTAGATTTAGCACTAAGTAGATCATTGGTCACTTTAGTTGTTAGGGCCGAAGCCTGACTGGAAGTGGCGAAAGAGAGAGATAGCAGACAGGGGACTGACCAGTTCAGCTTAGACATGACTTTCTAGTAGTTTGGAAGCAAAAGGGAGAAGGGAGACGGGCCGGTAGCTGGAGAGAGCGGACAGAGACGGATCAAGGGAGGGTTTATTAAGTATAGCACGGCATGTTTAAATGAAAAGGGAAAAATACCAGTGGAGAGGGATAAGTTAAAGAGAGAGGTTGGGGCTGGAATGAAGGAAAAGGAGAGAGGGGGAATAAGATGAGAGGGAATGGGGTCAAGGGGGCAGGTATGATGTGTACTGGATAGGAGACATAAGTTTTGTAATAGTGGTGAAGCTTGTTAGGATGCAAGTAAAGGAATCAACCAATGAAAGGAGGTTAGCCGCTGCAGTGGTAGGAGTTGGAAGCTCTAGGGAGGAGGTAGGGCGCACAGGAAAACCACAGGGGGTGGGCGGAAGAGGTTGCGAACAGAGCAGGGAGTTTGAAGAGCTGTTTGGGGTTATGGGATTGCGTGGATATGAGTGAAGAGAAATAGGTTTGTTTGGCTAAGGACATAGCACCTCTGATCCAATAAAGGACACGTTTAGATTCAATAAAGTCTCTATTTTTGTTACTCTTGCGCCGTTGAATTGAAACGTTGAATTGAGACGTTGAATTGAGACGTTGAATTGAGACGTTGAATTGAGATGTTGAATTGAGACGTTGAATTGAGACGTTGAATTGAGACGTTGAATTGAGACATTGAATTGAGACGTCATAATGATGTCAATCGGACAAGATCATTTCCTAATTACTACAACTGCCGAATGGTTCATTCACTTTATGGAATAAGTAAATAATGTTTAAGCCTAGGAATTAAATTATAATCGTCTCTGATGAATTATATATTGATATATTTTTACATTTGAAACATTTATTGATTTTTTTAAAAATAAAATCCATTCCCACATTTCTTTTGAATTCTAAAGGTGTCCAATGGTAACACACTACAAAAGGTTATTGCGATTGTGACACGGACCGATACTTTGATGTAATTAACATTGTATGTGGATGTTCCATGCAGCACATATTGTTAATTGTGATTAATGTCTAATGTTGTCTATTGTAAAGTTACATTTACATTTAATCAGAACTTCACTACTATGATCATTTAACCGATGGACTGACGATTTTACCGACCATGCTACGATCGATCCAGTCAATGGAAATATCTACTCGCATGTCAGATTACAAATCTACAAATTGCACACGCAATCGCGATCTTTAGCGCACTCAATTGCGTCCGTGATTCTGCGCGTTGTTGTGCGTATGCGTTCTGTAATTTAATAATAAAAAATGCATGCGTTGGCATAAAAAAAATGGTGCATGCAAAACGCAAAACGCAACGGAAATTGCGGGAATTTTTGCGTTCACGCGATTTTCAATTTTAACTAAAATCGCATGCGCAATCGTGTATACAAAACGCGTTAGTGTGGCCTAGCCCTTAAGGAAACGAACAGGGTTATTCAATAAAAGTTCTTTGCTAATTTTACCCCAACCAATCAGATGTTATCTTTCAAATGTTAAATAAGATCTGATTGGTTGGGGCACAATTAGCACCATTTTAAACGATAAGAACTTTTATTGAATCTCCCTGTTTATTTAGGTTTTTTTTACCTTCTTTTCTAGGGCTATACAGGATGTTTGGTTGAAAACTCTTATCAATAAAGCATTTTCCCAGAATTCAACAGAATTTCCCCCATAATTCTTCATCTCCCCCTTCCACGTTTTCTACACATTCCCCCAACCTGCTCTGTAGAAGGAGGGATGTGGACTCACCGATACAGGACACCTTGTCCTCAGCCAGGACCATCCCACGGTCACACAGGCAGATAATATCATTCGTTTCATTGTCCAGGAGGCAATCGTCTAACTCACAATGGCTACAGTTCAGGTACAAGCTAATATCTACTTCTCCGTGTACTTCCATCACTACAGTAAGAAAGGAAAGGAGTTTATAGGAGTATTATTCTACACTAGGTGTCCTATGGAGATGGGAAGGGTTCATATTTACCTTGAAGGGGAGGGGTGTACAAATTCCCACGGGGGCTAATAAAAGACACCCCATCCTTGCCGTCCATTTCTGGTCTATTTTCATCAGCGGCGTTTCCACCTACGTGATAAAGTTCAACATTGGTCAGACATGTTTGTTGAGGGCGTCTATATGGCTCTTTTCTATTCGTAAATTCATTTCATTTTGTTCTGTTATGCCTTAGTTGGCCTTTAAGATAATTGCACAAGGTCCTTACTTGAAACCCCCCCCCCCCCACAACTTTCTCTCTTCTTTATCTTTATACAACCCAGGCCATCTTCTCCAGAGTAACGGGGCCAACACCTTAGTTCTATGAACCTCTACTTAATATTTGTTTGGGAAATCAGTTGCACTTTAAATACAAGAGAGAATAAAACCAGAGACGTACCAATGTATCCACCTCCTCCACCCCCAGAGGAACAACCACCACCGCCCCCTCCGAAACCGCCTCTAGTCTCCCACCCCCACTTCTTCATGGCTTGGGGGCAAGACTCTCCACCGATGGCTCCTTCCAGTAGGGATTTCCCAGCCCAGGGTAAGGAAGTAAGGTCGCTCCATCCCCCTCCACCACCTTAAGAAAGAGAAATAGGATTTAGTATGTTGGGTATCGACCCAATGTTAAAATGCTGATACTGTAACACTGAAACAAATGTCTGACCATTCCATTATGATACCATGTAACAATAGTACTGGAGATTATTCAATATTAAAATGCTGATACTGTAACACTGAAACAACTGTCTGACCATTCCATTATGATACAATGTAACAATAGTACCCGGGAATATTCAATATTGAAATGCTGATACTGTAACACTGAAACAACTGTCTGACCATTCCATTATGATACAAAGTAACAATAGTACTAGGGATTATTCAATATTAAAATGCTGATACTGTAACACTGAAACAACTGTCTGACCATTCCATTATGATACAATGTAATAATAGTACTGGGATTATTCAATATTAAAATGCTGATGTTGTAACACTGAAACAACTGTCTGACCATTCCATTATGATACAATGTGCAATAGTACTGGATTATTCAATTTAAAATACTGATACTGTACACTGAACACAACTGTCTGACCATTCCATTATGATACAATGTAACAATAGTACTGGGATTATTCATATTAAATGCTGATACTGTAACAACTGTCTGACCATCCATTGATACAATGTAACAATAGTACTGGGATTATTCAATATTAAAATGCTGATACTGTAACACTGAAACAACTGTCTGACCATTCCATTATGATACAATGTAACAATAGTACTGGGGATTATTCCATATTAAAATGCTGATACTGTAACAACTGTCTGACCATTCCATTATGATACAATGTAACAATAGTACTGGGGATTATTCCATATTAAAATGCTGATACTGTAACACTGAAACAACTGTCTGACCATTCCATTATGATACAATGTAACAATAGTACTGGGGATTATTCAATATTAAAATGCTGATACTGTAACACTGAAACAACTGTCTGACCATTCCATTATGATACAATGTAAATAATAGTACTGGGGATTATTCAATATTAAAATGCTGATACTGTAACACTGAAACAACTGTCTGACCATTCCATTATGATACAATGTAACAATAGGGCCGCATGAAGGAAGTTGGTATAAATCACATGAAGGGCAATTATTCTTCCTGCACTGTTTGTAGAATTTGACTTAATTTTCCCTTCGTAATTAGATTAAATTTACCCACCTGCAGCCCCAGATTTTCCATTCAGCCCGGGGACTTTATAATTGCTGTGTCTCTCAGGGGGTGGGTCTTTTTTGACCTTTGATCTATAAGCCCTTCCCCCTCCACCTGCTGCGATCAGTAATGGGACCGGCTTTCCATTTTCCATCTTGTATATTAAAAATGAAAAATAAAAATAAAACAATCATTGAACATACGTTCCATAATTTAAATTACTTTGATGCAACGGGGTACTATCAGGGCTATGTACCGAGAGCCGTTATTGGCTATTTGCGTCTTAAAGTCACATTAACCAATGTATCAAGCGTTGAGGAGACTTTAAGACAAAACTAACTGCAGTTGCGTATTTTATGTCGGGCAACTGCTGAAACCAATGTACTGAGCCGTTAACGGCTCTTTAAGATGTAATCTGTAACACCATTAAAGATTCGCTAAGGCAAACTCCAGTCACAATGCACTGAGAGCCACTATCAGCTCAGTGCATCACCTAAAGGGGGCGATAGAGAGCGATAGCGACTTTCAGTACATAGCCCTGTATGTCTATTAATTTATATTAAAGGGGAACTATGCTCTCTATACAAGTGTGTGAGCAGAAACATCACCAGCACCACTGCTCTGCCCCCAAGTCTCAGTCTGGAGCATGTCTACTGCTGGGACAGAACATCATCAGATGCCTCATAAGCCCCACCCCCAAACTTCATTTTAAAAGCTAGCCATGAGCCTGAAATTATTTGTTTTTATTGTGTCCATAGGTAGAGGAAATGACAGATCATGGTTGCAGCTCTGCAACCAGCTTCAGAAAATATTTAAAAAAATTTTGGTGGGGCTTCTTACACAGCACACTATGTGAATGTCACAGACTCAGACAGTGAGGACAGACAAGGAACTGTAACTTTTCAAGCCTATAATTTAAGATCCAGAGAATCTAGAGACATCACCCTAGGCTTGTTTGAAAGGTATAACAAAGCTCTTTCCAATAGAGGACACTCTTATGGACACTACAGTTATACTTTAAGGCCTCTCAGAGCAACATTCTTAAGTATATTATGAACAGTCTGATTTTAACTAAAGATGACATCTCCGCACTCTAGAAGGAAGCTTCAATCTGGAGTTACTTGCTTCAGGTCCAATGACACCGATATTATGATTTGGGTTTCTTGGACATTAGCACATTAGATAGAGGGACACCCATATAAATAATACATATAATTGAGATCTTTTTAACTCTTTGGCAGGAAGACATAATAATGGACCATAGACTTTACTGCTGGATTTCCTAATACTTTGTTTACCTTGAAGACGTAGGTTGCTCCCCCGCCACCTCCTCCTCCACCGGCCCATTCACTGACACTCCCATTAAGCCTCATTTCATCTTCAATCACGGTGTTTTCCCCCATACAAACCATCTGTAGGACATGGTTGGCCTGTACAGAATGAGAAGGTTCATCAGAGACATTGTGTGTCCATCTGTTAACCACTGAGCATGGGAATGGAAATTCTTAATCAAATATCCCAAAAGAAAGACATGAATTTAAATTTACCCTTAACTATATTCCTCCCCTCTATGACCATAAAACAAGTTACTACTGTACGTATCTTTAAAGTGTAATAGTATCTTGTAGAAGCATAAAGAAGTCACTTTTAGCAAACGATTGGACAATGAATTCTTCAGAGGACAACAATGTTTCTGGTTCTGCCTATCCTACTCCATTAGATCATATTAACAAATAGTCTGAATCCAAGATTCTCCTTATAATACATAAGATATGACCAAGTATATGAATGGCTATCCCATCCAGCCAATCATCTTCTGTGTTCTAAGCATGTGCTTTCCTGCTCATATTTGATATCCCTTAAGCCCCACATGGGGCTTGGATCTTTAATTTGAAGTCTCCTCAGTGGATTTATCATGTTCTAATAATCACCTTCTAGATTTCTGTCTATACTGGATTGGAGAAAAGCCTGGGAAATCTAGGAAACCACATCTTGAATGGGAACACCTTGGACTATCAGGTTTCACTAAGATGGCCCATACCATTCCCCATATGTCCCAGTCACAAAGCTTATTTCCCCTTGGCTAACACTGTAATACATGTTGATCTTTATCCAGATACGGAGGGTCATCTTTCCCCCTCTAAATAGCTAGAAATCAACTCTAGTAATTAAACAGATCTGCAGATGGTACAACATGGCCTCTAAATAATTAAACATGTCAACCTTGGCCTTTAATCCTCTAGCTGGTGTCATGGTTCAGAAGAACCCCTCCCATTAAATCATTATCTTGCAGAAATGAATGATTATACAGAAAAGGGCCAATTGTATCCAATTATATTTTCCACAAGGTGAACACAGCACAAGAGGTTTTGAGAAGTGAAATACATAGTAACGAAACGAGCCAAACAAATTAATATCACTTACAAAAAAACAACCCCCCCCCTCTCGTACAGGAACGTGAACTGTTCAATTACTGATCATTATACGGTTAATTAGATACGTTTCTACATAATTGCACGCGGCTTAATTACTTCATCAGACGGTTAATTTGTACTTGGTCTACATTTTGCAGTTAATAAACTGCTTCATTACTGACAAAATTGATTTGTTGAATAAAATAAACTGGGAAAATTAATAAAATTTTAGATTTGACAGAAAAAGAATAATAAATTTTAACATTGATATCAACCCATATTCCTGGTGGGAACCTGCCCATTAAACAGTCGGAAGGTTCCTCTGGATATTTTTATTTCAGTAAATAATTAGGAGGTTCCAAGGACTTTGGATGATACCCTTAAATCAAGAGGACCGAGGTCCGGGGAACACAAAGAACAAAATGGCGGACATATTGTCTTAGATTTGGTTGGCACCTACTTGTGTAGGCTTCTTAATGCCAAAAGTTGGTGAAGATTGAACTAGTTGCACTGGAGCCACTTAACATATCCCAGAAGCACATAGTACCAATTCCACTGGGTCAAACAGGTCCGACCTCCTAGCTAGCATCGTGATGTAACATGATGTAACATGAAGACAATGAATCACAGTTAAACATAAGGACTGGGTGGCTTACGCGGGGACAGGCATCTTCTCCTTTCTGGCCAACTAGAATGTATAGGATGTCGTCCTTCTGAAGCTCAAAGGTCCCCACTATGAAGATACCCCGTGCTGGTGTTGGCGTTTTACATCCAATCCCACCTGCTGCCCCATAGCCTGAAATCCTAAAGAACAAAACATCACAAATGTTAGCTATACAGTTGAATTGAGTATTTGGCCTTGATATATTGGTATATTGGGTATATTGGTACATCACAGTGGAAAACATTATATTAGTGTGTACAGTAGATTAAATCATTGGTCTCTGTATTGGGGTTTAGCAAAGAAGCCAACGAATGTGATCAAATACACCAAGCTACAAAAGCAACAGATTTGGGATGTCAAGCTGGATTACAATCATTTATACCAACCCTGGCTGATAATTCATTAAATTATCAGCCAATTTGCAGTGCCATTGAGCCAACAGCAGAGGGAGACAGTTTACAAACGCAGATTTCAGACTTTCTTATATTCGATTTTCGAAGTTCCAAATTTCGATCATTTCAAAAATTTGGATCTGGTGGTGAACGAGACTAGCCAACAAAATCTCTATAAATAAATAAATAAAACGAATATTAGATCCTCGCGTCGGAATATTATGCCCCAGTTGAGTTGAGGTGCTACTACTACTGACTTTGATAGTTACAAATAAAATGTCCATTCTACGTTCAGTTACCCTTTAACAATGAACCGACTGGAGAGATTTTACTCCTCTTGATTCCCTCTGACAAAAACTTAAAGGGAAGGATCCATCCTCTCTCCAGTTACTTCTTTCATTCACTGAAGATGAAAGGACAGTAACATAACAATCAGCAGCCTCCAGCTTAGTGAGCAACAAAACTCCTCTAGTCAACAAGATCAAAGGACCAATCTTCCTTTCCGTCTCTTGATTATGAGGTCAATGGGTTTGGATGCTTTTTAGCAATTTGTTATGTTTCTAAGCGATTCACTTGTATCTAAGTTTTGACTTTACTTCTCATTTAAATTGATTTGCTGATGTGATGAAGACAGTGGGGGCTTCCAGATCAATTGGTGTTTCATTTGAATTTTTAAAATTATTTTATTTTGAACTTTTCCTGTGGTTTTTATTGTCACGACAATAAGGCTGAATATTAAAGGCAACACTTTCCTTTTTTCTGTTACATATTTGTAAAAACTTTTTTTTCCATCTGCAAAGTTAGTAGCTTAGTTTAGTTTACAAGACACTAAAAAAGACTTTATGAAAGTGAACTTCCTGTTTAAATAAACATGTGATTTCACACCAATGGATCAGAACAATAATTTATTGTTATAATTAATGTTTTACACACACACACATCACACATTATTAATGTATATTATGAAATGTGGTAATCATTACCTTTACACACACACACATCACACATTATTAATGTATAGCATGAAATGTGGTAATCATTACCTTTAAATATTGGGGTCACCAACACGTTTCATGGGGTCTCCATTATCTGTTTGTAATGGGGTAACCATTACCTATATATATTGGTGTCACCTGTACTTGCACGCAATGGGGTCACCATTATCTGTTTGTAATGGGGTAACCATTACCTATATATATTGGGGTCACCTGTACATATACTGCATGTATTGTGGTTACATGTGTGTAATAGAATCACATGGTTGTACTGGGCTGATCTGAATTATTGTGGTCCCATTGTTATATTATGGTTCTGCGGTTGTGTTGTGGTCACCTGTGTGTAATGAGGGCACATGTGTTTATTGAGGTCACATGGTTATATTGGGGTCATGTGATTGCGTTGGGCTTACCTGTATGTATTGGGGTCACCTGTGTTTATTGTGGTCACATGGTTATATTGTGGTAACATGGTAGTGTTGGGGTCAGCTGTGTGCAATGAGAGAACCAGTGTTTGTGGTCACATGGTTATATTGGGGTTGCATGGTTATATTGGGGTCACATGGTTGTGTTGGGGTCACCTGTGTGAATTGGGGTTCCCTATGTTTATTGTGGTCACAGTTTATATTGGGGTCACATGGTTATTTTGGGGTCACGTGGTTGTGTTGGGGTCACCTGTATGAATTGGAGTCACCTGTTTATTGGGGTCACATGGTTATATTGGGGTCATGGGGTTATGTTGGGGTCACCTGTATGTATTGGGGTTCTCTGTGTTTATTGTGGTCACATGGTTATATTGGGGTCACATGGTTATTTTGGGGTCACCTGTATGAATTGGGGTTCTCTATGTTTATTGTGGTCACAGTTTATATTGGGGTCACATGATTATTTTGGGGTCACGTGGTTGTGTTGGGGTAACCTGTACAAATTGGGGTCACCTGTTTATTGGGGTCACATGGTTATATTGGGGTCATGGGGCTATATTGGGGTCACCTGTATGCATTGGGGTTCTCTATGTTTATTGGGGTCACATGGTTATATTGGGGTCACATGGTTATTTTGGGGTCACCTGTATGAATTGGGGTTCTCTATGTTTATTGTGGTCACAGTTTATATTGGGGTCACATGGTTATATTGGGGTCACATGGTTATTTTGGGGTCACCTGTATGAATTGGTTTCCGGGACTCTCCATAGCTGGACGCCCTTCAGGGCTCCGGTCCCAATCTGTACAGTGAAATTCTTGTAGGTGTCATCACAGAGTTTCTGGCTCGGTCCATACGGACCGGTGGCACCGCACGTGGTAAAGTGCCAGGAATCTGCAAACAAATAACATTATTAGGATTTTATATCAGCAATTCTTCATATAAGGCGTGGACACTACTGCTGTCCATACTGACGGAATGTCACATTATCATAAACAAGTCCCAAATAGACCAATCAGAAATCTTACCTCCATCCAGTCTGTAATTGGCTGATCAGCGCTAATGTCCAGGACAATGAATAGAACTGATAATATGTGAACAGTTCCAGTTTGGGGTATTGTGTACAGTCTGTCTGTCTGTCTGTGTACAGTCTGTCTGTCTGTCTGTGTACAGTCTGTGTGTCTGTCTGTGTACAGTCTGCCTGTCTGTCTGTGTACAGTCTGTCTGTCTGTCTGTGTACAGTCTGTGTGTCTGTCTGTGTACAGTCTGCCTGTCTGTCTGTGTACAGTCTGTCTGTCTGTCTGTGTACAGTCTGTCTGTCTGTCTGTGTACAGTCTGTCTGTCTGTCTGTGTACAGTCTGTCTGTCTGTCTGTGTACAGTCTGTCTGTGTACAGTCTGTCTGTCTGTCTGTGTACAGTCTGTCTGTCTGTCTGTGTACAGTCTGTCTGTCTGTCTGTGTACAGTCTGTCTGTCTGTGTATAGTCTGTCTGTGTACAGTCTGTCTGTCTGTCTGTCTGTGTACAGTCTGTCTGTGTACAGTCTGTCTGTCTGTGTACAGTCTGTCTGTCTGTCTGTCTGTGTACAGTCTGTCTGTCTGTCTGTGT
>JAACNH010000043.1:201549-246095 GCA_019447015.1 Hymenochirus boettgeri | reverse complement strand
ACCATGTATGAATTGGGGTTCTCTGTGTTTATTGTGGTCACATGGTTATATGGGGTCATGGGGCTATATTGGGGTCACCTGTATGCATTGGGGTTCTCTATGTTTATTGGGGTCACATGGTTATATTGGGGGTCATGGGGTATGTTGGGGTCACCTGTATGCATTGGGGTTCTCTATGTTTATTGGGGGTCACATGGTTATTTGGGGTTCATGGGGCTATGTTGGGGTCACCTGTATGAAATTGGGGTTCTCTATGTTATTGTGGTCACAGTTTATATTGGGGTTCACATGTATTTTGGTGGGCACATGTATATTGGGGTCATGGGGTTATGTTGGGGTCACTGTATGCTTGGGGGTCTCTATGTTGTTTATGGGGTCACATGGTTATATTGGGGTCATGGGGCTATGTTGGAGTCACCTGTATGTATGGGGTTCTCTAGTTATTGTGGTCACACGATTTATATTGGGGTCACATGGTTATATTGGGGTCACATGGTATTTTGGGGGTCACCTGTATGAATTGGGGTTCTTCATTGTTTTTTGTGGTCCAGTTTATATTGGGGTACATGGTTATATGTGGGTCACATGGTTATTTTGGGGTCACCTGTATGAATTGGGGTTCTCTATGTTTATTGTGGTCACGTTTAATTGGGGTCACATGGTTATATGGGGTCCAATTGGGGTATTTGGGTCCTGTATGAATTGGTTTCCGGGACTCTCCATAGCTGGACGCCCTTCAGGGTCCGGTCCAGCTGTACAGTGAAATTCTTGTAGGTGTCAATCACAGAGTTTCTGGCTCGGGCCATACGGACCGGTGGCACCGCACGTGGTAAAGTGCAGGAATCTGCAAACAAATAACATTATTAGGATTTATATCAGCAATTCTTCATTAAGGCGTGGACACTACTGGCTGTCCATACTGACGGAATGTCACATTATCATAAACAAGTCCCAAATAGACCAATCAGAAATCTTACCTCACCAGTCTGTAATGGCTGATCAGCGCTAATGTCCAGGACAATGAATAGAACTGTTAAATATGTGAAACAGTTCCAGTTGGGGTATTGTGTACAGTCTGTCTGTCTGGTTGTGTACGTTGTCATGTCTGTCTGTTACAGTCTGTCGTCTGTCTGTGTTACCGTCTGTGTGTCTGTCTGCTGTACAGTCTGTCTGTCTGTCTGTGTACACGTCTGTCAGTCTGTCTGTATTGCGGTCACAGTCTGTCTGTCTGTGTGTCTGTCTGTCTGTCTGTAGCCTGTGTAGTCTACACTGTATGTGTACAGCTGTCTGTCGTCTGTTACAGGTCTGTCTGTGTACAGTCTGTCCGTATGTCTGTGTACAGTCTGTCTGTCTGTCGTCTGTGTACAGTCTGTCTGTATCGGTTGTGTTAGTCTGTGCTGACAGTTGTCTGTCTGTCTGTGTACAGTCTGTCTGTGTACAGTCTGTCTGTCTGTCTGTCTGTCTGTGTACAGTCTGTCTGTCTGTCTGTGTACAGTCTGTCTGTCTGTCTGTGTACAGTCTGTCTGTCTGTCTGTGTATAGTCTGTCTGTGTACAATGTCTGTCTGTCTGTCTGTGTACAGTCAGTCTGTCTGTGTACAGTCTGTCTGCCTGTCTGTGTACAATATGTCTGTCTGTCTGTGTACAGTCTGTCTGTCTGTGTACAATATGTCTGTCTGTCTGTCTGTGTACAGTCAGTCTGTCTGTGTACAGTCTGTCTGTCTGTGTACAGTATGTCTGCCTGTGTACAGTCTGTCTTTCTGTGTACAGTCTGTCTGTGTACAAGCTGTCCGTCTGTCTCTGTACAGTCTGTCTGACTGTCTGTGTACAGTACAGTCTGTCTGTCTGTGTACAGTCTGTCTGTGTACAATATGTCTGTCTGTGTTCAGTCTGTCTGTGTACAGTCTGCCTGTCTGTGTACAGTCTGTCTGTCTGTGTACAGTCTGTCTGTCTGTCTGTGTACAGTCTGTCTGTCAGTGTACAGTCTGTCTGTCTGTCTGTGTACAGTCTGTCTGCCTGTCTGTGTACAGTCTGTCTGTCTCTTTACAGTCTGTCTGATTGTTTGTGTACAGTCTGTCTGAATGTTTGTGTACAGCCTCTCTGTCTGTCTGTGTACAGTCTGTTTGACTGTTTGTGTACAGTATGTCTGTCTGTCTGTCTGTGTCCAGTCTGTCTGCCTGTCTATGTACAGTCTGTCTGTCTCTTTACAGTCTGTCTGACTGTTTGTGTACAGTCTGTCTGACTGTTTGTGTACAGCCTGTCTGTCTGTCTGTGTACAGTCTGTTTGACTGTTTGTGTACAGTATGTCTGTCTGTCTGTCTGTGTCCAGTCTGTCTGTCTGTCTGTCTATATGTGTCTATTTATCTATTCGAGATAATATTATTACTTCAATCAGCACCTCTATTTAAAGGTCCTTGGCTGAAGAGCTTACAGTCCAGAACTATCCCAATGCAGCAAGGAAAGGGTTTCTATTACAGCCTTTCCCTGCACTTTGATCCAACTGACTGCAGGAGACAATTAGACAACGAGACGGTTGTACAATATCTAACAGAATGAAGATTTGACACAGTGTTAATTGCCAAATAATTTAATGCTCGTGCCTGTCTCCTTCTGTCCTTTGGCTGGAGAAGGGAAAAGGAGCTAATGGAAAGGCTCATTACAAATGCCAGACATAAAAACCTTGATATTTCTGCAAGTCTTAGAGGATGCTCCTGGGAATTAATCTTCTCCATAATGAAAGGGAGAGAAAATAGCATCTCTGTAGTAGGGTTAACCCTTCCTGTCCTGCCTGCAGCACACCAACTGCAGAGCTTCCAGTAGTGGGTAAGAGAGAGTGTGAATACAAGAGCTTGTGCACCTAGCGTGGCAACCACAATTGGCCAACATTAGTGTGCGCTTTTTAACAAGCCATCGGATTGAAATAGCGATTGGAAAGCGTGTTAAAATGATTTGCTGTTGTGATAGGCCAGGCAGAAGTAGCCCTCCAATAATTCGCATGTCACTATTGCAGAATGCCCGGTAGATTTACTATTTGTAGTAAAACCAGGAGACCAGGCTGTGAGAACCATTTAAATGGACAACATGGCAAAAAAACAAAATGGCACCCTATAACCTTTCCTATAACCATATGGCCACCCTATAACTTTCCATATAACCATATGGCACCCTATAACCTTTCCTATAACATATGGACCCTATAAACATTCACTATAACCATATGGCACCATATAACCTTTCCTATAAACCATAATGCACCTATAACCTTTCCTATAACCATATGGCACCATATAACCTTCCTATAACCATATGGCACCCTATAACCTTTCTATAACCATATGGCACCCTATAACCTTTCCTATAACCATATGGCACCCTATAACCTTTCCTATAAACCATATGGCACCCTATAACCTTTCCTATAACCATATGGACACCATATAACCTTTCCTATAACCATATGGCACCATATAACACTTTCCTATAACCATATGGCACCACCCTATAACCTTTCTATAACCATATGGCACCATATAACCTTTCCTATAACCATATGGCACCATAGAACCTTTCCTATAACCATATGGCCATATAATACCGCTATATACTCGAGTATAAGCGAGGTTTTAGGTTTAAAAATTAACCTAAAAACCTTGACTCGGCTTATACTCGAGTCACAAGAACTACCTTCAATACAGAGCAGCCGCGAGTCCGGCCGGCAGTTCCAGTAGTTCATCACGGTTGCGCAATGACGTCATCACGCACGCTGGCGGGATGACGTCATCGCGCAGCCGCGAAGCAGTAATGCCGGATGGAACTCGGCCGCGACTTGCGGCTGCTTTCGGATTGCCAGAGAGAGAGGAAGATGAAGACCAGGTACGGTAAGTGAGCTGGGGGGGAGACTGGGGGGAGGGCTGGGGGACTGGGGGGAGGGCTGGGGAGACAGTATGACAGATACAGTACACTTTTAAACTGGTGGTCAGAATGAGAGCTATAAACAGTGCAGTTTCTCCATTAACCTAAGAAAATGGATATGGCATTAGAAAGATGACAGGATTTCCCTTTGTACACAGTTTTAAAAAACATCTACAGTGGAAAGGTTTAGGGTGGGGGAAGTATGCCATACAGTAACCCCCAATACCTTTCACTATAGGTGGTTGGAAACTACAACTCACAGCAACCAAGCATGCTGGGAGTTGTAGTTCCAAACATCTACAGTGGAAAGGTATTAGGGTTACTGTATACCCTCGGCTTATACTCAGGGTCAATCATGGTTCTAATTTTGGAGGCAAAATGGTGACGACATCGGCTTATACTGAGTCGGCTTATACTGGAGATATACGGTACCTTTCCTATAACATATGGCCACCATAAACCTTTCAATCATCAACCATTATGGCACCATATAACCTTTCCTATAACCATATGGCACCATATAACCTTTCCTATAACCATTATGGCACCCCTATAACCTTTCCATACATATGGACACCTATAACCTTTCTATAACCATATGGCACCCTAACCTTTACTATAACCATATGGCACCCTATAACCTTTCCTAAACCATATGGCCCCCCCTATAACCTTTCATAACCATATGGCACCCTATAACTATAACCATATCCTATAACCCATATGGCACCATATAACCTTTCCTATAACCATATGGCACCCTATAACATTTCCTATAACCATATGGCACCATATAACCTTTCCTATAACCATACGGCACCATATAACCTTTCCTATAACCATATGGCACCATATAACCTTTCCTCCTATCCAACAAGCTTTGTGTCCATACAATAGACACCGATCATGCAAACTCTACAATCAATTACCCAGATATGGTCATTATAAGAAATAATTATTATAAATTGGTTATTAGAATAATAATATAGGCCTATAGGTGTGTCTGTACTTTTCCTAGGATGCAAATGGCTTTCTGACGCTTCCCGGCCAAGATTTACTGATTTTGTAAATGTTAATCGACTCGAATCAGACCAAATGACTGGTATAAACAATCTACATAAGAACCATCCATGGCCAACCGTTGGGCCTACCCTTCCCCCATCAGAACGTGAGTGGCCCTAAAATTAATACATTAGAGTTTCCCATTTCCATTCGGTACTGCGCATTCTGACCTGGGGGGGGTTTCAGTTTGACATAATTGAGCTGAATTTACTGAGGAATCAATGGAACTTCAGCTTGACTGATAAATAAAGCACGTTGACACGTTAAAACAATTAACAGCCGAAGCCATCCATTGATTTGTTCAAATTTAAGCCCTGTTAACTGGGATTGTGTATTGATGTTAGTGGAACAAAAACATCATACAGACAATTCCTATTACACAGCAGTGGGAACCAATCGGGATTAACCCTTAACGTAATGATAAGGTAGAGTCAAATCACAAGATTAGCAAAACTTTCACCACGAGCTGCCTTTATCATATATACAGGGTTATTTAATAAAAGTTCTTATCGTTAAAAATGGTGCTAAATTGCCCCAACCAATCAGATGTTAGCTTTCAAATGTTAAATAAGATCTGATTGGTTGGGGCATAATTAGCACCATTTTTAACGATAAGAACTTTTATTGAATCTCCCTGCTAGTCTATGTGATGGTTCCTACCAACCAATAGATCACTTTATGTCACATTAACACTGCAGAGCCCTGAAAGTGCCCACATTTTAGGCATCACACCCAAACCTGTCCTCTCTGTCTTGTGTAAATACGTCTAATGTACCTCCTTTCCATATCTTCCTACATGTTAGTAAAGCTCTACCAGGTGATATAATTCTGTCTTAACGTAGGCGAGAATATATCTGAAAGGAGGCGACAATCGCCAGCCAAGCCTAAAAGCTGCTGCATATTTCGGTACATTCATTGGTCCAGATTCAATCACAAAATATATTTATTACAGATAAGCGACTGGTCCTATATCTGACGCATGGGGCTACCCATGAATTTAGAAGGCAAACTCCATCTGACTAAATGACATCATTATAGTCCAATAATAGACTAAGATGTGTAGACCAATGATAGGTACAAACAAGTAAAGCTTCTTCTTTTCCATTTAAGGTTCATTAAAGTCCAAGTAAGATAAATCTTAGTTTTAAAATGACTTATGTCCTACCTGGTGTTCTTAGTTTTAACAATGACTTGTTCCTTACAGGTGTTCTTAGTTTTAACAATGACTATGTCCTACCTTTTGATGGCTTAGATTGTCACAAGGCTTAAGGATGATGTCATAGAGAAAGTTAAATTTGATTAGTTTTATGTTAACAGTAACGTTACTGTTAGTGAACCTTAAATTAAGGCAGCAAGATGATCTCTAAACTAAACACCCCCTCCCTGTTTCCTTTTTCCTTTATTAATAAAACAGGGATGATGTAATAATGTAGTATCACTAGTTCTATCAACGTCTATCACTAATTCTATAAAGATCAACCTCTTGTTCCACAGACACCATATGTTGTCTATCCAGATCCAAAACAACGAGACCTGAAATTTAAAGGCAAAGGTTGAGGCCATTTATTGCCAAGAGCTTTCAATGCGCTGTCAATGTTTTAGGCTTTTACACACCCAGAAAACTGGGGTCAACTATTCCTGCATTCAACAAGATACATTAGATGTCAAGACCTGTGGTGTAAAGATCTTAATTTAATAAAGTAATTAAAGCCTTGACTTTGGTCTCTGCCTTGGTATCCATTTGAGTTATTAGAACAAGTGCCTTTAAAATTTATGTCTCGGAAAATCACTTTCCCGTTGGCAATGATATCAACTAGAAGAGTCTGAGATTCTTGCCCAGCCAACAGAAGTTGTCTGGCATCTCCTTTCATTAAGATAAAGTCATTCTCTGAAGAGCAGATGGATCCTTAAGACGATTACTAATCAGAATCCAGCCAATAGGTTAGTAAGTTGTCAAGTTTAAAAAATAGATGTAATCTTGTCCCTTCAATGAACTGGAGATTCCATTTAGGTGCTCAGGGTACTGCAGACTGGTTGGTCTTAATTTAATTCAATATTTATTTCCTTTTTTTTGAAGAGCAGAAAGGTTCAGTGAATTCAACCCAATTACTTCAATTTTCAATTCCAATCGATTTTAAAATGAAAAAGTTAGAATCAAGAAAGCAAATAGTGATGGCCCGGTTCGCGGACCCGAACCCGGATCCGCGGCAGATTTACCTCGTTTGCGAACGGTGGATATCGCGGATTTTCCGGTTTTCCGAACTTTTCCGAACCGCGTTTTCGAACATTTTCGAAATTACGAGGATTTCTCGTATTTTCAAAAATGCGTAAAAAAATACGTATGAATACATTAGCGTTTCCCATTTCCATTCGGTACTACGAGAAATCCTCGTATTTTCGAAAATTTGCAAAATTACGAGGATTTCACGTATTTTCAAGGATTTTTTCATTTTAATGGGTCCGATCCTCGAGCGGACCGGATTTTGCGAAGTTCGGACATCTCTAAAAGCAAACAAAGTTTTCAACCAAAACTGACACAAGCTCTGTTACCAAAACACCAACCGTAGCTCTTTATCCTTAAACTCTGCCGGTGCCTTTACCTTCAGTAGCTGACGGGGGATCGGCCGTTAGATCTTCAACCAACTCATCGGAATCTGTCTCATTCAGTTTTTGGCTGCTGCTCTCCATTAGGAGATTGCTGGAAAGGTACGATACACTTTGCTGTGGAATTGCTCCATTACCTGCAGTGTAACAGTAATAGATACAATACTCAATCTGACAATGGAAAGTAAAAATGATCAGACAATAATAAGAGTTAGAGGATAATTAAATCAACTTTTAAATATATTGTAAAAATGACAGTCAGGAAGATGTAATAATAGTTCTTATTGGTAAAAATGGTGCTAACTTTGCCCCAACCAATCAGATGTTAGTTACCATTTGAAAGCTAACATCTGATTGGTTGGGGCAAAATTAGCACCATTTTTAATGATAAGAACTTTTATTGAATCTCCCTGAATGTCTCTAATTTGTATCCAACTCGACAAAGTATTATGAATACCCAGCACAGCCACTAGTAGGAGCCAAACTCAACCTAATGTAACAAAAAATCTACAGTTCTCCTCTTTTTAATGATGCAGGTAAGTACACCCACTGTACCAACTGTAGTTCTGGGATCATTGTCTGACCAAAAGACTCATTTCCTCAAACCAAATATATTTCGTATTTTTTTACATTTTATTTTTTGATGTTTATAATTTACAGAAATAAAAGTAAAATTTTACTCAATGTCTCCATGTTGATTTTTTTCGTACCAATTGACCAGCCCACGCTACAAATTCGTGGTCATGTCTTGCTAAGTTGTAAGATGCCTTACAGAAGACAAGACGAACATCCTAATAACGCTAAGACATTCTGGCTAACAAAACAGTAATGATTCTAAGTTCCTTACAATGATGTACGGTAACACCGACGAAGGAAATTTCTTGAGAAACAGGGTTTTCTTGGCAAGTAAAGGGCTAAGCAATGCTTGGTTTTCATCTAGAGATGCGGAATTTAAGAGTGAAGACGCATTTCGTTCTATTACATCTTGGCAAGAACAGTTGTGTACAATCTAACCTGACAAACTGTCCCATTTATCGCTAGATGGTATATAAGTCAGCACCCAAGGACTGCATTAGCCCTTGGAAATGTTTCCACTACATCTGCATGTACAGTGTTATGTTTTACATTTTCGGAGCTTTCTGAGTCCTTCACACATACAGTATTGCAATAGAAACAATAATGTAGAATAAATATAATTATACTATTAGACACCCTGCTGCCTAATATCTGCTTGTGCTATCCTACTCTTATCGCCTTAAATCATAACCATTACTTGTAAGATAACATACCTTCCAATATTTCCCCTTTAATAGTTACACCTACAGAAACAACACGGTGTAGAGTTGCAGGGGGAGGATAATGAAGTGAACCTGATCTTAGCACAGCTCTGTGTAATGTGTTTCTCAATATCACAACTTTAATAGTTACACCTACAGAAACAACATGGTGTAGAGTTGTAGGGGGAGGATAATGAAGTGAACCTGATCTTAGCACAGCTCTGTGTAATGTGTTTCTCAATAGTGTCACTATTTAAAGGGGATTGTTGGAAAAGATTATTTTGACCACTAAGGACACTTTCAACAAAACTACAATCTACACTGCACTCACAATGTGTTTAGATAATGAATGATCTGGTTTTAACATAGGTTCAATCCCTACCTACTACACCATGTAGGTCCATGTAGTTTGACTAATAAAATGACTGTTTAACTTGCTCAAAGTTACATTGTCAAGAGGAAGTCTGAATCTTTTAGGCTGGGTACACTCCATACAATAATTTCAGCTGAATGACCAATATTACTGTGTATCAGATGGCCGGCAAAAAATATTGTTTGGTGTGGGTGTGGCCGATAGCAGATGAATGAGTTCACCTTGTCCTCCTCCCTGATTCTACCATCTTGTCTTCCTCCCGGATTCTACCATCTTGTCCTCCTCCCTGATTCTACCATCTTGTCCTCCTCCTGTATTCTACCATCTTGTCTTCCTCCTGTATTCTACCATCTTGTCTTCCTCCCAGATTCTACCATCTTGTGCTCCTCCCTGATTCTACTATCTTGTCCTCCTCCCTGATTCTACCATCTTGTCTTCCTCCTGTATTCTACCATCTTGTCTTCCTCCCAGATTCTACTATCTTGTGATCCTCCTGGATTCTACCATCTTGTCCTCCTCCCGGATTCTACCATCTTGTCTTCCTCCCGGATTCTACCATCTTGTCTTCCTCCCAGATTCTACTATCTTGTCCTTCTCCCGGATTCAACCATCTTGTCTTCCTCCCATATGGAGCTGACCCTATAGCCTGAGGCTTACAGAAGCTCTAACTTCTTAAAAAATCAAACCAAACCATAAAGTTGATCAAGCTTTTGTTGAGCCAAATCTTTGACAGAAAAAGAAACACCATTAAAATGTATTTAACCGTCTCTATAACTCTACTTACTTGTTAAATAACAACCCAAGCTCAGAGAAATGTTGTCAAAGGCGATAATAGAATCCGATTCCTTGGACCATGATGTGTGGATTTCAAGCCAAAACCTGTTTGTATGAAAGCAAATGTCTCAAATCAAATGACTTTGTAATCAATATGACGGAGTCTCGGGCGCACTGAAGTAATTGCAGCAATTACACCCACATTTCCAACATACCTCTCCATGACGTCTTGAAGATAGAGGACTATCCGCTGCCAGACTCCCAGGCCTTCTCCATTTTCAAAGCGCCAGAGGATTCGGCTTCTCGCTTTCCCTGTTTTATTGTCAACAAGCAGCACAGAAATGTTCCCTAGCAGCAACCCTTTCAGCAGGAACGACATTCTGAGCTAAAGGAAAGAACGAGACACAAAACTACAAATTAGACCTGGAACTGGAGACCCATGTCGGAAAACCCCTTGACCAGAGATAACGTAAACCTGTTTTGTGCAGATTTGTCTATCAAAGAGAAAAAAAGGGAAAACGATGGTCACCGCACACAGGAATATTTTAGTCACTTGTTACATGGGGAGATCCCATCACAGTGAATCCTGTTCGGGAAGTGATGTAACCCGGGTGGAAACATTTGTAGCTAAACTTGTAAAAAGAGCAGGGATGTTACATTTACACTTCTCCAGTGGCGAGTTCAACTTACCCTTCATTCCCGGCACGGTTAATATTTTGTGTAGCAGAGAACAAAGGTGGGAAGGAGGGGGCACTTAACTCCCCCGAAACGTTGTGTTTTTGTGTGATGTGTGGTCCGCAATAAATATAGGATTTTTTTTGGAGTGCGATTCTCTGCTTCTAGAGTTTGCGTGTACATTGTTTTGTGTACATTATACTGTATTATAGAATTCGGTTTCTTTTTGCACATGCTTAGCCCATGAGCTAATCTAGCAGGATTTTACCTTGAAATAGGAACATAAGAAAATATGGGCGAGGCCACACTATGGCGGACAGCAGCTGGCGTGAAAAGCGCACATGCACCGGTACACGTGGCATCAATCCGAGCAACGGTCTGTTGTTGGAGCGCATGTGAACCGTTCATACTGACTGGCACTGATAACGTTCATACACACGTATGATGTGTGTAACGAGCCACACATCATACGTGTGTATCAATCTATAGGGTTAAACCGATACACAGACTTCTCCATTTTGCTCGTCTGTTAAACCTCGACTTTAAGTTTTGAATAATTCAATCTGTTATCTGGTAATCTATATGCGCAATAAAAACCAAAGGCGGTTTAGGTCACACGCACCATCTGTACAGGTGTATTAACTGTCCGTGTCCCAGTAAATGTTCTCACCTGCACGCAGCTAGAAAACACTTACTGACTATAATCAGGATAGTGATGCCGCTCGGTGATGCGTGGGTTAATCCTCTGATTAAAGCCCCTGACCTGCGAGTATTGAACAGATTATAAACCAGACTCTCCCCATAGGACGCAGCCTTCTGCTCCTTTAACTTGTCTATAGTGAACTTTTCAAGGACAAGTTGTCTTTTACCTTGTTAGTTCCGTATCCGGTTATACTAATGCTGGTAATTCTTTTGCCAGTTTTTTGTTCAATAAAGAGACTTTCTAACCTATTTCTTAAGGGTTTGGACGCCTGGGGGCCTACCCTTTAACACTAATGATGCTTTAAAGGCATGAATCTGTGATTAAGATGAGCAGAGAAAAATAAAAACGTCCACGACTTGAAATATACCAACACAGCACATCTCCGATAATGAGTTTTATCTGGTCCTGGGAATCCTGCTGAACCAGCACAGAGGAGTGTGACTTTTAGTGACCTTGCAAACAAATCAGGTTCTGTTTAAAGGCTCATCCCTGCACTTTGTCCTCTGAAAGGTTTTCAATAAAACCAGAGTGCTGGAAGGGGGGCCCCCGGGGGTCCCAGGACAAAGACCCAGGGTCGGATTAAACACATTCAAAAATGATTTCCATGATCTGTGTGTTACGTTCACACACAGCACAAGCAATGAAACATAAAAAAAGGATTGTTGGTATTTGTCATGCTGTCCTGCTCGTCCTACCCCCAGTGCCCACTTAGTCGGACCTTCCTCCTACCCCCAGTGCCCATTTAGTCAGACCTTCCTCCTACCCCCAGTGCCCATTTAGTCAGACCTTCCTCCTACCCCCAGTGCCCATATAGTCAGACCATTCTCCTATCCTTTCCGTGGGTTATAAGTAGGTTGGAGATAGTTAGTTTGACGAATTTGATTCCTTTTACATGGACGTGGACAAATTTGGGGGAACCAGTGGCCGAGTTTTGCAATTTGGATCAAGGTTCAGCTCATTAGAAAGGACCAAAAGTAAACAAACAAATTCAGTGCTAATGGATCATCCAAGTGTTAAACGTTCAGCCCGTTATCTCTCCCCGACTGCAAGCTGGTATGATAAATAACCTAACAATCCGTCATTGCCATATTCCAGTCTACCGCAGTCATGATTCATAGTTCTGTGCAACGCTCACATGGAACCGAGCAGTTTTCAACTAAATATTCCAGCCATATGGATTCACTAAATGCAGTTCCTGGCTGTAGCTTTCTACTTCATCGGATCCAGCCCAATGTCATTTATCTCTATGTAATAAAATAATTCATTAAAAGTTCCAGCCTCCTCCAATGTTAAATTCTGTTTGCTATGCAAAATAACGAGATTGTTATAACACAACAAACACGGGGATTTATTCCGAGACATCTACAGTTACCCACTAGTGGGAGGGCACATTATATGAACTTATCCCTCTCTCTGCTATTCCCTTTCCTCTTCCTGTGGTTTTATGTTCTCCCCTGTGCTTGCGTGGGTTTCCTCCGGGCACTCCGGTTCCCCCCACAATCATAAAGACATACTGATAGGTTGTATGTGTACATAAAGTGATTAGATTGTAAGCTCTACGGGGCAGGGCCAGTAGACCATCATCGATAGTCTAATGTTAGACAATCATCGTAATCGAAGTTATACACATCGATATGAATGAGACAATCATCGATAATCGAAAGAATAGACATCATCGATAATCAATGTAGACAATCATCAATATTGAACGTAGACAATCATCGTTAATCGATTTTAGACAATCATCGATAATCGAATATAACAGACATCATCGATAATCAAATGTAGACAATCATCAGCAATCAAATGTAGACCATCATCGATAAGCGAATGTAGCAATCATCGATAATCGCAAGTAGACAATCATCGACCTCAAATGTAACAATCATCGATATCTAATGTAGACATCATCGATAATCGAATTTATACATCCAGCGATAATCGAAAGCACCAATCATCTATAATCGCATGTAGACCAATCATCGATACTCGAATGTAGAACATCATCGCTAGAATCGATGTAAGACATTAACGTACATCGAAAGAGACAATCATCAATAATCGAATGTAGACACTCATCGATAATCGAAAGCACACAATCCCTCGATAATCGAAAGTAGACAATCATCGATATCGAAAGCAGACAATCATCGATATCGCGAGCAACAATCATCGATATCGAAAGCAGCATCATCGATAATCGAAAGCAGACACATCGATAATCGCAAGTAATAACAAGTCATCGATAATCGAAGCATACAATCATCAATACCGAATGTAGACAACTCATCATATCGAAGCAGACATCAATCGATACTCGAAAGCAACAATCATCGATAATCGAAAGTAGAACAATCTCGATAATCTAATGGAGACACATCGATAATCGAATGTAGACAATCATCGTAATCGAAAGTAGACATCATCGATCATTGAATGTAACATCATCTATAATCGAAGTAGACATCATCGAATAATCGAATTAGACAAATCATCACTCTTGAACGTAGACACTCATCGTTAATCGACTGTAGACATCATCGTTAATCCGCAATAGTAGACATCATCGATAATCGAACAATGTAGACAATCAATCGATAATCGAATGTAGACACAATCATCGATAATCACTTGTAGACATCATCGTTAATCTAATTTAGACAATCATCGTTAATTCGAATGTAGACAATCTCGAGAATCGAATGTAGACAAGCATCGATAATCGAATGTAGACCATCTCGATAATCGAATGTAGACATCATCGTTAATCGAAATGTAGACAATCATCGTTAATCGAATGTAAACAATCAATCGATAATCGAATGTATACAATCATCGATCATCGGAATGTAGACAATCATCGAGAATCGAATTTAGACATCAATCTTATCGCATGTAATTTTCTGAAATTGCAGTAGACGATTCTCGAAAATCGAAAGCTTGAACTTTCGAACTTTCCGACAAATTTGAAAAACGTGAACGAAAACTCACAGTTTCGAACATCTCTATTGATGGGTCAGTAATATCCTAGCTAGGGATCAGACTTCATATCCTAACAGCTTTCGGCATCTAGAACTTGACTCCGTCTGATTTATGGACAGGGGGGGCCGGTAGAGTCTCTGTTTCTAGACCTTTAATACTGCAACTGCCGCCAGGTACTGGAGTTGATATCCATGGGAAGAACTTGGGTTGTCTTTCACAATTCCAGTCTATGTTGGTTCTGAAACAAACCAACTTGGTGCTCAACTTGTGGTTACATAATCTAAACCTGTTGCCTGGTCTCGGTGCGAAAGATAAAGGCTAGAGGCTCCTGTTCCACTGCACTGTGGGATTTTCACATTATCCACCAGCTCAGTATTTATCTGCCGTGAAAACCTTCACATTTCAAGCTCTGTGCAATCTTACCATTCGTCTGCTTGTCGTAAAAGTTATTGCCTTTATTCCAGGGTTTGGTTCTTGGGCCCTATTTGAATTCGCTGTCAATTGTAATTTGCGGTACCGCGCGTTTTTCCAGTAACGTACGGCAGTGTCCGCAAATTATGCCGCGGTCCGTACATTTATACGATGAATGTTCATTAATTAAACGATCTTTGTCATCGAATACCATGAAGTAGTAAACTCCCGCCTGGTAATTTTATGGGGATTAAATCTTATGATTGTGTTATTGTAGATTTACCATTATTAACAATACCGCTCGTAATTAACGACCGTTATAACCGATCATAATTTAACAATTACTGTACTAAACCGCTCATAAATTAAAAAAGCTATACCGTGCCGTTAAAACCATGGCCCTTGTCGGTCTTAGAGCCTGACATTCCCTTCTCCATTCCCTTCCCTGCATCAGTTATCTAATCAGTTATACAGGAGCGTGAAGTTTTACCATAGTAGAAATCTCCAAATCAATGTTACAAGACGCATTGTTACCCTCCTGCTTGCTCACATCCATTTACATACCATGCATTTTTGCATTTTTTTTTATACAGTTCAGCACTAGGTCAGCAGTTACCACCCTAAGATTTTAGGGCAAATCTACCTCTCAATGAAAATTGCATATAGTAAAATCCACCCCCACACCCCACACCTGCAAATAGTTTTATAATCTGAGAGATGTAATACTAACTTGAAAATGCTGCTGATGTTTCTGTTACCAATCTTTTTCATCTTCCTGGTTTCTTACAGTTAGGCTCCGCTGTCAGACATGGAATGTAACCGATGACATCACAGCCAATGATTAGATGCTATTCCCCTAACTGTTTTCCTTTGAGCATTGCGAGCTTGTACAAGACTTGGAGAGGAGGCAGAAGAGGGAAGGGGAATAAAGAAGCTTTCGCTACTATTGTGGTTTATAGGGTGATTAACCTCTATATAATTTTCATTTGGACAATAGTTATCATCTCACTCTCTGTATATTCACCAATTTATGTCCTTTTCTTCTATGTAATCTCTCCTCCAAAATACACATTAACAATCTTACCTACCCATCACTTCCTCTACTCAGTGATCTCACACCCATGCTCAGTGGTGATTCACCCAGAAGAGAAGAATTCTTCAATAGGATCTTTTGTATCTCTCAGGGCTAAAGAAATGGGAGTGGAAAAATTAAGGGGAGGGCTTTCTGTAGTAGTAAATATTTCATTGCATTCACAGTAATCTTTACACCTTTTCTTTTATGATCATTTTAATCAAGCGGATTTCTGACCTTTAAAATTAAGGGCACTGTTTTATTAAGATGGCTTCACTCCTAACCCTAAAATTGACACGCGCCCTGGAATTTTCTCTTGGTGTAATTTAACCATTTAGTGGTCCACAATTTGTCCTTTTCCTCTATATTTTCCCTTGCTCTGATTCCGTATTAGTCATAATTTTTAACTTTTCCAGGAGCTGCCCCATTAACACTTATGCCATTCTTGTAATTCATTCGCATCTTCACATACCCAATTAACACTTCAACTGTACTGCCCCAAGAGACCAGGTAAAAACAAATTGCTCGCCATCAGCCGCCGTCGTGGTGTGAAGAATTAAACCCAGTATCAACGCTCCAGATCAAATGGAATTTTTTCAGCCACAGCCACGAAATCCACTGTAGGGAATCTGCGACGTCCCCCCACTATAAACAGTTCATTAACAGCATCACTTTCATTATCCTCAGAGTTTACCTTCACCCGCTCCGTGGTGCGCGGCAGTAAAGATTAACCTTTTCAATGTAAAGGGAATCAGTTCTTAGTGGTCACTTGAATTATTGAAAGACTCTTTATGTACAAATGTTGTGAATTTTTATTCAGGGATTTATAAATGAATTTATAACACCACTTGTATTTTAATATCTAGGCAATTGGCTTTGTGTTTTACTGCTCCCATGGCGTGATTTTCACTCTGTGGGGGTCAGAGCTTAATAGGTTTCATTCTCCGCCTTATTTCAAAGGGAGGAGGGTCCAAAGATAGAGGGGAAAAAAAGGGGGAACTTACCTCGCAGGACGCGTTCTTGAGGGGGCTGTTAAAAGTACACTTGCTCACCACTTCCGAATCGGCATATTTGAGTTGCTATTTTCAGGATAGGACGGAACCGATGAAAACCCAGAAACACCCAAAATTAGGATTAGTTTAAATGTTTGATCTGGGAGAGGATGAAGGTTGGAGAACAATCTACTCACTTTCCTTTATACAGACATTTCCTCCTGTCTGGGGGTTTAATTTAGCCAAATCAAGCAATGTAATGCATCAAGGGTATGCTTGTGGGTCTCTTATTTGTCCTATTATTACAGATATAAGATAGCCTCCTCCCCGAAAACCAGCACGGAATAGGGGTCGCCATCAATTTTGCTGGGGGCCCGGTGATTCCTAGTTCGCCCACTGCATGGTCTCCCCACAAATGCCTCTATTTAAAACAAGTAAGGAATGATGTCACTGGCTTATCTGGATGTTAAGTTATAGACTGTAATTTACACCTCACACAGTCAGGATAACAATAAGTGTAATGACAGCATTCAAAAAAAAAAGACTTTAAAGAGAGTTACAAGCAGTAGGATAGAACTGGGCATGCTCTGCTACGGCATGGGAAGCAGAGCAATGGTGCTGGGTGATGTCAACAGCTCACAGTGCTTCCGAAAAAAAACACCCTTTATAACTGGCTATAATTTGCCATAGATTGCAGGTAACACACGATTCTGGAGTCATTTTTAAGGTAGGAATGTGCCTACTTGTATGTAGACCATATTCCCCTTTTAGGACGTTATTACCTGCGAAAGCCTTCACCAGACATTGAATTGACCATCCTTATACTATAAGAAAACTTAATTTTCTCAAATTTTAATTGAGGCCTAAAAATCTCTCAGGTTGTAATGAATGGTGTCTGATCTGTTTAGCTATTTCTCAACACACAAACCTCCCCCTACCCCCCTTAGTCTTTCCTATGGCCCAATGCGCCATCTTGATTAAACGCTTCAAAGCCCATCCACAGGCTACCGTCTCAAACGTCAATAAAAACTGGAGTAGATTTCCTGGGAGGACACAACACCATGAGATTTTAATGCATCTACCCATACACAGTGTAGGCAGACAAATGGGGCACTGTCTGGCAATCTGGTTACACCATGAAATGGTTGGTCAAATAAAAAATATTACCGGGCAATTGGAAATTATACATGGACAACAAAGACGAAACATCAGGGGGGACCGCTATGCAGTTAAGAGACCCCTGCTCCTGGTTTTTCTATTCTGAAGAGATTTTGGGCACCTAAAAATTGTCAACCATTTAAAAGAACAAGCATCTTTACACAACGCTTCCGAGTTGAAAATACTATTTCTCCACTAGGTTTTACCAAGGAGACATTTTTGACTCTAACTTGAAGATTCCATTGAACAATTTCTGGGCAGTTGTGGATGAGAACATGATGGGAGACCATCAAACCGGACCACAAAGCCTTTGTGTGTTATCCTGGCTTTGCACTAACAGCAGCTCCGGAGACAGTAAAAGTAACTAAGAAATCATTATGGACATTAGGGACGTTTCAATGTGTATGGATTGTTTCCTTCTCTGTCGCAGACTATAGCAGATCAGATCATCATAAAAGATCAATTCTGCTTCGTGGAATGTCCACTAACCAGCTAAAAAAGCATATTTCTATCTGTAGCATAACTCGGGTCAATCTCTCACCGGGTTCATCAGCCAATTCTGCAGAGTGTGACTTTCTGATGATGTTTGGCTTGGGTTTTCAGAATCATTATATATAAATGCCATAACACTTGCCTTTAATTCTTTTATGAAGACCAATGGTTTGGTTCACAGTGGTCATTAATATTTATCAATAGCAATGGGATGTTCCAGTAAACTCTGCCTTAATCCTCACTGGGGCTTATTTTTCTTTGTGTGCAGTAGCCCATCAAATATTAGGTTTCTTTCTATCCTAACGCGGTCTACCTATGATAACATTTCATTTGAAATCTCTGTCTCTTTACATCTAATAATGTAACAGCCCTTTCATATTCTATACTCTAGTAGGAGGTTTTCACACTGCAAGCTCCCAGTATAACAAACATTAACGGTGTAAAAAACAAAAATGTTCCTTCCATGGGCCAGTAACAGGAATTTCATCACAGTTTCAGGACGAGATGAGACCTGTTCCCCACCATGTTTATACCGAGATGTTCCTCACCATGTTTCCCTCACCATGTCCTTACCATGTTCCTCACCATGAATGGACATTAAGTTTTACCGTTTTATCCGTGCTGTTTTAATTTAATGAAGACTAATTCAAAGTAACAGCTTGAAAGGGCGGATACGAGTCGCTTTAATTTGGCTTTACTTGTCATCACTGAAGGATACATTGATGATCCTTTTAAAAGGGTTCCTCAGAAAACAATTAGCAAGTATCCCCTCCAATGCATCATTTTCCCTGTTTCTATTTTTGAGACAATTTCCATCAGCCCTGCGTTAACTCGTTTTGCACTTAAGCTACACCTACATGGGAAGATACGTAAACGAAAATGGTGTTGGCGGAAAAACTAACTTTTGCCTGGCCCATAACTCCGCTCGATATATGTCAATCGGTCAATCGAGAAAACAGACTAAAAGTTATCGTATTTTGAAGTGATTTCAATCTAATTTTTTACCCGAATCTCCCAAAATAACCATACCGTGTATTGGGGACTTCTTTTTAGGGATCTGCATAATAAAGGGCACAATACGCATTTCATGTATATATTTTATACCAATACATAACTAAATTCTGTTGGTCTTAGGAAGCCATCTGTGCATAAGCTAAAAGATATACAGGGGATTGTTGGAAGACTTCTGTACAGGGAAGTTTAAGAAAATGGAATCTGGCAGATCCTAGTTAGGGATCAGATCTCTATGCACACACTGGACTATATACGAATAATAAACTGCCCAAAAACAATAGTCATCTTCCCCCTATTGTTTAAATCCAACTCCACAAAGATAAATGATATCACATTATTATCTATAAAAAGCAACAAAAATATAGTGAACTAATGTTGTTTGTATTTTCCTTTAATAAAGATTTTTTTTTACTATTTATTTTTTTCCATCTATGACTTTAATGCATAAATAACACTGCCATACAGTGAATTACTTGCTTTTTAGGCCACAGAGATAGATAAATGCAACCCATAAAGTAATTTCCTATGTGAGCGAGACAGGAATCATTTAAACAGCTCAACCGACCCAGCTCAGTGGGAGCACCATTTCCCAGGAATTTAACACACAAAAGTTCCACTGTGAATCACCATGTCTTAATGGTGCATGCCGAGTGGGAGATTTTAACTTATCTCAGAGACATAAATCCCCACATGGTATAGATCATAAAAACCCCCATCTCAGAGACATAATATTCCCACATGCTATAGATTATAAACAATCTCAGAGACATAACATACCCCACATGTATAGATTATAATCCACTCTCAGACACCTAACATTCCCCACATTATCGATTATAATCCAATCTCAGAGACATAACATTCCCCACATGTAGAGATTATAAACCCAATCTCAGAACATAACATTCCCCACATGTATAGTTTTAAATCCAATCTAAGAGACATAACATACCCACATGTATAGATTATAAATCCATCTCAGAGACATACATTCCCCACATGTATAGATTAATAAACCCAATCTCAGAGACATACATTCCCCACATTAATAGGATTAGAAACCCAATCTCAGATAACTAACATTCCCCACATGTATAGATTATTAAATCCAATCTCAGAGCCTAACATTCCCAACATGTATAGATTAAATAACCCAATCTCAAGACATAACATTCCCCACATGTATAGACTTATAAACCCAATCCAGAGACTAACATTCCCCACATTTATAGATTATAAATCCAATCTCAGAGACATAACATACCCCACTTTAATCATAACCCAATCTCAGAGACATAATATTCCCCCCATTATATATTATAAAATCCATCTCAGAGACATAACATACCCCACATTATAAAGCTATAAATCCAATCTCAGAGACAACATATCCCACATGTATAGATTAATAAATCCATCTCAGAGACATAACTTCCCCACTGTATATATTATAAACCCAATCTCAAGAAACTCCTTCCCCCATGTATAGATTATAAATCCAATCCCTAAGAGACATAACATACCCCACATGTTTAGATTAAAATCCATCTCAAACATAACATTCCCCACATGTATAGATTAAAACCCCAATCTCCAGAAACATAACATTCCCCCAGGGTAGATTATAAATACAATCTAAGAGACTACATACCCCACAATGTATAGATTATAAATCCAATCTCAGAGACAGAACATTTCCCCACATGTATAGATTATAACCCAATCTCAAAGACATAAATTCCTACATGTAATAGATTATACACCAATCTCAGAGACCTAACTACCCCACATGTAGAGATTATCAACCCAATCTCATAGACATAACATACCCCCATGTATAGATCATAAACCAAGCTCAGAGTACCTAATATTCCCCACATTATAGATTAAAATCCAATCTCAGGACATAACACACCCCACCTGTATAGATTTATAAATCCATCCTCAGAGACATACATTCCCCCACATGTTTTAGATTATAAACCCAACTCAGATACATAACATCCCCACATGTAGAGATTATAAACCCATCTCAGAGCCTAAAATAAATACCGAACATGTATAGATTATAAACGCCAATCTCATATACATAACATTCCCCACATGTTATATTATAAACCCAATCTCAGAGACATAACATCCCCACATGTATGATTATAACATTCCCACCAATCTCAGAGACATAACATTCCCCACATGTATATATTATAACGCCAATCTCAGATACATAACATTCCCCACTATCTAGTTAAGAAAACCCAATCTCAAGACATAACATGTCCCCCATTTAAGATTCAACCCACTCTCAGAGACATAACATTCCCCCCATTATAGATATAAACCCAATCTCAGACACCTAACATTCCTCACATGTATATATTCTAAACCCAATCTCAGAGACCTAACATTCCCCACATATATAGATATAACCCATCTCGGACCCAGAACATTCCCACATGTATAGATTTCTATCTAACCCCATCTCAGAGAGCATAATATTCCCCCACATGTATCGATTATAAACACAATCTCAGAGCCATAACATACCCCACAATTATAGATCATAAACCCAATCTCAGAGCATCACATTCCCCACTAATATAGAGTATAACACAATCTCAGAGACATAACATACCCCACATGTAATAGATTTAATCCCATCTCAGAGACATACTATACAACATTCCCCACATTATGATTATAAATCCATCTCGAGACATAACATTCCCATGTAAGTTATTAAACCCAATCTCAGAGAACATAACATCCCCACATTATAGATCATAAACCCAATCTCAGAGACATAACCTTCCCCACATTAAGATCATAAACCAATCTCAGAGCCATAACCATTCCCCATGTATAGATTTCTAACCCAATCCAAGACATAATTATTCCCCACATGTTATAGATTATAAACCCAATCTCAGAGACATAACATACCCCCACATGTATAAGATTAAACCCAATCTCATAGACTAACATTCCCACATGTTTAGTTTATAAACCCAATCTCAGAGACTAATATTCCCTTTCCCCACATGTATAGATTATAAATCCAATCTCACGCATAACATTCCCGCACATGATAATAGATTTATAAACCCAATCCAGAGACATAACATTCCCTTCCCGCACATGTATAGGTTAAAAAGCTCCATTTGGAGTAACTTCAGTTGCTTTTCTCCTTCCTCCAAGTGCAAATCTAACTTCCTCTTCAGTGTAAAATTCTTTTAAAATCATTATTTTTAAAAGAATTCTTAGTTCTATTCATCGTGATTTATCCGAACCCGAACCTGAGTTCCGACGTGAGGACTTTTACAATATTAGCAAAACTTCGCCTAATTATCAATCCCTCGAATCGTAACCATCAAAAGTATCCCTTCCTTCAAATTCGGTACCTTCAGGAGTTTTTAAACGGAGCCATCACTGTATCTCGCAGCCGATTATAGTTACCTACTACTTGGAACTGCACAAATGGATACAGTCTTGGATGCTGAACAGGGTCACCAAGGGCCACAAACACGGCAGAAGGGCCGATTCTAACCCCTGTGATATAGATCAGGTACTGAACTGCAATCAAACACTATCACAGTGGTAAGTACCACCCCAACGACCTCCACTCGATTAACCATTCACCAAAAGGCATCTCCTTCCCCTTTTTGTAAATGGGATCTTTGATCATTCCTAAATACCTATATTAAGCTGTCATTGTGACAATTACTATCGCAGGTCCTGAACTGCAATGTGAATGTAGATTTGAAGTTCAGTACTTACACTGGACCCCACCAGGGATCCTTTTGTTTAATGGATCTCTTTGAATCCATTCACAAATACTATAGTAGCTGTCATTGTTGCAATTACTATAGCATGTCCTGAACTTGAATGTGATGTAGATTGAAGTTCAGTCCTTACACTGACCACCGCAGGGAAGTCTGTTTTGTGAATGGATGCTTGATCCATCACAATACTATAGTAAGCTTCGATTTCAGTTGTAACACTGGTTTAACTGTAGCAGTAGTGAACTCCCTCCACTAGACCACCATGGCCGTCTTGGGGAAAGACCAGGGGAGGTCCCCGGGCATCAAAGTCCTCTCCGTATGGGGTAAAACCGATAGGAGTGGCTGGCGGGAACGTGAATATGTAGTGCTGCCCCAGCACCCCAACCTGGTGTTGTGAGGTTGTGAGTGCTGATTGCTAATGTTCAAGGGGATCAAATGATGCGCCAAAAAAAAAAGCACGTTTTTGTGCCGTAACCTAGTAACTTCTGCCACCCCAGGCAATGCCCTTGTAGCTTAGCGGGAATCCGGCCCTGCCAGCAACCCCGCTGCCTTGCAACACAACACCATATTTCAGCACCACACTCACCCGCCCCCCTTGGGACACCACCAGCAGTAATCCAACCACATCAGGCCCCTTGGCACAACCACCAGGAAAAAAAACTACCACACCACCACGAACCCCCCTTTTGGGGACGGAGTGGGTGATCAAGAGCCTAAGACGATAAATTGGTGTGAGTATCTGCATTCATTTGCTGGTTTCATTCTAGAAAGACCAATCGGTGATCGGTACTTGTAAATTCTTGTTAGGCCCATTGGTAACAAATAGCCATAGAGTTCTTTCATGACAAAATTCTGATCTCCCTCATTTCCTTTAATCATTTTTGATTGCTCTTCCTGTATTTTCTAGTTGATAATGTCTCTTTGTGTTTATTAGTGGCCCGAACGACGTCTACGAATAACGGGCGAGATTTTTCACTACTGGGGTCTAAGACTTTAATGTAGATTAACACATTGGGGTGTCAACGCTGATTCCTTCCCTCCTGCTGTTGAATCTTCTGTAGCTCATTACTTCCCGTTTTTTGTTGAATCAATTTTTAATTGCTAGGAATGATAGCCCCGGAGGGACAAGGAGGACGTGGCTCAAGTGGTTTTTAGAACTGATCCCTTTTGCAGCCAAGGAGTCCGGAGTTCGATTCCAACCCTTGGACAACTCTGCAAGGAGTTTGGTAGTGCTATATAAGAAATAAAATACATACATACATACATACATACATACAAGCGGACATGTCCTTTATTTTCCTGTTGATAGTTTGAGTTGTATGTACTGTATGTATGTATGTATGTATGTATGTATGTACTGTATGTATGTATATATAGTTTATTTATAAAGCGCCACATGGGGACGCAGCTCTGTACAGTAACAAAATACAACTAGAAAGGAAAAGTTTAAGTATAAACTTTGAATTTGGCTTGAAAGACTGCATTTTGGAAGGGAATTTGTGTGTTTGTGCTGCAGATTTTAAAAACTGAATAATGTCAATGAAGAGAACATTGTTGTTTTTTACTCATTAAATATGTCACATGCATTAAAGGTAGGTCAGTTGGTGTGTGTACTTGTGTCAGGTTGGGGGATAAAATACTAAATTTTTTGATGATTGGTCAAAATGAGTTTTTTTGACTTTTGTTACCCTTTAGATATGGCTGCCACAGTAATGGATAAGTAGATTAGTAGGTGTGTGTACCTGGGTCTGGTTGAGGGGGTATGTCTTTTTTGTGTTTACAACCATAAAACTATCTTTTATTGAGGATAAATCTAAATTTGTTTTTTTTTTTTAGTTACCCTTTAAGTATGGCTGCAACAGTAATGGACAAGTGTAAAGATGGGGGGTTATGAAGGGACATTATAAAGGTTAAAGATGGGGGGTCTATGTAGGGTATTATTACAAGTGTAAAGATGGGGGGGTCTATGAAGGATCATTATACAAGTGTAAGATGGGGGGTCTATGTAGGGAATAATTTATACAAGTGTAAGATGGGGGCTATGTAGGGATGATTATACAAGGTAGAGATGGGGGGGTCTATGTAGGGATCCATATCCAAGTGTAAAGTGGGGGTCTATGTAGGGGGAGGATCGTATCAGTGTAAAGATGGGGGGGGTTGGGGTCTATGGAGAGTCATTATCAGTGTAAAGAGGGGGGGTCTATGCAGGGCATCAGTACAAGTGTAAGATGGGGGGTCTAGAAGGGATCATATCCAAGTGATAAAGCTGGGGGGTCTATGAAGGGATCATATCCAAAGTGTAAAGATGGGGGGCAGCTATGAGGGGATTCGTACCAAGTGTAAAGATGGGGGGGGGGGGTTCTATGAAGGATATTATCCAAGGTAAAGAGGGGGTCTATGAAGGGATCAGTATCCAAGTGTAAGATGGGGGGGTCTATGAAGGTATCATTATCCAAGATGGAAAGGACTGGGGGGTCTATGAAGGGATATGATACAAGTGGATAAGATGGGGGGTCGACGAAGGGATCATTCATAAGTAAGTTACCATGCTTTTTTCCTTATTTTATTTGAAACTTGTTGGATTTTTTGCTCCCCAATGGGACTCTGAAAGGGCATGTCCAACCCGAGCACTGCCCCTTAAGAGGATGTGGGTTGTAAGAGCATTACTCAGCCTTGACAGCAGCTTTACTAAAAGTAACACAGGCGCTAGCTTTTGGGGGGGGGTCACATATTCAGTTTTTAAAGGGGAAGCATGCCTTTTAATGGGGTCCGATTTCGGCTTGCCATTTTACGGGAAGTTCAAAAAAACCTGAAATCTAAAGGATTTTCCGAAGTTTGACCATCTCGTTCAAAAGTAAAAATTATAGCAGATAAGGTCCTAATACCGGGGATCCCCTGCAACTTAATAACAATTAGTCATTCTCCTTTAATACAGTTGAAAGGAAACTGACATAAAATCAAACTCGTGGATTTTTTTTTTATTTTGACGTTTTTTGTTTCCCTATTTATTTTTTTTTAATGAAGTCATCCGTTAAGGGGTTTGTTTACCGAGACCAAACGAGCAGGGTATGGGACATGCATTGCCATGTCCTGTGCCTCATTTATTTTTCAGCTGGCAGACAATAAAACAAAAACAAAGTACAAAGTGCCCATTTTAATGAAATCTCTGCACGATTTAAGGGATCCCTGGTGCTACTAAGAGAATAATCTCGGTGGGTGTGATGATGTCAGCCAGGGCCAGGCGGATCAAATATAGAATTCAGTTTGTGATGATGGACGTTCATTCATTTTAATTATAAATGTATCTGTTCCACAGCAGGTTAAGGAGAATCATCTCGGACGAACTCTGCTAATATCTATAATATTTAGAGAAAAGATCAAATATTTGGAACTACGTTGAACTAGTAGAAAAGGAACAACGAGAAATGGAGATTCATCGCTGAGATTGATTTATTCTAACAAAGGAAATCAATTGAACAGAATTTTAGATAGGAAGGGATCTAAGGCAATGTGGAAGATGGTTTTTTATTTATTCGGTTGCTTTGCCCTATCTCCTAATGTGCCTTTTTTGTAAACCTTCCATTGAAATGACAATTGCGTCGTTAGCTTACTAGGCAGACAATGAACAGGTCTGAGAATCCAAAGGCGTTGCGCATGCATGGGCGTTTTGAGGGCACCGCTTTTGTATTAAATGACAAAAACGTAGCGCAAACGGTGCGAACTTCGTGAAAAAACAATGCACAGGAAATCGCATAGTAATTCTCGCGGTTGCATCCACGATTAAGTGCGTTGTAGTGGGGACTCCCCTTACTATAATTTTAAAAAGCAGGATAGCCTTAATCCAGCACAAAAGTTACCCTTTAAATAGTAGCATTGGATTGTAGGTATTCAGGGGATATTGTAGTTTTCAGTGGCTCAAATGCATGTTTACATTTTACATGCCCAGCAATTGTTCTTAAATTGTAGTAATTCTGTGCCAGCTTACTAAAGAAATTAAGGAGAAGTGAAGGCTGCAACAGTTGAAAAGTCGTCTAGTAGGAAGGAACGTCCTGACAGACCCTTGCAGCTCCTTAATAAACTATATAGCCCACGGGTTTATATCTGTATGGATCCAGTCTAGCTGTTACAGTGATAAAATAAATTTGCAGCTGTGTATCCCCAATGGTGCACGGGACCTTAGGAATTGCCAACCTCCTGGCATCGCAACAATCACGAAATAAATTTGCTAGATGGGAACGTAGGAAGTGATAACCTCGAGTTAAACGTGTATTTCCAACATTAGTAGTAGAGTATAAAGGCAAGATTCCCATTTGATGCTACTAACATGAGTCATATATACAAAAAAGTGTTTATTACATTTACTTCTCATTTTAAATATGAATGTTCCCACCACCAAAATTTAGGTTAACATGTTTTTGCAGAAACATTGTTCCACTTTGTAAACTTCCTAAATACTTTTAGTTGCTAAGAACTTTTTTAAAAAAAAAAACTCCAGTTTTCAGATGACCATTGCCCAGGCTGTAAAGGATATGGGGCATTCATTTGGATTGGAGGGGAGTCAATTGCAATCTTAAGATGCTGGGGACTGGCGCACCAAGTGGTCTTTTTGGTCACTGCTATTACCAATAATATTTTATGTTGGACACTAAACAGCACAATCCTATATTTATATTTGCAGGGAGAGAGATTTTTTCTAAACTTATTTCTGTTATTTTGGCTTTAAATCTCCATACGTTCTAGGTGTAAGGGTTAAATGTTCCTTATCTATTGTGATAGGAAACCTATCTGGGTCTGAAGTGGTGTTAGATGGTCTGTTTTAACTGCAGGAGCGGCTCCTCCATCAAATTACCACAAGGTCTGCAATGTTATCCCCGACTGCCAAGAGATGAGGATGAAGGAGGGAAAGTGCAGTGGAGTATCCACCATGTACAATACAATTACATCTGTAAAGCGCTTCTTCTCCTAACGGTGTCTGTTCCTTAAGAAACCAATAGACAACCAGAGGTTTTGTAGTGGGTGGAATTGCAGTGCCAGAGTATGAGTTCTGGGTTCGCTTCCGAACTGCCGGATTGGGCAAATCCACGGAATTGGCGAAATTTTGGAAAAGTTTTTGCAGAAACGCGAATCAAAAAATCGACTAGCGGAAAAAAAAACAAAAAAGAAAAATTCAAACAATTAGATAATTATTCGAAGAGCAAAATTGGGTTGAAAAATGTTGTGTTCGAAAAATGTGAAAATTGGCAACGAATGATTTGCAATTCGAAAAAAAAAAACAAAAAAAATTCCATCCGTGGGTCGGAAACAGATTTTCGGAAGTAGATGTGTTCTTGTGACTTGCCAGTCTTGTACCTTTCTAATGGTGCCCTGGAATGGCTTGAAACCTCAACCGGGACTTTAAGGTTCACACTCCATGAATGTGCTACCGTAAATTTTTATTGTTTCTGACTCCGGGGGCATGTGAGACTTGCCCGGATGTTGGGACTGTTAAATTGAGATGCCGTTTGAATGGAGATTTAACATTCAAACTGCCAAGACCGGAAGGCAATTGTCAGCATTGCAGCGCCGTATTTTACCAATAAGATCATCATTTATATACTTGGGGGGTCTCCGCACGGTTTTGGGTTCACAGCGAGAATGTCAGTGTATAAAAAATGAAGTAAATCTTTTTGTTGATTATTGGTCATAGTATACAAAGATGCGCCTTTAGGATCACACTATACGCTAATAGCATACTGACGTTCCCATTGGGGTCACCTCTTAACCTATGTGCAAACCCCAAGAGGTTTCCTTACCGCTGGAAACAGATCCAGCGTCAGTCATCCTGTTAATTCCAACGCGACTTTCTATAAAAATGATATAATGAACTACAGAGGTCAGAGAAGATATCTTCTCGGGAAAATGCCCGTTAAATAAACAAATAAATAGTCTCTGACAGAGACAGGAATAATAAAGGAAGAATTGCATTGACTGAATGGTTACCGGGACTCGCATTGATTATAAACACAAGGTGGAAGATCGTCAGCAGTTTACGTCTGTTATTTGGTGTTTGGGAAAATGATTAGGGGGAGAAGATCAACCTAGTGGGTTGTTTTACAGTCTGCAAAGGGTTTTATCAGGAGCAGAACGAGCTTGATACGGTTAGGACTGGAATTAGACTGAAATAGATTATTATTGTGGATTTATAGCGCAGCATCTTTCTGTAGCACTTACTATTTACATTGATAATTACATCAGGGCCCTGCCCCGAAGCGCTTACAATCTAATCACTTTATTGGAACATACCAACCGATCAGTATGTCTTTATGATTGTGGGGGAAAACGCGAGCACCTGGAGGAAAGCCACGGCAAAGCACGGGGAGAACATACAAACTCCTTGCAGAGTTGTCCAAGGGTTGGAATCGAACTCCGGACTCCTTGGCTGCAAAAGGGATCAGTTCTAAAAACCACTTGAGCCACGTCCTCCTTGTCCCTCCGGGGCTATCATTCCTAGCAATTAAAAATTGATTCAACAAAAAACGGGAAGTAATGAGCTACAGAAGATTCAACAGCAGGAGGGAAGGAATCAGCGTTGACACCCCAATGTGTTAATCTACATTAAAGTCTTAGACCCCAGTAGTGAAAAATCTCGCCCGTTATTCGTAGACGTCGTTCGGGCCACTAATAAACACAAAGAGACATTATCAACTAGAAAATACAGGAAGAGCAATCAAAAATGATTAAAGGAAATGAGGGAGATCAGAATTTTGTCATGAAAGAACTCTATGGCTATTTGTTACCAATGGGCCTAACAAGAATTTACAAGTACCGATCACCGATTGGTCTTTCTAGAATGAAACCAGCAAATGAATGCAGATACTCACACCAATTTATCGTCTTAGGCTCTTGATCACCCACTCCGTCCCCAAAAGGGGGGTTCGTGGTGGTGTGGTAGTTTTTTTTCCTGGTGGTTGTGCCAAGGGGCCTGATGTGGTTGGATTACTGCTGGTGGTGTCCCAAGGGGGGCGGGTGAGTGTGGTGCTGAAATATGGTGTTGTGTTGCAAGGCAGCGGGGTTGCTGGCAGGGCCGGATTCCCGCTAAGCTACAAGGGCATTGCCTGGGGTGGCAGAAGTTACTAGGTTACGGCACAAAAACGTGCTTTTTTTTTTGGCGCATCATTTGATCCCCTTGAACATTAGCAATCAGCACTCACAACCTCACAACACCAGGTTGGGGTGCTGGGGCAGCACTACATATTCACGTTCCCGCCAGCCACTCCTATCGGTTTTACCCCATACGGAGAGGACTTTGATGCCCGGGGACCTCCCCTGGTCTTTCCCCAAGACGGCCATGGTGGTCTAGTGGAGGGAGTTCACTACTGCTACAGTTAAACCAGTGTTACAACTGAAATCGAAGCTTACTATAGTATTGTGATGGATCAAGCATCCATTCACAAAACAGACTTCCCTGCGGTGGTCAGTGTAAGGACTGAACTTCAATCTACATCACATTCAAGTTCAGGACATGCTATAGTAATTGCAACAATGACAGCTACTATAGTATTTGTGAATGGATTCAAAGAGATCCATTAAACAAAAGGATCCCTGGTGGGGTCCAGTGTAAGTACTGAACTTCAAATCTACATTCACATTGCAGTTCAGGACCTGCGATAGTAATTGTCACAATGACAGCTTAATATAGGTATTTAGGAATGATCAAAGATCCCATTTACAAAAAGGGGAAGGAGATGCCTTTTGGTGAATGGTTAATCGAGTGGAGGTCGTTGGGGTGGTACTTACCACTGTGATAGTGTTTGATTGCAGTTCAGTACCTGATCTATATCACAGGGGTTAGAATCGGCCCTTCTGCCGTGTTTGTGGCCCTTGGTGACCCTGTTCAGCATCCAAGACTGTATCCATTTGTGCAGTTCCAAGTAGTAGGTAACTATAATCGGCTGCGAGATACAGTGATGGCTCCGTTTAAAAACTCCTGAAGGTACCGAATTTGAAGGAAGGGATACTTTTGATGGTTACGATTCGAGGGATTGATAATTAGGCGAAGTTTTGCTAATATTGTAAAAGTCCTCACGTCGGAACTCAGGTTCGGGTTCGGATAAATCACGATGAATAGAACTAAGAATTCTTTTAAAAATAATGATTTTAAAAGAATTTTACACTGAAGAGGAAGTTAGATTTGCACTTGGAGGAAGGAGAAAAGCAACTGAAGTTACTCCAAATGGAGCTTTTTAACCTATACATGTGCGGGAAGGGAATGTTATGTCTCTGGATTGGGTTTATAAATCTATTATCATGTGCGGGAATGTTATGCGTGAGATTGGATTTATAATCTATACATGTGGGGAAAGGGAATATTAGTCTCTGAGATTGGGTTTATAAACTAAACATGTGGGAATGTTAGTCTATGAGATTGGGTTTAATCTTATACATGTGGGGGTATGTTATGTCTCTGAGATTGGGTTTATAATCTATAACATGTGGGGAATAATTATGTCTTGGATTGGGTTAGAAATCTATACATGGGGAATGGTTATGGCTCTGAGATTGGTTTATGATCTTAATGTGGGGAAGGTTATGTCTCTGAGATTGGGTTTATGATCTATAATGTGGGGATGTTATGTTCTCTGAGATTGGGTTTAATAACTTACATGGGAATGTTATGTCTCGAGATGGATTTATAATCATAATGTGGGGAATGTTGTATAGTATGTCTCTGAGATGGGATTAAATCTATTACATGTGGGGTATGTTATGTCTCTGAGATTGTGTTATACTCTATATTAGTGGGGAATGTGATGCTCTGAGATTGGGTTTATGATCTATAATTGTGGGGTATGTTATGGCTCTGAGATTGTGTTTATAATCGATACATGTGGGGGAATATTATGCTCTCTGAGATGGGGTTAGATAGAAATCTATACATGTGGGAATGTTCTGGGTCCGAGATGGGTTATATCTATATATGTGGGGAATGTTAGGTCTCTGAGATTGGGTTTAGAATATATACATGTGAGGAATGTTAGGTGTCTGAGATTGGGTTTATATCTATAATGGGGGGAATGTTATGTCTCTGAGAGTGGGTTGAATCTTAAATGGGGGACATGTTATGTCTTGAGATTGGGTTTTCTTAACTAGATAGTGGGGAATGTTATGTATCTGAGATTGGCGTTATAATATATACATGTGGGGAATGTTATGTCTCTGAGATTGGTGGGAATGTTATAATCATACATGTGGGGATGTTATGTCTCTGAGATTGGGTTTATAATATAACATGTGGGGAATGTTATGTATATGAGATTGGCGTTTATAATCTATACATGTTCGGTATTTATTTTAGGCTCTGAGATGGGTTTATAATCTCTACATGTGGGGATGTTATGTATCTGAGTTGGGTTTATAATCTAAAACATGTGGGGGAATGTATGTCTCTGAGGATGGATTTATAAATCTATACAGGTGGGGTGTGTTATGTCCTGAGATTGGATTTTAATCTATAATGTGGGGAATATTAGGTACTCTGAGCTTGGTTTATGATCTATACATGGGGGTATGTTATGTCTATGAGATTGGGTTGATAATCTCTACATGTGGGGTAGTTAGGTCTCTGAGATTGGTGTATAATCTATTACATGTAGGAATTTATGTCTTTGAGATTGGGTTATAATCTATACATGTGGGGAAATGTTCTGTCTCTGAGATTGGATTTATAATCTATACATTGTGGGGTATGTAGTCTCTTAGATTGTATTTATAATCTACCCTGGGGGAATGTTATGTTTCTGGAGATTGGGGTTTTAATCTATACATGTGGGGAATGTTATGTTTGAGATGGATTTTAATCTAAACATGTGGGGTATGTTATGTCTCTTAGGGATTGGATTTATAATCTATACATGGGGGAAGGAGTTTCTTGAGATTGGGTTTATAATATATACAGTGGGGAAGTTATGTCTCTGAGATGGATTTATTAATCTATACATGTGGGATATGTTGTCTCTGAGATTGGATTTATAGCTTTATAATGTGGGGTATGTTATGTCTCTGAGATGGATTTTATAATATATAATGGGGGGAATATTATGTCTCTGAGATTGGGTTATGATTAAAGTGGGGTATGTTATGTCTCTGAGATTGGATTTATAATCTATAAATGTGGGGAATGTTAGTCTCTGGATTGGGTTTATAAGTCTATACATGTGGGGAATGTTATGTCTTGAGATTGGGTTATTTAATCTATACATGTTGGGAATGTTAGGCTCTGAGATTGGATTTAATAATCTATACATGTGGGGAATGTTAGTTATCTGAGATTGGGTTTCTAATCCTATTAATGTGGGGAATGTATGTCTCTGAGATTGGGTTTATTAATCTATACATGTGGGGAATGTATGTCTCTGAGATGGATTTATAATCTATACATGTGGGTATGTTATGTCTCTTAGATTGGATTTAAAACTATACATGTGGGGAATGTTATGTTCTGAGATTGGGTTTATAATCTCTACATGTGGGGAATGTTATGTCTCTGAGATTGGATTATAATCGATAATGTGGGGAATGTTAGGTGTCTGAGAGTGGATTATAATCTATACATGTGGGGTATGTTATGTCTCTGAGATTGTTTATAATCTATAGCATGTGGGAATATTATGTCTCTGAGATGGGGGTTTTTATGATCTATACCATGTGGGGATTTATGTCTCTGAGATAAGTTAAAATCTCCCACTCGGCATGCACCATTAAGACATGGTGATTCACAGTGGAACTTTTGTGTGTTAAATTCCTGGGAAATGGTGCTCCCACTGAGCTGGGTCGGTTGAGCTGTTTAAATGATTCCTGTCTCGCTCACATAGGAAATTACTTTATGGGTTGCATTTATCTATCTCTGTGGCCTAAAAAGCAAGTAATTCACTGTATGGCAGTGTTATTTATGCATTAAAGTCATAGATGGAAAAAAATAAATAGTAAAAAAAAATCTTTATTAAAGGAAAATACAAACAACATTAGTTCACTATATTTTTGTTGCTTTTTATAGATAATAATGTGATATCATTTATCTTTGTGGAGTTGGATTTAAACAATAGGGGGAAGATGACTATTGTTTTTGGGCAGTTTATTATTCGTATATAGTCCAGTGTGTGCATAGAGATCTGATCCCTAACTAGGATCTGCCAGATTCCATTTTCTTAAACTTCCCTGTACAGAAGTCTTCCAACAATCCCCTGTATATCTTTTAGCTTATGCACAGATGGCTTCCTAAGACCAACAGAATTTAGTTATGTATTGGTATAAAATATATACATGAAATGCGTATTGTGCCCTTTATTATGCAGATCCCTAAAAAGAAGTCCCCAATACACGGTATGGTTATTTTGGGAGATTCGGGTAAAAAATTAGATTGAAATCACTTCAAAATACGATAACTTTTAGTCTGTTTTCTCGATTGACCGATTGACATATATCGAGCGGAGTTATGGGCCAGGCAAAAGTTAGTTTTTCCGCCAACACCATTTTCGTTTACGTATCTTCCCATGTAGGTGTAGCTTAAGTGCAAAACGAGTTAACGCAGGGCTGATGGAAATTGTCTCAAAAATAGAAACAGGGAAAATGATGCATTGGAGGGGATACTTGCTAATTGTTTTCTGAGGAACCCTTTTAAAAGGATCATCAATGTATCCTTCAGTGATGACAAGTAAAGCCAAATTAAAGCGACTCGTATCCGCCCTTTCAAGCTGTTACTTTGAATTAGTCTTCATTAAATTAAAACAGCACGGATAAAACGGTAAAACTTAATGTCCATTCATGGTGAGGAACATGGTAAGGACATGGTGAGGGAAACATGGTGAGGAACATCTCGGTATAAACATGGTGGGGAACAGGTCTCATCTCGTCCTGAAACTGTGATGAAATTCCTGTTACTGGCCCATGGAAGGAACATTTTTGTTTTTTACACCGTTAATGTTTGTTATACTGGGAGCTTGCAGTGTGAAAACCTCCTACTAGAGTATAGAATATGAAAGGGCTGTTACATTATTAGATGTAAAGAGACAGAGATTTCAAATGAAATGTTATCATAGGTAGACCGCGTTAGGATAGAAAGAAACCTAATATTTGATGGGCTACTGCACACAAAGAAAAATAAGCCCCAGTGAGGATTAAGGCAGAGTTTACTGGAACATCCCATTGCTATTGATAAATATTAATGACCACTGTGAACCAAACCATTGGTCTTCATAAAAGAATTAAAGGCAAGTGTTATGGCATTTATATATAATGATTCTGAAAACCCAAGCCAAACATCATCAGAAAGTCACACTCTGCAGAATTGGCTGATGAACCCGGTGAGAGATTGACCCGAGTTATGCTACAGATAGAAATATGCTTTTTTAGCTGGTTAGTGGACATTCCACGAAGCAGAATTGATCTTTTATGATGATCTGATCTGCTATAGTCTGCGACAGAGAAGGAAACAATCCATACACATTGAAACGTCCCTAATGTCCATAATGATTTCTTAGTTACTTTTACTGTCTCCGGAGCTGCTGTTAGTGCAAAGCCAGGATAACACACAAAGGCTTTGTGGTCCGGTTTGATGGTCTCCCATCATGTTCTCATCCACAACTGCCCAGAAATTGTTCAATGGAATCTTCAAGTTAGAGTCAAAAATGTCTCCTTGGTAAAACCTAGTGGAGAAATAGTATTTTCAACTCGGAAGCGTTGTGTAAAGATGCTTGTTCTTTTAAATGGTTGACAATTTTTAGGTGCCCAAAATCTCTTCAGAATAGAAAAACCAGGAGCAGGGGTCTCTTAACTGCATAGCGGTCCCCCCTGATGTTTCGTCTTTGTTGTCCATGTATAATTTCCAATTGCCCGGTAATATTTTTTATTTGACCAACCATTTCATGGTGTAACCAGATTGCCAGACAGTGCCCCATTTGTCTGCCTACACTGTGTATGGGTAGATGCATTAAAATCTCATGGTGTTGTGTCCTCCCAGGAAATCTACTCCAGTTTTTATTGACGTTTGAGACGGTAGCCTGTGGATGGGCTTTGAAGCGTTTAATCAAGATGGCGCATTGGGCCATAGGAAAGACTAAGGGGGGTAGGGGGAGGTTTGTGTGTTGAGAAATAGCTAAACAGATCAGACACCATTCATTACAACCTGAGAGATTTTTAGGCCTCAATTAAAATTTGAGAAAATTAAGTTTTCTTATAGTATAAGGATGGTCAATTCAATGTCTGGTGAAGGCTTTCGCAGGTAATAACGTCCTAAAAGGGGAATATGGTCTACATACAAGTAGGCACATTCCTACCTTAAAAATGACTCCAGAATCGTGTGTTACCTGCAATCTATGGCAAATTATAGCCAGTTATAAAGGGTGTTTTTTTTCGGAAGCACTGTGAGCTGTTGACATCACCCAGCACCATTGCTCTGCTTCCCATGCCGTAGCAGAGCATGCCCAGTTCTATCCTACTGCTTGTAACTCTCTTTAAAGTCTTTTTTTTTTGAATGCTGTCATTACACTTATTGTTATCCTGACTGTGTGAGGTGTAAATTACAGTCTATAACTTAACATCCAGATAAGCCAGTGACATCATTCCTTACTTGTTTTAAATAGAGGCATTTGTGGGGAGACCATGCAGTGGGCGAACTAGGAATCACCGGGCCCCCAGCAAAATTGATGGCGACCCCTATTCCGTGCTGGTTTTCGGGGAGGAGGCTATCTTATATCTGTAATAATAGGACAAATAAGAGACCCACAAGCATACCCTTGATGCATTACATTGCTTGATTTGGCTAAATTAAACCCCCAGACAGGAGGAAATGTCTGTATAAAGGAAAGTGAGTAGATTGTTCTCCAACCTTCATCCTCTCCCAGATCAAACATTTAAACTAATCCTAATTTTGGGTGTTTCTGGGTTTTCATCGGTTCCGTCCTATCCTGAAAATAGCAACTCAAATATGCCGATTCGGAAGTGGTGAGCAAGTGTACTTTTAACAGCCCCCTCAAGAACGCGTCCTGCGAGGTAAGTTCCCCCTTTTTTTCCCCTCTATCTTTGGACCCTCCTCCCTTTGAAATAAGGCGGAGAATGAAACCTATTAAGCTCTGACCCCCACAGAGTGAAAATCACGCCATGGGAGCAGTAAAACACAAAGCCAATTGCCTAGATATTAAAATACAAGTGGTGTTATAAATTCATTTATAAATCCCTGAATAAAAATTCACAACATTTGTACATAAAGAGTCTTTCAATAATTCAAGTGACCACTAAGAACTGATTCCCTTTACATTGAAAAGGTTAATCTTTACTGCCGCGCACCACGGAGCGGGTGAAGGTAAACTCTGAGGATAATGAAAGTGATGCTGTTAATGAACTGTTTATAGTGGGGGGACGTCGCAGATTCCCTACAGTGGATTTCGTGGCTGTGGCTGAAAAAATTCCATTTGATCTGGAGCGTTGATACTGGGTTTAATTCTTCACACCACGACGGCGGCTGATGGCGAGCAATTTGTTTTTACCTGGTCTCTTGGGGCAGTACAGTTGAAGTGTTAATTGGGTATGTGAAGATGCGAATGAATTACAAGAATGGCATAAGTGTTAATGGGGCAGCTCCTGGAAAAGTTAAAAATTATGACTAATACGGAATCAGAGCAAGGGAAAATATAGAGGAAAAGGACAAATTGTGGACCACTAAATGGTTAAATTACACCAAGAGAAAATTCCAGGGCGCGTGTCAATTTTAGGGTTAGGAGTGAAGCCATCTTAATAAAACAGTGCCCTTAATTTTAAAGGTCAGAAATCCGCTTGATTAAAATGATCATAAAAGAAAAGGTGTAAAGATTACTGTGAATGCAATGAAATATTTACTACTACAGAAAGCCCTCCCCTTAATTTTTCCACTCCCATTTCTTTAGCCCTGAGAGATACAAAAGATCCTATTGAAGAATTCTTCTCTTCTGGGTGAATCACCACTGAGCATGGGTGTGAGATCACTGAGTAGAGGAAGTGATGGGTAGGTAAGATTGTTAATGTGTATTTTGGAGGAGAGATTACATAGAAGAAAAGGACATAAATTGGTGAATATACAGAGAGTGAGATGATAACTATTGTCCAAATGAAAATTATATAGAGGTTAATCACCCTATAAACCACAATAGTAGCGAAAGCTTCTTTATTCCCCTTCCCTCTTCTGCCTCCTCTCCAAGTCTTGTACAAGCTCGCAATGCTCAAAGGAAAACAGTTAGGGGAATAGCATCTAATCATTGGCTGTGATGTCATCGGTTACATTCCATGTCTGACAGCGGAGCCTAACTGTAAGAAACCAGGAAGATGAAAAAGATTGGTAACAGAAACATCAGCAGCATTTTCAAGTTAGTATTACATCTCTCAGATTATAAAACTATTTGCAGGTGTGGGGTGTGGGGGTGGATTTTACTATATGCAATTTTCATTGAGAGGTAGATTTGCCCTAAAATCTTAGGGTGGTAACTGCTGACCTAGTGCTGAACTGTATAAAAAAAAATGCAAAAATGCATGGTATGTAAATGGATGTGAGCAAGCAGGAGGGTAACAATGCGTCTTGTAACATTGATTTGGAGATTTCTACTATGGTAAAACTTCACGCTCCTGTATAACTGATTAGATAACTGATGCAGGGAAGGGAATGGAGAAGGGAATGTCAGGCTCTAAGACCGACAAGGGCCATGGTTTTAACGGCACGGTATAGCTTTTTTAATTTATGAGCGGTTTAGTACAGTAATTGTTAAATTATGATCGGTTATAACGGTCGTTAATTACGAGCGGTATTGTTAATAATGGTAAATCTACAATAACACAATCATAAGATTTAATCCCCATAAAATTACCAGGCGGGAGTTTACTACTTCATGGTATTCGATGACAAAGATCGTTTAATTAATGAACATTCATCGTATAAATGTACGGACCGCGGCATAATTTGCGGACACTGCCGTACGTTACTGGAAAAACGCGCGGTACCGCAAATTACAATTGACAGCGAATTCAAATAGGGCCCAAGAACCAAACCCTGGAATAAAGGCAATAACTTTTACGACAAGCAGACGAATGGTAAGATTGCACAGAGCTTGAAATGTGAAGGTTTTCACGGCAGATAAATACTGAGCTGGTGGATAATGTGAAAATCCCACAGTGCAGTGGAACAGGAGCCTCTAGCCTTTATCTTTCGCACCGAGACCAGGCAACAGGTTTAGATTATGTAACCACAAGTTGAGCACCAAGTTGGTTTGTTTCAGAACCAACATAGACTGGAATTGTGAAAGACAACCCAAGTTCTTCCCATGGATATCAACTCCAGTACCTGGCGGCAGTTGCAGTATTAAAGGTCTAGAAACAGAGACTCTACCGGCCCCCCCTGTCCATAAATCAGACGGAGTCAAGTTCTAGATGCCGAAAGCTGTTAGGATATGAAGTCTGATCCCTAGCTAGGATATTACTGACCCATCAATAGAGATGTTCGAAACTGTGAGTTTTCGTTCACGTTTTTCAAATTTGTCGGAAAGTTCGAAAGTTCAAGCTTTCGATTTTCGAGAATCGTCTACTGCAATTTCAGAAAATTACATGCGATAAGATTGATGTCTAAATTCGATTCTCGATGATTGTCTACATTCCGATGATCGATGATTGTATACATTCGATTATCGATTGATTGTTTACATTCGATTAACGATGATTGTCTACATTTCGATTAACGATGATGTCTACATTCGATTATCGAGATGGTCTACATTCGATTATCGATGCTTGTCTACATTCGATTCTCGAGATTGTCTACATTCGAATTAACGATGATTGTCTAAATTAGATTAACGATGATGTCTACAAGTGATTATCGATGATTGTGTCTACATTCGATTATCGATTGATTGTCTACATTGTTCGATTATCGATGATGTCTACTATTGCGGATTAACGATGATGTCTACAGTCGATTAACGATGAGTGTCTACGTTCAAGAGTGATGATTTGTCTAATTCGATTATTCGATGATGTCTACTTCGATTATAGATGATGTTACATTCAATGATCGATGATGTCTACTTTCGATTACGATGATTGTCTACATTCGATTATCGATGTGTCTCCATTAGATTATCGAGATTGTTCTACTTTCGATTATCGATGATTGTTGCTTTCGAGTATCGATTGATGTCTGCTTCGATATGATGAGTTGTCTACATTCGGTATTGATGATTGTATGCTTCGATTATCGATGACTTGTTATTACTTGCGATTATCGATGTGTCTGCTTTCGATTATCGATGATGCTGCTTTCGATATCGATGATTGTTGCTCGCGATATCGATGATTGTCTGCTTTCGATATCGATGATTGTCTACTTTCGATTATCGAGGGATTGTGTGCTTTCGATTATCGATGAGTGTCTACATTCGATTATTGATGATTGTCTCTTTCGATGTACGTTAATGTCTTACATCGATTCTAGCGATGATGTTCTACATTCGAGTATCGATGATTGGTCTACATGCGATTATAGATGATTGGTGCTTTCGATTATCGCTGGATGTATAAATTCGATTATCGATGATGTCTACATTAGATATCGATGATTGTTACATTTGAGGTCGATGATTGTCTACTTGCGATTATCGATGATTGCTACATTCGCTTATCGATGATGGTCTACATTTGATTGCTGATGATTGTCTACATTTGATTATCGATGATGTCTGTTATATTCGATTATCGATGATTGTCTAAAATCGATTAACGATGATTGTCTACGTTCAATATTGATGATTGTCTACATTGATTATCGATGATGTCTATTCTTTCGATTATCGATGATTGTCTCATTCATATCGATGTGTATAACTTCGATTACGATGATTGTCTAACATTAGACTATCGATGATGGTCTACTTTCGATTATCGATGATTGTCTCTACATTCGTTATCGATGATTGTCTACTTCCTGATTTCTATCGATGATTGTCTACATTCGATTATCGAGATTGTCTATTCGATTATCGATGATTGTATACAGTCGATTACGATGATTGTCGACTTTCGATTATCGATGATTGTCTTACAATGCTGATCGATGATTGTTACATCGATTATCGATGATTGTCTAACTTTCGATTATCGAGGATGTCTACTCGATTATCGATGCTTGTCTAAATTCGATTATCGATGATTGTTACATTCGATTATCGATGATGCACATTCGATTATCGATGATTGTCTACATTCGATGATTATACGGGATTGTACATCGATATCGATGATTGTCTAAATTCGATTATCGTGATTGTCTACGTTCGAGTATCGATGATTAGTCTATTCGATATCCGATGATCGTCACATCCGCGATTATTCAATATAATTGTCTACATTTCGATATTGATGATTGTCACATTCGAGTTATCGATTAGTGCTAATCGATTATCATGATTTTCTACAGTCGATTATCGATGATTGTCTACATTCGAATTTTTCGATAAATGGTCTACATTCGATTATTGATGATTGTCACATTCGATTATCGATGATTTTCTACCATCGATTTCAATAATTGTTACATCGAGTATCAATGATTGTCTACATTAGATATGGCATGAGTGTTTACATGCGATTATCGAATAATTGATACATTCGATTATCGATGATTGTCTTAACATTCGATTATCGATGTGATTGTCTACATTCGATATCATGATTGTCTACATCGCGGATCGATGATGTCTACATTCGATTATTCGATTATGTCTACATTTCGATTAGCGATGATTGTCTACATCGATTATCGATGATGTCTACATTCGATTATAGATGGATTGTCTACATCACCGACACTCATCTATGTATTTATCCCCCTTGTATGACTTTATTAATTCGAGCTTAAAAAGCCAAAAATTCCTGTCTTTCATTTCATCTTCTTCTGCTTTATTCTTCCGCTTTTGAGACTGTATCCCTCCCACAGTTTTTGAGCTAGAGGGACATGAAATTTGGTACAGATGTGGAGGAAATATAGTGAGAGGGTGATGACTATTAATTGGTAAAATCCTCAAATTGGATGATTCAAAACAGTTTGTTTTCATGGTCATAAATACAACGGTGATACCCCCAACCCCCCACACAGACCCAGGTACACCCACCTACTGGACCTACCTTCCATTTCCCATGGAAGCCATACGTAAAGGGTAACTATTAGTCAAAAAAATCATTTTGATCATTTATCATAAAGTTAGTGAATTTGCGCTAGACGTTGCACAAAACATATACCCCCCCACCTCACACGGGTACACATACCATACTGACTTTGACGTTCCATTCCCATGGAAAGCCATACTAAAGGGTAACTAAAATTGAAAAACCTAATTTAGATTTTTCCTCAATAAAGCTAGTTTTTAGGTTGGAAACACAACAAAGACATACCCCCTCAACCCAGACCAGGTTACACACACCTACTGATCGACTCTATCCATTACTGTGGAAGCCATATTTAAAGGGTAATAAAGTAAAAAAACAAAAATAAAAAATTTAATTTATCCTCAATAAAAGATCAGTTTATGGTTATAAAAACACAAAAAAGACATACCCCCCTCAACCAGGACCCAGGTACACACACCTACTTGAATTCTACGTATCACATTATGTTGCAGCCCATATTCTAAGGGTACCTAAAGTCCAAAAAAAAAAAAAAAAAAACAAATTTAGATTTATCCTCAATAAAAGATAGTTTTAGGTATTAAACACAAAAAAGCATGACCCCCTTGTCAACCAGAACCAGGGACAAAACTTACTGATCTACTAATCCATTACTTTGCAGCCATTTTAAAGGTAACTAAAGTAAAAAAACAAAAACAAATTTAGATTTATCCTCAATAAAAGATAGTTTTATGGTGTTGTAAAAAAAAAAAAGACATACCCCTCAACCAGACCCAGGTACACACACCTCTGATCTACTAATTTTTTTTTTTTTTTACTTTAGTTACCCTTTAAATATGGCTTCCACAGTAATGGATAAGTAGATCAGTAGGTGTGTGTACCTGGGTCTGGTTGAGGGGGTATGTCTTTTTTGTGTTTACAACCATAAAACTATCTTTTATTGAGGAAAAATCTAAATTAGTTTTTTCAATTTTAGTTACCCTTTAAGTATGGCTTCCATGGGAATGGAACGGTAAGTCAGTAGGTATGTGTACCCGTGTGAGGTGGGGGGTATATGTTTTTGCATGTATGACCATATAACTAACTTTTATTGATAAATGATCAAAATTAGTTTTTTGACTATAGTTACCCTTTAAGTATGGCTTCCATGGGAATGGAAAGGTAGGTCAGTAGGTGGGTGTACCTGGGTCTGTGTGGGGGGTTGGGGGTATCACCGTTTGTATTTATGACCATGAAACAAACTGTTTTGAAATATCCACATTTGAGGATTGTTACCATTATAGTCAGCACACTTCTCCTATATTTCTCCACATCTGTACCAAATTTCATGTCTCTAGCTCAAAAACTGTGGGAGGAGATACAGTCCAAAAAAGCGGAAGAATAAAGCAGAAGAAGATGAAATAGAAAGAACAGGAATTTGGCTTTTTTAAGTCGAATTAATAAAGTCATACAAGGGGGATAAATACATAGATAGTTCGTATGTAGACAATCATCGATAATCAAATGTAGACAATCATCGATAATCGAATGTAGACAATCATCGATAATCGAAAGTAGACAATAATCGATAATCGAATGTAGACAATCATCGATAATCGAATGTAGACAATCATTGATAATCGAATGTAGACAATCATCGATAATCGAATGTAGACAATCATCGATAATCGAATGTAGACAATTATTGATAATTGAATGTAGACAATCATCGATAATCGAATGTAGACAATCATTGATAATCGAATGTAGACAATTATTGATAATCGAATGTAGAAAATCATCGATAATCGAATGTAGACAATCATCAATAATCGAATGTAGACATTTATCGATAATCGAATGTAGACAATCATCGATAATCGAATGTAGAAAATCATCGATAATCGAATGTAGACAATCATCGATAATCGAATGTAGACAATCATCAATAATCGAATGTAGACAATTATTGATAATCGAATGTAGACAATCATCGATAATCGAAAGTAGACAATCATCGATAATCGAACGTAGACAATCATCGATAATCGAATGTAGACAATCATCGATAATCGAATGTAGACAATCATCGATAATCGAATGTAGACAATCA
>JAACNH010000043.1:184184-200011 GCA_019447015.1 Hymenochirus boettgeri | reverse complement strand
CGATAATCGAATGTAGACAATCATCGATAATCGAATGTAGACAATCATCGATAATCGAATGTAGACAATCATCGATAATCGAATGTAATTTTCTGAAATTGAAAGTAGACGATTCTCGAAAATCGAAACTTGAACTTTCGAACTTTCCGAAAAATTTGAAAACGGAACGAAACTCAACAGTTTCGAACATCTCTAGTGATGGGTCATATATATCCGAGCCTAGGGATTCAGACTTCATATCCTACAGCTTTCGGGATCTAGAACTTGACTCGTCTGATTTATGGGACATGGGGCCGTAGAGTCTCTGTTTCTAGACCTTTAATAACTGCAGCCAGGTACTGGAGTTGATATCCATGGGAAGAACTTGGTTGTCTTTCACAATTCCAGTCTATGTTGGTTCTGAAACAAACCTACTTGTGCTCACTTGGGTTTAAATCTAAGACCTGTTGCCTGGTCTCTGTGCTAAAGATAAAGGCTAGAGGCTGCTGGTTCCACTGCACTGTGGGATTTCACATTATCCAATCCAGGCTCAGTATTTATCTGCCGATGAAAAACCTTCACATTGCAGCTCTGTGCAATCTTACCATTCGCTGCTTGTCGTAAAATTAGTTTCCTTTATTCCAGGGTTTGGTTCTGGGCCCTATTTGAAAATGCGCTGCACTGTAATTTAGCGGTACCGCGCGTTCCAGTAACGTACGACAGTGTCCGCAAATGTATGGCCGCGGTCGTACATTTACGATGAATGTTCATTAATTAACGATCGTTTGGTCATAGAATACCATGAAGTAGTAAACTACCGCAATGGTAATTTATGGGGATAAATCTATGATTGTGTTATTGTAGATTTACCATTAATTAACAATAACGATCGTAAATTAACGACCGTTATACCGATCATAAATTAACAATTACTAAACCGATCATAAATTTAAAAAAAGCTATACCGTGCCTTTAAAACCATGGCCCCTTGTCTGGTCTTAGAAGCTGACATTCCCTTCTCCAGTTCCCTTCCTTGCATCAGTTATATAATCAGTTATACAGGAGCTGTGAAGTTTTACCATAGTAGAAATCTCCCAAATCAATGTTACAGACCAGTGTTACAATCATGCTCACCCATTTACAATGCATTTTTGCATTATTATTTTAATACCAGTAAATAGCAACTAGGTCAGCAGTTACCCTAAGATTTTAAGGGCAAGTCTACCTCTCAAATGAAAATTGCATATAGTAAAATCACCCCCAAACCCCAAAACTGCAATAGTTATAAATCTGAGAGATGTAAGACTAACTTGAAATGCTGCCTGATGTTCTGTTACCTCTTTCAGCTTCCTGGTTCTTACAGTTAGCAGCTGTCAGACATGGATGTAACAGATGACATCACAGCCAATGAATGAATGCTATTCCCCTAACTGTTTCCTTTGAGCATGTGCGAGCTTGTAAAAGAGCTTGGAGAGGAGGCAGAAAAGAGGGAAGGGGAATAAAGAAGCTTTCTAACTATTGTGGTTTATAGGGTGATTAACCTCTATATAATTTTCATTTGAGACAATATTTATCAGCTAACTCTCTGTATATTCCCAATTTATGTCTTGTCTTCTATGTAATCTCTACTCAAAAATACACAGTACAATCTTACCCCATCCTTCCTCTAGCTCAGTGATCTCACACATGCTCAGTGTGATTCACCCAGAGAGAGAAAGGAATTCTTCAATAGGATATTTTGTATCTCTCAGGGCTAAAAGGAAATGGGAGTGAAAAATTAAAGGGGGAGGGCTTTCTGTAGTAAATATTTCATTGAATTCAAAGTGATCTTTACACCTTTTCTTTATAGATCATTTTAATCAGCGGATTCTGACCTTTAATTAAGGGCAATGTTTTATTAAGATGGCTTCCTCCTAACCCTAAAATTGACACCGACCCTGGATTTTCTCTTGGTGTAATTTACCAGTTTAGTGTCCACAATTTGTACCTTTTCTCTATATTTTCCCTTGCTCTGATTCTTATTAGCATTAATTTAACTTTTCCAGGAGCTGCACCATTAACACTTAGTGCCATTTCCTTGTAATTCATTCGCATCTTCACATAACCAATTAACACTTCAACTGTAACTGCCCCAAGAGACCGGTAAAAAGCAGAATTGCTCGCCATCAGCCGCGTCGAGAGTGGGAAGAATTAAAACCCAGTATCAAACGACTCCAGATCAAATGGAATTTTCAGCCACGGAGAATTCCACTGTAGGGAACTGGCGACGTCCCCACTATAAACATTTCATTACAGATCAGCTTCATGATCCTCAGAGTTTTACAGTCCAGCCCGTTCCGCGGTGCGCGGGCAGTAAAGAGAAACCGTTTCAATGTAAAGGGAATCAGTTCTTAGTGGTCAACTTGAATTATTGAAGCTCTTGATGTAAAAATGTTGGAAATTTTTATTCAGGGATTTATAAATGAATTATAACACACTTGTATTTAATATCTAGGCAAATTGGCTTTGTGTTTTACTGCTCGCCATGGCGTGATTTGCAACTCTGTGGGGGTCAGAGCTTAATAGGTTCATATCTCAGCCTTATTTGCAGAAGGGAGGAGGGGGTCAAAGATAGAGGGGAAAAAAGGGGGAACTTACCTCGCAGGAAGCGTTCTTGAGGGGGGCTGGGAAAAGTACACTGCTCACCACTTCCGAATCGGCAGATTTGGAGTTGCTGATGTTCAGGAATAGGACGGAACCTGATGAACCCAGAAAACACCCAAATATTAGGATTAGTTAAATGTTTGATCTGGGAGAGGATGAGGTTTGGAGAACATCTAATCACTTTCCTTTTATACAGACAATTTCCTGTCTGGGGGGTTTAATTTAGCCAAATCAAGCAATGTAATGCATTAAAGGGTATCTGTGGTCTCTTATTTTTCCTATTACAGATATAGCCTCCTCCCAGAAAACCAGCACGGATAGGGGCACCATCATAGTTTTGCTGGGGGCCCAGTGATTCCTAGTTACGCCACTGCATGGTCTCCCCACAAATGCCCTCTATTTAAAAACAAGGTAAGGATGATGTCACTGGCTTATCTGGATGTTAAGTTATAGACTCGTAAATTTACACTCACACAGTCAGGCTAAACAAAGAAGTGTATGACAGTCACAAAAAAAAGACATTTAAAGAGAGTTACAGCAGTAGGATAGAACTGGGCATGCTCATGCCTACGGCATGGGAAGCAGAGCAATGGTGCCGGTGATGTCACAGCTCACAGTGCTAGCCAAAAAAAAACACCCTTTATACTGCTATAAATTTGCATAGATTGCAGGTAGAAACACGATTCTGGAGTCATTTTTAAGGTAGGAATGTGCTACTTGTATGGAGACCATAGTTCCCCTTTTATTACACTGAGAAAGCCCTTCACCAGACATTGAATTGAACATCTTATACTATAAAAAACTTAATTTTCTCAAATTTTAATTGAGCCTTAAAAAATCTCTAAGGTTGTAATGAATGGTGCTGATCTGTTTAGCTATTTATAAACACACAAACCTCCCCCATACCCACCTTTAGTCTTTCCTATGGCCCCAATGCGCCATCTTGAATTAAAACGATTCAAAGCCCATCCACAGCTACCGTCTTCAAACGTACAATAAAAACCTGGAGGGAGATTTCCTGGGAGACACAACAAAATGAGATTTTAATGCATCTACCAAGACACAGTGTAAGGCAGACCAAATGGGGCACTGCTGGCAATCTGGTTACCCATGAAAATGTTGGTAAAATAAAAATATTAACGCAAGTGGGAAATTATAATGGACAAGCAAAGAACGAAACATCAGGGGGGACAGCCTATCAGTTAAGAGACCCCTGGCTCCTGGTTTCTTCTGAGAGATTTTGCACCTAAAAAATTGTCACCATTTAAAAAGGAACAAGCATCTTTACACAGAAGCTTCTGAGTTGAAATACCTATTTTCTCCACTAGGTTTACCAAGGAGACATTTTTGACTCTAACTTGAAATATCCATTGACATTTCTGGGCAGATTGTGGATGAGAACCTGATGGGACCTCATCCTGGACCACAAGCCTTTGTGTGATTATCCTGGCTTTGCACTAAAGCAGCTCCGGAGACAGTAAAGTAAATAAGAAATACATTATGGACATTAGGGACTTTTCAATGTGTATTGGATTTGTTTCCTTCTCTGTCAGCAGACTATAGCAGATCAGATCATCAATGAAAAGATCAATTCTGCTCGTGGAATGTCACTAACCCACTAGAAAAGCAATATTTCTATCTGTAGCAGAACTGGGTCAATATCTCACAGGGTTCAGCCAATTCTGGCCAGAGTGTGACTTTCTGATGATGTTTGGCTTGGGTTTTTCAGAATAAATTATATATAAATGCCAATTAATCACTGCACTTTAATTCTTTTATTGGAAGACCATGGTTGGTTCACAGTGGCATTAATATTTATCAATAGAAATGGGATTTTCCAGTAAACTCTGCCTTATCCTCACTGGGGCTTATTTTCTTGTTCAGTAGCCAATCAAATATTAGGTTTCTACCGGTCTACCTATGAATAACATTTCATTTGAAAATCCTCTGTCTCTTTACATCTAATAATGTACAAACTTTATATTCTATACATCTAGTATTGAGGTTTTACACACTGCAAGCTCCCAGGTAGAACAGACATTACGGTGTAAAAACAAAATGTTCTCCATGGGCAGTAAAAGGAATTTCACAGTTCAGTACGAGATGAGACCTGTTCCCCACCAGGTTTACGAGATGTTCCTCACCATGTTCCTCACCATGTTCCTCACCATGTTCCTCACCATGTTCCTCACCATGTCCCTCACCATGTTCCTCACCATGTTCCTCACCATGTTCCTCACCAGGAATGGACATTAAGTTTTACCGTATTATCGTCTGTTTAATGAAGACTAGATTCAAATTACAGCTTGGAAAGGAGGATCGAGTCGCTTTAATTTGGGGCTTTACTTGTCATCACTTAAAGGAGACATTGATGATCCTTTTAAAGGGTTCCTCAGAAAACAAATTAGCAAGTCCCCCTCCAATGATCATTTTCCTGTTTCTATTTTTGAGACAATTTCCAGAAGCCCTGCGTTAACTCGTTTTGCACCTTAAGCTACCCATACATGGGAATATACGTAACGAAAATGGTGTTGGCGGAAAACTTTTTGCCTGGCCCAATAAACCGCTCGATATTGTCAATTGGTCAATCGAGAAAACAGATAAAAGTTATCGATATTTTGAGTGATTCAATCTAATTTACCGAATCTCCCAAAATAACAATACCGTGTATTGGGGACTTCTTTTTAAGGGATCGCCATAATAAAGGGCAACAAAGACGCATTTCAATGTATATATTTTATACCAGACATAACTAATTCTGTTTGTCTTAGGAAGCCATCTGTGCAGATATCTATAAAGATATACAGGGGATCTGTGGAGACTTCTGTACAGGGAAGTTTAAGAAATGTATATGGCAGCTCCTAGTGAAGGGAATCAGATCTCTATGCACACACTGGACTATATACTAATAATAAACTGCCAAAAACAATATGTCATCTTCCCCCTATAGGTTTAAATACAACTCCACAAAGATAAATGATATGCACATTATTATCTATAAAATAGCAACAAAATATAGTGACTAATGTTGTTTGTATTTTCCATTTAATAGAAGTTTTTTTTTACTATTTATTATTTTTCCATCTATGACTATTAAGGCATAAATAACACTGCCATACAGTGAATTACTTGCTTTTTAAGCATAGAGAGAGATAAATGCAAAACCATAAAGTAATTTCCTATGTGAGCGAGACTAGGAAATCATTTAAACAAGCTCACCGAACACCAGCTCAGTGGGAGCTACAATTTCCAAGGAATTTACACACAAAATGTTCCACTGTGAATCACCAGGTCTTAAATGGTGCATCCGAGTGGGAGATTTTAACTTAATCTCAGAGACATAACATACCCCACATGTATAGATCATAAACCCAATCTCAGAGACATAATATTCCCCACATGTATAGATTATAAATCCAATCTCAGAGACATAACATACCCCACATGTATAGATTATAAATCCAATCTCAGAGACATAACATTCCCCACATGTATAGATTATAAATCCAATCTCAGAGACATAACATTCCCCACATGTATAGATTATAAACCCAATCTCAGAGACATAACATTCCCCACATGTATAGATTATAAACCCAATCTCGGACACATAACATTCCCCACATGTATAGATTCTAAACCCAATCTCAGAGACATAATATTCCCCACATGTATAGATTATAAACCCAATCTCAGAGACATAACATACCCCACATGTATAGATCATAAACCCAATCTCAGAGACATAACATTCCCCACATGTATAGATCATAAACCCAATCTCAGAGACATAACATTCCCCACATGTATAGATTCTAAACCCAATCTCAGAGACATAATATTCCCCACATGTATAGATTATAAACCCAATCTCAGAGACATAACATACCCCACATGTATAGATTAGAAACCCAATCTCAGAGACATAACATTCCCCACATGTATAGATTATAAACCCAATCTCAGAGACATAATATTCCCCACATGTATAGATTATAAATCCAATCTCAGAGACATAACATTCCCCACATGTATAGATTATAAACCCAATCTCAGAGACATAACATTCCCCACATGTATAGGTTTAAAGCTCCAGTTGAGTAACTTGCAGTGCTTTTCTCATTCCTTCAACAATGTGCAAATCTTAACTTCCTCTTCAGTGTAAAATTCTTTTAAAATCATTATTTTAAAAGAATTCTTAGTTCATATTACATAGTGATTTATCCGAACCCGAACCTGAGTTCCGAACTTGAGGACTTATTTACAATAATTATCAAAAAATTCGCTAATTATCAAATCCTCGAATCGGTAACCATCAAAAGTATCCTTCAAATTCGGTAACCTTCAGAGTTTTAACGGAGCCAATCACTGTATCTAGCAGGCAGATCTATAGTTACGCTACTACTTGGAACTGCACAAATGGATAGCAGTCTTGGATGCTGTACAGTCACCAAGGGCCACAAACAACGGGCAGAAGGGCCGGATTCTACACCCGTGATATAGCAGGTACTGAACTGCAATCAAACAGCTAATCACAGTGTAGTACCTCCACTCGATTACCATTCACCAAAAGATCTCCTTCCCTTTTTGTAAATGGATCTCTTTGATCCATTCATAAATACTATAGTAAGCTGTCATTGTGACAATTACTATAGCAGGTCCTGAACTGCAATGTGAATGTAGATTGAAGTTCAGTAACTTACGCTGGACCACCAGGGAAGTCCTGTTTGTGAATGGATCTCTTTGATCCATTCACAAATACTATAGTAAGCTGTCATTGTTGCAATTACTATAGCAGGTACTGAACTGGAATGTGAATGTAGATTGAAGTTCAGTAACTTACACTGGACCACCAGGGAAGTCCTGTTTGTGAATGGATGTCTTTGATCCATTCACAAATACTATAGTAAGCTGTCATTCAGTTTAACACTGGTTTACTGTAGCAGTAAGTGAACTTCCTCCACTAGACCACCAGGGCCGTTTGGGGAAAGACCAGGGGAGGTCCCGGGCATCAAAGTCCTCTGACGTTATGGGGTAAAACCGATAGGAGGGGGCAATGGCGGAACGTGAATAGTATTAGTGCTCCCAGCACACCAACTGGTGTTGTGAGGTTGTGAGTGCTGATTGCTAAATGTTACAAGGGGATCAAATGATGCCAGCACGTTTTTGTGCCGTCCCTAGTAACTCTGCCACCCCAGGCAATGCCCTATGTAGCTTAGCGGGAAATCCGGCCCTGCCAGCAACCCCCCTGCCCTTGGCACACCATATTCAGCACCACATCACCCTCCCCCCTTGGGACACCACCAGCAGTAATCCAACACACATCAGCCCCTTGGCACACCACCAGGAAAAAAAAACTACCACACCACCAGCGAACCCCCCCTTTGGGGACGGAGTGGGGTAGATCAAGAGCCTAAAGACTATAAAGTGGTGTGAGTAATCTGCATTCATTTGCTGGTTCATTCTAGAAAGACCAATCGGTGATCGGTACTTGTAAAATTCTTGTTAGGCCCATTGGTACAAAGTAGCCATAGAGTTAATTTACATGAATTCTGAGCTCCCTCATTTCCTTTATCAATTTGATTGCTCTTCCCTGTAGTTTTCTAATTTGATAATGTCTCTTTGTGTTTATTAGTGGCCAGAACGAACGTCTACGAATAAAGGGCAGATTTTCACTCCTGTGTCTAAGACTTTAATGTAGAAATTAAACAAATTGGTGTCAACGCTGATTCCTGCTGTGAATCTTCTGTAGCTGATGAATTTCCAGTTTTTGTTGATCATTTTAATTGCTAGGAATGATAAGGACAAGGAGGACGGTGGCTCAGTGGTTAGAACTGATCCCTTTGCAGCAATGAGTCCTGAGTTCGATTCCAACCCTTGGACACATCTGCAAGGAGTTTGTATGTTCTCCCCGTGCTTGCGTGGCTTTCCTCCAGGTGCTCCGGTTTCCCCCACAATCATAAAGACATACTGATAGGTTGTATGTGTCCAATAAAGTGATTAGATTGTAAGCTCTTCGGGGCAGGGCCTGATGTGAATGTATCAATGTAAATGTAAAGTGCTACAGAAGATGTTGGCGCTATATAAATCCACAATAATAATAATAATTTCAGTCTAAATTCCAGTTCCTAACCCGTATCAAGCTCGTTCTGCTCCCTGATAAACCCTTTGCAGATTTAAACCCAACGAGGTTGATCTTCTCCCCTAATCATTTCCCAAACACCAAATAACAGACGTAAACTGACGATCTTCACCCATTGTGGTTTATATCAATGCGAGTCCCGGTACCATTCCAGTCAATGCAATTCTTCCTTTATTATTCTGTCTCTGCAGAGACTATTTATTGTTTATTTACAGGGCATTTCCCGGAGAGATTATCTGACCTCTGTATTTCATTATATTCATTTTTATAGAAAGTCGACGTTTGGAATTAAAAGGATGACTGACGCTGATCGTTTCAGGCTGTAGGAAACCTCTTGGGGTTTGCATAGGTTAGAGGTGACCCCAATGGGACGTAGTAGCTATTAGAGTAGTGGGATCCTAAAGGCGCATGCTTTGTATACGTATGACAAATAATCAACAAACAGATTTACTTAAATTTATTAAACTGACATTCTCGCTGTGAAAACAAAAACCTGTGCCGGAGACCCCACAAGTATAATGATGTTTATTGGTAAAATACGGCACTGCAAATGCTGACAATTGCCTTCCGGTCTTGGCAAGTTGTGAAATTTTATCTCCATTCAACGGCAGTCTCAATTTACAGTTTCCCACATCCGGCAATTCCTCAATGCCCCTCGGAGTCAGAAACATAAAAATTTACGGTAGAACATTCAATGGAGTGTGAACTTAAAGGTCACGGGTGAGGTTTCAAGCATATCCAGGGCACCATTAGAAAGGTACAAGACTGGCAAGTCCCAAGGAACACATCTAAATTCCGAAAATCTGTTTCCGACCCAACGGAATTGGAATTTTTTTTCGAATTTGCAAATCATTCGTTGCAATTTTACATTTTTCGAACACAACATTTTTCAACCCAATTTTTGATCTTCGAACATAATTTTATCTAATTGTTTGAATTTTCGTTTTTCCGCTATTCGATTTTTTGATTCTGCAGTTCTGCAAAAACTTCCAAAATTTCGCCAAATTCGTGGATTTTCCAATCCGGCAGTTCGGAATCGAACCCAGAACTCATATCTAGGCACTGCAATTCCCACCCACTACAACCTCTGGTTGTCTATTGGTTTCTTAAAGGAACAGACACCTTTAGGAGAGAAGCGCTTTACAGATGTTATTGTATTGTACATGTGATACTCACTGCACAGGTCTCCTTCATCCTCATCTTCTTGGCAGTCGGGGATAAAATTGCAGACCTGGTGTAATTTGATGGAGGATCCGCTCCTGCAGTTAAACAGACCATCTAGCACCATCTTCAGCCCAGATAGGTTTCCTATCACAAGATATAAGGAGACATTTAACCCTTACACAGAGAACATGAGGGAGATTTAAAGACAAAATAACAGAAAATAAGTTTAGAAAAAAATCTCTCATCCCTGCAAATAGTTAAATATAGGATTGTGCTGTTTAGTGTCAACTAAAATATTATTGTAATAGCAGTGACCAAAAAGACCACTTGGTGGCGCCAGTCCCCAGCAGCTTTAAGATGGGCAATTGATCTCCCCTCCAAGTCAATGAAATGCCCCACTATTCCTTTACAGCCTGGGCAATGGTCAATCTGAAAAACTGGAGTTTTTTTAAAAAAAAGCTTAGCAAAAATAAAAGTATTTTAGGAATGTTACAAATGTGGAACAATGTAGCAAAAACAGTTAACCTAAATTTGTGCTGGGAACATTCATATTTAAATGAGAAGTAAATGTAATAAACACTTTTTGTATACATATGACTCATGTTTAGTAGAATCAAATGGGGAATCTTGCATTTATACTCCTACTACTAATGGTGGAAATACACTTTATACATCGAGGTTATAACTTCCGACGTTCCCCATCTAGCAAATTTATTTAGTGATTGTTGGCGAATGCCAGGAGGTTGGCAATTCCTAAGGTCCCGTGCCACCATTGGGATACACAGCTGGCAAATTTATCACTGTAACAGCTAGACTGGATACATACAGAATATAAACCCAGTGGGCTATATAGATTTATAAGGAGCTGCAGTGCTGTCAGGCGTTCCTTCTACTAGAAGACTTTTCTAACTTCAGCCTTCACTTCTTCCTTAATTCTCTTTAGTACTGCACAGAATTTACTACTAATTTAAAGAACCAATTGCTGGGCATGTAAAATGTAAACAGGCAGTTGGAGCACTGAAAACTACATCCCCTGAAATAATAAAATCCAATGCTACTATTTAAAGGGTAACTTTTGCTGGAATTAAGGCTATCCTGCTTTTTAAAATGATAGTAAGGGGGAGGCCCCACTACAACGCACTTAATCGTGGATGCAACCGCGAGAATTACTATGCGATTTCTGTGCATTGTTTTTCACGAAGTTCCACGTTTGCGCATACGTTTTTGTCATTTAATACAAAAGAGGTGCACGCAAAACGCAAATGCATGCGCAAACGCTTTGATCTTCAGACCTGTATCATTGTCTGCCTAGTAAGCTAACGGACGCAATTGTCATTTCAATGGAAGGTTTACAAAAAGGCAACATTGAGGAAGATAGGCAAAGCACAGAATAAATAAAAACCATCTTCCACATTGCCTTAGATCCCTTCCATATCTAAAATTCTTTCAATTGAATTTTCCTTTGTTAGAAGAAAATTCAATCTCAGCGATGAATCTCCATTTCTCGTTGTTCATTTCTAACAGAGTTCAACGTAGTTCCAAATATTTGATCATTTTCTCTAAATATTAATGAGAGATGTAGCAGAGTTAGTCCGAGATGATTCTCCTTAACCTGCTGTGGAACAGATACATTTAATAATTAAAATGAATGAACGTCCATCATCACAAACATGAAATGCGATTAATTTGATCCGCCTGGCCTGGCTGACATCATCACCGCAGATTATTCATCTTAGCACCAGGGAGCCCTTAAATCGGCAGAGATTTAATTAGATGGGCACTTTGTACTTTTTTTTGTTTTATTGTCTGCCAGCTGAAAATAAATGAGGCACAGGACATGGCAATGCATGTCTATCCCCTGCTCGTTTGTTATTCGTAAACAAACCCCTTTAACGGATGACTTCATTAAAAAAAAATAAATAGGAAAAAAAAAAACGTAAAATAAAAAAAAATCCACGAGTTGATTTTATGCAGTTTTCTTTCAAACTGTAATTAAAGGAGAATGACTAATTGTTAATTAAGTTCAGGGGATCCCCGTGTAATTAGGACCTTATCTGCTATATTTTTACTTTTGACGAGATGGTCAAACTTCGGAAAATCCATTTAGATTTCAGGTTTTTTGACTTCCGGAAAAATTGGAAAATCCGAAATCGGACCCATTAAAAGGCATGCATTCCCCTTTAAAAAACTGAATATGTGACACCCCCCAAAAGCTAGCGCCGTGTTACTTTAGTAAAGATGCTGCAAGGCTGAGTAATGCTTCTTACAAACCCACAATCCTACTTAAAGGGCAGGTGCTCAGGGTTGGACATGCCCTTTAAAGTCAATTGGGAGCAAAAAATCCAAACAGTTCAAATAAAATAAAGGAAAAAAGCAATGGTAACTTACTGGATAATGATCCCTTCACACTTGGATAATGATCTCTACATAGACCCCCCATCTTTACACTTGGATAATGATCCCTACATAGACCCCTCCACCAAGATAGCTTGGTCACCAGCAGTCAGACATGTGCCTGTTACATTGTAACACATTTTAGCAATACTTGCAATATAGTTAATCAGAGCCCCTGTGATTTCTTGTTTCAGATTTGGTCCTTTGTGTAATTAGTAAAATGATGAATTATTAACATGCCGCTTTGCTGTAACATTCTGTCACCTGTGATTTATTCTTTGTGTTCAACATCGATTTATTTTGTTATTGTTTTTAATTTTTAGTACAGGGTGACTATAAAAACAACTGGACGGATATGTTAGTTAGGGCATTTTTCTATTTCATTCAATATTTTCGGCAGGTAATTGCAATTATAAATCACCCTACTGCGTTTGGTGTGTGGATATGGCAGCAGAGATTGACATCATGGGTGTGAAGTATTTTAGATGGTTGAGAAATGTATAATAGAGAATTAGCAAAATGAAAAAAGTTGTTGAACAGTAAAAATTAAGTTCACCTTAAAGGGAATGTTTTAATGATAAAACAGGATTTAACCATAAGTAAGATCTTTTGGTGGTGAATAGAAATTACCCTTTCTAATTATTTTCTATTGCTCAGTTCAAAATATATCAGCAAGCAAACATTAACATTGAGCCCCATCGAGTTCTGCCATTTTGTTGAACAAATAACAGAACCTCTAAATATCATTCTCAGCCCTTTAAAGACTTAAATGAGCAACTGAGCATGCTCCTACCAGTGGTTAAGACTGTGAGCTAGACAAGAGTTCTTTAAGGCTGATGCAATCAGATGCTAGCTTTTTATTGGGTTCAATTTCATCTGAATAGCTAGTTTCTGCTGATTAATAACCCAGGCAGACTTCTGCACTTTTTTTGCACCAGATGTATGTATAATACATGTATAATTTGCATCCAAGTTGGGCTACTTTCCCTTTAACCCCAAGCAACTGTAAAAGGAAAAAATAAATGCAAATTACTAACTGCACAGAATATTTCCCCATGTATGGTATATAGACAACATTGATTGATGACAGGTGAATATTGCTGCTATATCAATCTGCAAGGAATGATTGCAGATTGCTAACTAATATGGCAACTCTCTATCAAAATGCCACAAAAACAAATTACTGCTTAGACATAACTATATTCTACTACACAACAAGTTGAAAATAAAACAAACGCAAACTATGAATGTATTTTAATTATTCATTGAAAATATTACATTTCCTAATCTCAGGCAGGTACAGTATGAATGAATTGTTTATTATTACACCAGGGATGATACATTGTAACTAATAATATGATGTGAGTTCATAAAAACTTCCTCCTTTGTTTCCTCTTATCCTTGGGGAGACTTGTAATAATTTGCTACATTGTATCCAACATTGTATCCAATATTACATGGGGTTTCTTCTTTACTAATAAAATTGTGTGATAATAAAGCCATAATATTTAATAATTTAACAGAAATCTAGACAGATATCTAGTTAGGAGTAAGGAAACAATAAAATAAAATAATTTACTGATGGAGCTGAGGATAATCATAGCTAAAAGACCTGTCCATCAAGTTAACCTAGGGACATGTCTGGTTTATATGAGGAGGGGAATGTGGCAACCAGTCTAATTACAGGACCATGTTTACATAGTGATAATATCATCCTAAATAAGCTTTAGACTGGCAATACACGGGCAGATGTTCTTCAGATGTTGGAAATCCGATTGGAAGAACCGCTCAGAGTTCCCCACCTTGAGGCTCTGATCTTTCAAAGAAAAATCTGCGGAGAGATGGGGTCGGCGGAAAAATTTCTGCCTGGGTCGTTATTTGTTTTCCCAATAAACCGCTTGACATTGTCGATCAGAGAAATGACATACACGGGATCAATATTTTGTGTGATCTATTAAAATCTATCATATTGCTCAAAATGTCTATCCGGTGTATGGGGAGCTAACATTACCTAGTTGGTCTTTTCAGAGGTGTTCCTCAACTCCCCTTATTAATTTATTTGCCCTTCTCCAGAGCCATTGCAGAAAATGTCCTTAATGTACTATTTGCCCACTTGATTCCCAAAATGAGTATTCTAGTAACAGTAGAATGAACATCTCCCTTGAATCTATACCCCCTTTATAAAAACAAAATCTTTCTGGTTCTAAGTACAGTAGAGTCCTACATACTGTGGTTTTGGAACCCACCAGCAAAGTGGGTTTGGGTAGCGGTGTTGCAGGATGATTTGGTTGCGGGTTTAATAAATTATGTATCAATTTGACGTGGAGGAGGTGGAATCAAATAAAATGACTTTACTAATAAATAAAATAATGACCAATTGGGCACCTGGTTATTCATTGAGATAAACGTTAAATTCTATCAAGCTGTAAATAAACAATACCGTAAGGGAAGGATCTGTGTAGACATACAGCTATTTATATAGAGCTGTTTATAAAGCTTCTTGTGTGATAACCCAGCGAGGGTCTTGTACCCTTTCTTTCCTCCGGTAGACGACCTTTTGTTTTGAGAAGAGGAAGTCACTTTACAAGACACTTCATGTGCATTATCTGCCCCAATACTTAAGATGCTCCCAACGCAACTCGAAGACTAAAAAAAAAAATCTCAACGATCATTGAAGAGGCTCAAGGCTTGAAAGACGTTATTGTATTCGTTTCTCTCAGACACATCCCTTGTGCCTTTTACAGTGAAGACAGTAATTGGATTTATTTACTGTGATGGTCATCACTAGAGCAGAACACTAAAAGGAGGGGCCAGAATTATGAGACTCTGGGTCTCTCCTTCAATAGCGATAATGAAAACCTAATATTTACATTCAAGGATTGGGCTGAACCTCCCAATGTCATTTCTACTATTTCTAGTGATTGTACAATGGAGGTTACAAAGAAAATCTCAATCCTATCATACAGTAACATCTCTCCATTCCCTGTCGGATATCAGACGTCCAACTGGAGTTAAATTTAATGAGATCAGGTACTAGGACAATGAGAACAGGTAGATCAGCTATAGAAGGAAAGTTTACTGGCTGCATTGCATCATGGGAAATAGTTATATTTGTTTGGGTTCTACGAAGAGTAAGAACAGGTGCTGAAATATGGGTGCGTGATTAGATTGGCTCAGTAATGCAAAATCGCCATACGGCGTCATTACCGATATTGGAAATAATGATATCACCTTATAATTTAATCATGGGCACCTGTAATTTCCAGCCTTACGCTATTGTCCAGCCTCGTTATAGTCAAATAACACAATAGCAGTCAACAGAGACATGCCAGGGGTGCCAAAACACTGCACGGTATTGTATTTTATACCATGGTTGGCATTTTGCCGCACAGCTGGCAAGAAATTGAGTGACACTGCACGGTATTGTATTTTATACCATGGTTGGCATTTTGCCGCACAGCTGGCAAGAAATTGAGTGACACTGCACGGTATTGTATTTTATACC